>QGSO01000260.1:27801-627801 GCA_011037825.1 Carya cathayensis
TCACCAAATTTTGATTTGATGATGCTCTATTTTCTTCACGATCAGAAGAAATTTATTAAAGTTTTCAAAGATATACGTCGAAATGGTTGTCATATTGAAACCACCGTGCATAAAACCTTATATATTGGCCATGAGAAGATTGCTGAGCCATTGCAGAAAAAGAATACAGAAAGAGATTGCAGAATAAAAATGCAGAAAGAGATTGCAGAGTAAGAATGCAGTATGATTACAGAAAAGTGAAGAAGATGAGATGCGAATGAAGATGAGCTGAATATCTCTTTTATAGAGAAAATTATGAAAGGAATGACAAAGTATCTCTATTGCTTCACGGCGTCCCTCGTGAAGCATCTCTCTGCAAGAGACGAGGCGTAGCATCATAGGCCTGCGGCGCCTGACAGCAGATGTAGCCTGACAGCAGATGTAGCATTATAGCCCTGCGGCGCCTGACAGGTACATAAAAATTGTAAAATCCCGCAATGCTTGTCTGGCCTAAAAAGATGGCCACCGTTTTTGAATATGGAGGTTTGCGGCTTAATTTTGATAACTCCTCCAGTAATTATGTTATTTACAAGAACTCCAGAAGAGTACAACTTCAGAAGAGCACAACTCCAGAAGAGTAGTGAATTCAATGATCTTGGATCAATATGGTGAATTTCACTATAAAGTCCTGAGTGCTCCAACGGTTGCTCGATAATTTGATGAGCAGAAAAATTCATTTCGTCCTGAATACGATGGAGAAATTCTTGGTTCTGAAGTACCTTATCTCCAGTTCAATTGAAGCCCTGAATATGTGATTATTTGGATCAAGTCCACAATTAGATGGATATACAAATGCGAGATATCTATCAGATCCACACAAGAAGATCATTGCAATTCATGAGAAGAAAGTTGAAATTGATGTCAAGAAGATACGGTCAAGTAATAATCTGGCAGATTTATTCACTAAAGCATTACCAACTGCAACGTTTAAGAAGCTTGTGTAGAACATTGGAATGTGGAGACTTGAAGACATATTATCATGCACTTTTCAGGGGGAGTAAAGTCTTGAAGACTTGTGCTGATTGTACTCTTTTTCCTTCGCTAAGGTTTTATCCCACTGGGTTTTCCTTTGCAAGGTTTTAATGAGGCAATCTTAAAGCACTTGGCGATATACAGAATATTGTACTCTTTTTCCTTCGTCATTGGTTTTTTTCCCACTGGGTTTTTCCATGACAAGGTTTTAACGAGGCATATTCTTTATATGTGGTCATCCAAAGGGGGAGTGTTATAAACCAAGTTCAAATTGTATTGTATGACCACATTTAGCAATCAATGGTGATTTTAGATACACTTACCCTCCAATGGTGATTTTAGGTACACTTACCCCCCAATGGTGATTTTAGGTACACCTAACCTCCTTTGTACTCTTTACCATTTGATTGATGACAAGTGTAACAATCATAACCATTCTTTGTACCAAGAGATCCCTATAAATAGAGGGAGTCCTCATTTGTGTAAGATACCAAGAAATAAGAGAAAACAAAGTTCTCTAAATATTTCTCTCATATTCAAGATCTCTCTGTCTTTTGCTCTCTCTCTTTTCATTAGTTTTATAACAAATAGAAATAATGAGATATAATTTATATTATTGAATTTAATATCTATTCACACTGAGATATATTTGAGTATGATTTTATAAAATTTTAAATCTCAAATATTACATTATTGATTGATGAGAGATATTTTTCAATTGGGCTTTACAATTAACATTTTTGAAACTTTACTATTCACATTTTACATTTGGTTTTATTTTGATGGCAGCCGCATGGAGTACAATGCATGGCAACATATATATATATATATACACACATATATATATAGGTGAAAAGAATTGGAGCAGCCGTATATCACTTTGGGTTGCACTTATATGGGCTCACATATAATTCGGTTAACAAGCACATGGACTTTAAAAAGCCACACGCTCCATTCCACAATTGGGCTCAACTTCAATTCAAATAAGACACGGCCACGCATTGGTTTAATGAAAATGGGGCATGACACAAGAAGAGGGCCCCACACAATTCAAGTCACTCAGTTACTTCCTGCATCACACGGCATCGCATATATATTCTGAAGTGAAGAACCAGGAGTGCAGTTGTCACGACCGACCGAAGAACGAAGAGACGAAATTAATTTTGATAGCGGACACTTGTTTTATTTTATTTTTTTAAAAATTTTGTTATCTATTATATTTATAGATAACTAAATTTTCAAGTTAGGTTAAGGATGAACTTGCACATTAAATGATATTTTTAATTTAGGTATTTGATTTTTAATTACTAAAACTCTTTTGTTTTATTATTCTCTATTCATTGTTGTTATTTTCTTCTACGAATAAATTCTGTTTATGGATTCATTCATGCTTTTTCTATTAAATGGATTAGTTCTTTGATTATGTTTGGATCAATTATTTATCTATATTGATTTAATTCTTTGCTACAATATTGCTCCTTGATTATATTATCGTCGGTAGATTTTCTCAATAGTGATAATAATTTATGTATTTTAAAAGTAGTGAATGATTTTTCAAAGAGTTACATTTGGTTTAATTTTGGTTTATAAATCTATATCTTTCGATTGGAAATTTTGGAAATTGAGTTCCCAATTGAGTTATTCAATGAATTAAGAATAATTAAAATATCGAATTTGTACAAGGCATTCCCAACGCTTTATAGTTCATCAAATTTGAGTACTTTTTCCGTTAATCACTTTACTTCATTTTAATTTATATTTAAAATTAAATTTTGTTCTCCATTAATCATTTAATATTTTTCTTTAGTTTCTTTGTTCCTGCTACTATTCTTTTAATTTGTCTCTCTCTGGAATCGACACCCCAAAGCTGTGTTCAACAACCGCATTATTCTTTGGACGTAATCAAGTATCCCTCTAAAACGTCAAGAATCCAACCTGAAAAATTTTCTTTAGATTGGATGCTACCTCTTTAGAACGTGATCCAAGATTACGTCTACAAATATAAGAATTTCCTACTAACCTAAAAGATGAGATCTAATGTGCCTATCTTAAAGCTGGTCTATATCAACCTAAACTTTCCGAATATCCATTTTCAGAATTTCAATTTTCTTGGTTTCAAATATATTCAAATCGATTGGAGTACTCACCATCGAAGAATGCTATATTTCATCTTCCATTCTATGTTTTTGCTAAGAAATCAAAGGGCCATCTAGGATCAAATGCATTTACCAATAAAGGTTTTGATAATTGAAAAAAAGTGAATGATAGAATAAATTGTACTTTAATAGCACATGTGAAGAGAGATCCAAACTCGATCTAATGAATCAGTCAGAACATATTGAAAAGTTAGTTGAAAAACAAGTATCTCAATAGATGGAAGATAATCGGTTTTGGTTCAAAACTTCGATAGATAGTATTCGATGACTTACATTTTAAGCTTGTGCCTTTAGAGGTCATGATGGAAGCTCGAACTCAAAAAATAAGGTAACTTCATTGAACTGATAAAACTTCTAATAAGTTATTATGATCAAGTTGATGGAGTTGTCATGGAAAATGCTCCATAGAATGCCAAATATACATTACCTATAACGCCCGTCCTGTGGGATTTTTAGAAAGTCAGACGAGAATTACTCATCCTTTTAAAACTTTTTCTCTTTCCTTCGAAAGGTATGAAAGGTTCTATATTTAAAGTTTAAAACCTACTATATGGATTAAAAAGAGAGTTGCAGCAGAAATCATAAAATTAATTAAAAATATTTTTTTACAAAAATATCCTTTCCAACATTACATAAAACCTGCCTAAGCTTCAGTCACTCTTCTCTTGGGACCATGTCTATCTTGACGCTTCTTCCTCTCTGTCCCTGAAAGGGGGAGGAACATACATAAAAACAAAAGTGAGTCGAATAGTCAATAAGCATTACTTCATACAGTCAAAATATACTAACATAGTTTTTCAGTCTTGCATTCACATTCATCTCCATATTTGACATAAAACATACATTTCATTGAAAACATTATAAGTTGGGGTTTTTCTTTAAAAAGGTTTTCCTTTCTCATAAAATATTCTCACACCTTGGACATACATGCATGCACTCATTCTTTTCACTTTCCTTTTATCGGTACACACTGTTATGCCCCATGTGTTGGGGTTAGTGATCTTTTAGACCCGATTCAACCGTGGCCGCGGGTTGGGAATCCCTCAGTCAGGAGGTAATACTGGGTGCACCACCAGTACTACTTATCTAGCATTGCAATCTACCCCTTTCCTTTGGTACCATCATTTATACAGTCATGTCCGTTACGTATTTCCATACATTAGAATATTCAGTCCTTTCATTCATTCATTCAGTCCTTTCACTCTTTTTCTTTTCATTCATTATTTTCAATTCATTCATTTCATAAATGTCATTTAAAAGCATAAGTTTAAACGTCATTCTTTAAATCATCAGGTCATGGCATCATTTAAAAGCCATTTTGTAGTCTCATTTAAAACCCTTTCCATAGCGTCATTTAAAAACACACTTTCATCACGTCACTTTAAATGTCATTTAAAAGCATTGAGCATAAATATTAGCATTGCCTTTCATGAAAATAACAATAATAGATACTATGTATATCATCCATCAACATGCATACAACTTATTACTTTGAATGCATAAATAGGGGCTGCCAAGGAAGGCCATACATACTTATACCTTTTAAACATCATACATAGCATACTTTCATAAAACATCATTCATTTCATTTCATAAGGCATCATAAAGAAAACTTTTCATTTCATTTCATATCATTTAGAAAACTTTATAAAAGTATGAACATAATACTTACCTGGACTCCATGCTATTTCCATTGCATGCAGTCCATTCATATGCATGTCAGATGGCAACCTACATACATGCATAACCTACATTATTCCTTTCTTCAAGTGCATAAGTAACTTAAACTTAGAAAATACATAAACTACTTCCGACTTAGACTCCCTTCATTCAAACATACTCTTACATCCCAGTCCATCTTCTATATTTTCCTTTATTACATTTCCTAATTCTCCCAATTGTCACTTCTGACCCACTTAAAGCCACCTTTTAAACACCTAACCTCCTACCTCACGTCCATATCCTTCGAACTGAACCTCCTTGATTCACTTTAAAGGCTAAGACATAGTCACCTTCATCATACTCTCTGCCTACCTAAGTCACCTTCATCATACTCTCTGCCTACCTAACCATCCACTTCAATGCATAACATGGACCAACCAAGTTACACATCTCAACCTTAGCCAACACTTCCTTGCAATCTCAACTATGCATAATACACAACTTTAAGCCAATTTTGAGACTTAAACATCGTGTACTCATGCTCAAGATAGACTATCATTATATATGGTAAATCTATCTGGCACATGTGTCCAACCAGTTTACACATGTATTTCACCCATTTATGACCTAAGATTAATATATAATCCACTAAAACGCCCACTTGTGCATACAAGCTTCATATACACTGACATCAACACCCAATTCGAATCCAACCAACGTTACATTTCACACAACCTGTCTAACTACATAACTTACCCTGACTTTTACTTGACCCACATGGCATATAATCATGTCATGACTACACCACATCCAATTATTTTACACAGTTCACAACTCCGAACTGTATAGTGCCCCAATCACATTGCATCCCATGGCATCCCGCCATTATACAAACTGCATAGTCATCACATCACTGTGCACAGCACCATCACATTACAAATCCATACCTAATCCCGTCACTTCATAGCATACAACCATATCACCAACTGCCTCACATGGTTACACAATGACCCTATCACTTCACACAACGCACAACCATGACACAATTTGCACAATAATACCCAACACTTCAACTACATCACTACAGAATGCACTTAGTTCACAGAGAAACTGGAGAAATGATGGTGAGGAGAATATTTGAAGAAAAGAGGATATCTCAAGGCTATGCAGAATCAACAAAGATGAAAATAAGTAAAAATAAAAAAAGATATATATACTTCAGTACTGAAATTTTCTGGTGGATAGATGAATACCAAGAGAAAATAATAGATTTCAAAATTCAAAGAGAGAGGGAGGGAGAGGAAAACTAAGATGAGAGATTTGCTTAAAAAGGTACTAAGAAAAATCTGGTGAGTGCGAAAATTTGAGTGTGCGAAACTGAGAACAGAGAGGGAAATGAGGTTTCTCACCAGTGATGGGGAAGGTCGACGGCAAGATCATCGAAGCTTGATGAAAAATTCGCAGGGAAGCAAGAAGGAGAGGATAAGAGTCTTGCCAAGGAAGATATTGAGAGTGAAGAATGACCCGTGTAACTGCTGAGGTGTGGGTGAAGTTGGCATTGTTGTGGAGGAAAAAATTGGAAGGAAAAAAAAAACTAAATGGTGAAGGAAAAGTAGAAACCACAACCATCAAATAGGGAGAAAATTGAATTGAAAAAGAAACCTATCCATACGGCAATGTTTTACTTGAGGGCTAACTTGATCTGGTCTGGCCTTGGGCCTTGGGCCCAGGTATTACATCAAACAAGACTACACAATGGAATTTAAAATTTACGTCTACTTTACTCGATATTGAATTCTCACAATCCAAGCCACATTACTCATTAGTCAATAAAAAGGAAGGCACTACAGTTGCGGATTTTTTGGCAAGGGATGGAGAAGAGGGAATTATTAAAAGCTATGACAAGAATGAGAGGTTGCCATGGGTTGCACAAGGTATGGTTCGTCTGGATAGAAATGGTTTCCCTTCTTTTCGGTTTTAAGGCACTCTAGCGATAGGATGTTTGTGGATTATGTTTATATGTATTTGTTTTCTTTGTTGGGTGTCTTGTCTTTTGGTTTTTGTAGTCCTTATGTTTATTTGTTCTATTATGGTATTCCTCCGCCACAAGTGAGGGTTTTCTTTAATAAAATTGGGAAGGGGCCACTATCGGACATGTGACCCCGTCTCGTTTTTTTTTTTTTTTTTTTTAAAAAGTAAATGATATTCTCATTGCTAGTAGTGATTTCTCTACTATTGACTCTTGGAGGGGATAAAATATCCCAAGCCCAGCCCAAAATTGGGGGTCTCATTAGGAGGGAAGAAAGAGAGAATGAAGGAGGGAACAAGAGGCTGGCGAAAAGAAGGGTATCAGGAGGGAAAATAGGAGATGTGATGTAAAGGAAAGGAGATATGACATAAACGAATGAGGAACAGAGGATAAAGGAGGGGAACCAGATGACTTCAAGGGAGCTTCTTCCAGATGGCTACTTTGACTTCTCCTTCAGCTTCTCCAACTAGGCGACATGAACTCCAGAGGGAAGATCTCCACCAGAAGATATATCTCCAAACTCCATTGTATAGCGAGCATGAAAAACCATGAGAGCTTGTAAAACATTCATATCGTAGTGGATTCCTCCACCACAAAAACCCATATATGTAGGAATTATGTCAAACCATGTAAATCTGTATGTCTCTATCCCTTTTATTTTTCCTACATTTATTTTCTATTCACTGCTATGGATATAAGTATAGAAGGCATATAGAAGCATTGGACTACCGTCGGCGGCCGATAGAGATCCAAACCATAACAGTGGGCCGGAATAACTCTTTCTCCTATTCCAGCTTGTTATGCGACTTTTCAGTATTAATAGTTGGCGCCGTTTGGGAGATCCAATTACTTTCTACACCGAAAGTAGGAGAATGATGACTTTCTAGCATGTGAAATAACTTCTAAAGGAGCAAATCAAATTTTCCAATATAAGTATTCTCGACCTTTCAATTTTATTTTTATGAACTAACACCTTAGTAAAAAGTAAGCAAGTGAACCTTTCCTCACCCAGGTGGTTATATGCACTATGCATTTAAGTGCTTTTTATGCACCCAACATGTAAGGTCAGGAACCAATTCCTTGGCCACTTGAGCTGCAAGTGCCTAGTTCACTTTGAGTGCACTATGCAAAAAGAGGGGGTAGAACATGGGCGACTATTGTGCACTTAAATGCATTGTGCTCTCACACATGCACTTCTCGAGTCACCAGCACCATGCAGCTGCACGTGTCATACACTTAAGTGCACAGTGCCATGCCCATTCCCAAGACACAACTATGCAACCCGCCATGAGCCCAATGAACTCACTGGCAACCACCGCGTGGATCTGTCCGCAACTGGCCTACATCAGTCCACGAAGGCCAAGCACGAGTCAGTTAGCAGGTGCACATCACATGCACTCGATTTGTCCCTTCCCCAGTGTCCATGGTACTAACGAAGGACACGGGCAGCCACCATGGGGCCCGATGGCACTTTCTACGGCGGCCGTGGTCATCCTCAGCCTATTAGCCACCACCAAAACCACTAGCGGGGTGCTTTACGGCAAGGCCAATCCCTTGATCGTGCAAGCGGGCAACCCTCCCGATATGCACCCTTTACAAGCACCACATTACATGTCCCATGCACGCAGGTTAGCTTACTTGGCACCACCTCTCTCGGCCCTCCCCCCTGCTGCTCGACCTCAGTCCCTCAACGAACTGGCCTGGTGGCCATGAAGATAGGCATCCATCCTGCCTAGCACAAGCATCTCAAACACTCAATGGCAGGCACCTCTCACTCAGCCAATAACACCATCTTGGCCAACCCATCACGGACTCAACTACTCGGCCGCATGCATGCAACAAGCAACCACCATCTCGACCTTGGGCAGGTGGGTAGCCACCATCTTAGCCTTGTGCTAGTAGGCAATCAACGCCACGCATTGATAGCCAACGCAATGCACCAGTAGCCAACACCATACTTGGCCAACCCATCATGACCTCACTCTGCTCAGACTCATGCATCGCAGCCTAACCCTCTTGGACTCACTCCTTGGGCCTGATAACATAGTTTTTTGACCACGAACATCCCACCATGTACACAGGCTGACCCATCATGCAAACCAGTCGATTCAACCCCCTTTTCTAGGCCACAATGCTCCAAGCATGTGGCTTATCCGGCTACGAGCTTCTCAACCACGGCTTCATTGGCCTCACAGGTAATTCAACCAATGAATAGTCCCTCAGCCATGAGTGTCAAACTCTCTGCTACTTGGTCGTGAGCTACCCGATCACCACCTTTCCTCGCCACTAAAAGTGGGTAATGAACAAATCTTCCAAGTAGGAATCAGAAAAGATGGCTTTATCACTCTGGTATTGTCATCCTCAAACTTGTTATTTAAATTTCATTTCTACTAATAAAGTTAGATTTTGGATCCTCACTTCACCAAACTCCTCAAGGTTCCAAAGGATTGCTAGTATCAGCACACCCTAGGAATATACTCGCCCGCAACTCACCCGCATAAAGCAGTACATTGTATTCACCGCCTCACGTGGTATCGCGGGCACCCTGGACCTTCATCATCACCAAAAAATGGCCACCCATAGGCCTCACTCGAGCCCTTCAAACCTTTGACACACTCCGGCAAGATGATTTCAGTTTGCAAATCTCAAACTTGTGATTAGAGATTATCTCCGTTAACCAATCTGGCATTTGTAGCACGGTCAAGCATCTCCTCCATTACCTTCCTATCGAAAGCTAACATGCAGGTCTAGCCTTTCAACTGCCCAACCTCCCTCATGGTGAAGCGTAGGTCTAGCCTCTTGGCTACCCAACTACTTTACCTACCTATTGAGAGTCAATAGGCGGATCCAGCCTTTCAACTGCCCAAACTCGCTCATGGCATAGCACTGGTCCAACCTCTCAGTTGCCCGACTCCTTTACCTTCCCATTAAGGGTCAACAGGCAAGTCTAGTCTTATGGTAGCCCAACCTACCTCATGGCAAAGTCAAGTCTCTTCTTTCGGCTACCCAACATTACTGCCAGGATGGAATCTCCTCCAGCAAACGCCGAGTGTACTCATGCCATAACCATCGCCAGTGCGTTACCTCCAGGAACGAGCCTCCAAGCTTTCACAACTGTCTCGCGCAGGTTACCTCTGGGAAAGAGTCAACAAGCTCGACAACTACTTAAGATGGACCTAGGGGATCAACAGGCTCCCTGACCACTTAGTGCTGATTACTACAAATAAACTCTAATAGTAATAGCAAAATGGAAACATCAACATTGACTCACATCGAAAGGGAAAAATCTACCAACACCATCTAAAATGAAAATTTTGAAAGGATAAACACTCTTTGTGAACGAGAAACATTCATGCAAATAAACTCAAAGCCAACACTTACCTTCCCCGTGATAGTAAACAGACATGTCTAGCCTTTCCGCTACCTTACCTCCCTTACAGTGAAGCACAGGTCCTACCTCTTAGCTGCCCGACTGCTTTAACTTCCCGTTGAGAGTCACCAGGTGGTGGGCAAATGGCACAGGGGGCCAATCCTTCCCCCCACCATCCGGACAAGGGCACCCGTCCACTTGGGGCGGGGCTGGGTCCTGAGGGCTAAACTCACCCCTCCACCCATGCAGGGGTGAGGGGTGGGGTGGGGGCCGGGGTTGCTTGACTAGGAGGTGCGGTAGCACCCTACCATTTAGGTTATACAAAGCTATTACTAGTACCAAAATTAGAGAAACAACACCATGCTATATAAATCCCATTTAGAGACCAAGCACGGCCAAAAGAAACAAACATCGACCACGAACGGTAGGTCCATAAATATCCATGGTTTTGTTCTTCTATGGAGTTATTAAAATGGGAAATTGGTTGCTAAAAGTTCTTATTCACATATACATTGGGCATGAGCTGGACATAAAAAGTTAATTTATTCTAGATCCATGCAGTATCATGAATTAATCTTCACTTTCCCAGATTCTACCTTGATCATCACTTCTCGTTATTCTCTATTTTCTTCACTACGTCGAAAGACAAACCTTCCTTGGATTTGATAACTCCTGGCCGCAACAAGATGACACAAACCATCGATTCAAACAAGGGTCAATCATTCCGTGTACGTATAATTAATAGAGCAGGCCTGTAATGTTTAAAACCAAAGCCATTACGTACCATGGGTTTCATCGAGTTGTTTTGGTCGAAGATGTTTAATTACGTTGGATTTTAATTACATTTCTACTAAATCCAATGTAATTGGAGGATTCCAAGTCAGAAAACCCAACTCAGCAATGCCCACTTGAGCTTAGCATAATATTTTCTCATAAAAAATAATTGACTACGTACGTACACCATATATACTATCTCATGTCTCACCCTTTAAAGTACATAATTCATGATAGATGCAGTACGCATACATTCTAGTTCATTAAAGTGGTTTTATTAATATAAGTATACTTAAAAAAAGAAACACACAACTTAAAACACGTAACGCCAATTGATATAATTAAAAATGACAAAATTTAGAAGGAAGAATATATAGCATTTCGGATCCTTTTGGCAACAAGCTTTAAGCCAAAGAGGTTGCTTTCCCAGTGTCTTTCTTGCAGGCTCTACGTAATTTCGGTTTGGTTTCTGTTGTTTCGAAATTGTGTCGGCATCTGCAAAGAATTGCACCCTATATAGCCACCTCACCACTCCCTGTAGTTTGTGTCCACAACTTGGTAATTGATACTATCTGTGATTTTCGGTTCCCTTTGAACTCTTGATAATAATTTCAACGGAAATGAAAACCTGTTCAAATTTCCGATTCCCTCCTGGTTTCAGGTTCCACCCTTCTGACGAAGAGCTCCTTGTTCATTACTTGGAAAACAAAGTGAATTCACGTCCACTTCCGGCCTCTGTAATAGCTGAAATTGATCTCTACAAGTATAATCCATGGGAGTTACCCAGTATATATGTCCTGCACTTCCACTCTATTTTTTTTCCTCTCCATTGAATCTCACACTGACAAATGTAAGATTTAGTGAAGGTCTGGTTTACTAGAAGAAGAGTAGCAGAACAACAATGGTGATGAAGAGAAAATACTCTGTTTTTGTATTCCCGTTGTGTCCATAAACTGTACAGTAACCTATTTATACAAGAGAAAAAATAACCAGCTATACATGAAAAATAAATGAATGTACAATATTGCCCCCAAGTGAGTACAGCCCAAAATATCACTATCCATTCTGTTGAGAATCTGTTGGGCATGTAGTGGTGTTGCACTCTCTGTCCTGCTCCTTTTGTGTGGCAACTGATGTAGTGGTGTTGCTTTCTCGGTTTCGTTCTTGTTGTGTGGCAGCTGATTCATCATTCATTAATATCCCCCTGCAAGATGGAGAATAGATGTTTTCTAGTCCCATCTTGGATAAAAGAAAGCCAAGTTGAGTGGAAGGAAGTGCCTTGGTGAAGACATCCGCAAGCTGGAGTGAAGAACGAACATTGCTAGTGCGCAAAAAACTAGACTGAATTTTATCTCAAATGAGGTGGCAGTGAGACCGAGATGTGCAAGTCCTGTAAAATGTAAGAGAGCCATTGTAGTTCACAAGAAGTAGTTGCCATGGCTCGATACTCGGCTTCAGCAGAGGATCGAGAGACCACAGTTTGCTTCTTTGAACGCCATGAAATTAATGAGGAGCCAAGGAAGATACAAAAACTCGTGATGGAGCGGCGAGAATCGGGGCAGGAGGCCCAATCTGAGTCAGTGTATCCTCGGAGATGAAGTGAGGAGCTAGATGGAAAAAGGAGTCCTTGGCCAGGTGCATTCTTGAGATAGCGAAGAACCTGGTGAGCTGCATGTTGATGCGAGGAAGTAGGAGAAGTCATAAATTGACTTAAAACATGGACAGCATAGCTTATATCTAGGCGAGTAATTGTGAGATAAATTAATCGACCAATCAACCGGCGATAAGGGAGAGGATCCTAGAGAGGCTGTCCATCATCCATTCGGAGCTTTAAATTTTGTTCCATTAGCAACTTGAGGGGTCGAGTACCGAGAGCACCAGCATCAGATAATATATCAAGAGTATATTGTTGTCGACAAATAGATATACCCTTGGAAGAACGAGCTACTTCAATGCCAAGGAAATAGCGAAGATTACCAAGACATTTAATTCGAAAATGCTCACTGAGAAATGACTGAAGAGCAGCAATAGAGTCCATGTTTGAGCTGGCCACAATGATGTCGTCAACATAGACGAGAAGTGCCATGAAAGAGCCATTTTGTAACCGAGTAAAGAGGCTGCGATCAGCTTGAGATTGCTGAAATCTGGAAGTGAACAAGGCCTGAGAAAACTTGGAATACCATTGTCGCGAGGCTTGTTTTAAGCCATAAAGACTCTTGTGTAAGCGGCACACCTGATTTGGGGATCCTTTGAAATAACCAGGGGGTTTGCGCATGAAAACTTCCTCTTCCAAGTCGCTGTGGAGGAAGGCATTTTGAACATCAAATTGCCTAAGAAACCAGCCTTTGATAGAGGCAACTGCTAACAAAGTCTGAACAGTAACAAGTTTGGCTACTGAGGCAAAGGTTTCGTTGTAGTCAAGTCCTTCTTGTTGTGTAAAGCCTTTGGCAACAAGACGAGCTTTGTAGCGCTCAATGCTCCCATCAGAATTATGCTTGACTTTAAAAATCCATTTGGAGCCAATGGCATGCTTGCCAGGTGGTAAATCAACAAGTGACCAAGTGTGGTTGAGTTCAAGAGCAGATATTTCAGAATTCATAGCCTCACACCAATGAGGATACTTGACAGCTTCTCCATAAGATGGAGGTTCAAATGTGGCAGACAAAGTAGAAATAAAAGCATGATAAGAAGAAGAAAGTTTATGAAAGGAAATAGAAGATGAGAGTGGAAATGGTTCACCTGAGTTGTAGGGCCTTGTCGTGGACAAAGATGAGGAAGCAGCATGGTTACACGTCTCTGACACTAGGTTAAGCTACATTGTTTGAGAAGGTGGAGGGACCATTGGTGGGGAGCATATGAAGTCACTTAAATGAGAGGGAGGGCGACGAGAGTGAGTAGACCTACTGACTAAAGGAGGAGGGGGTGTTGTGGATGTGTTAACGGGAGGTGAAGCAGGTGTATGAGTGGTTGTGTGTTGCTGAGTGTGTTGGGAGTGTGGTGGTATGGAGTCTGGATCAGGTAATTGAAAATTGGGGAAAAAGGAAGAAGGGGAGGGAGTGGATGATGTGGGAAGCAAAGGTGGAGTTTGGAAAGGAAATAAAGTTTTATGAAAGATAGCGTCCCTCGAAATGAAAATTTTATGAGTGTTAAGGTCAAGTAGTCAATACCCTTTCACACCAAAAGGATAGCCAATAAAGGCACAACGTCGACTACGAGGATCGAATTTATGACGATGATGAGAGGAGGTGGAAGCAAATGCAAGGCACCCAAAGACACGAAGATGTGAGTAGGAGGGACGTTTATTGAACAGGACTTCATATGGAGTTTTGTTGTGAAGAAGAGGAGTGGGAATACGATTTATTAAGTAGGTGGCTGTAAGAACACAAGCAGACCAGAATTCTAATGGTATTCCATATTGGAAACGCAATGCATGAGCCACTTGAAGAAGATGACGATGTTTTCTTTCGAGCACGCCATTTTGTTGGGGGGTCTCGACACAAGAGGTTTGATGAATTGTGCCATGGTCAGAGTAGAATTCAGTCATGGAAAATTCCAGGCCATTGTCACTACGCAAGGTTTTGATTCTTGTATTAAATTGAGTGACAACTAGATTACAAAATGATTTCAAACAAGAACGTGCATCAGATTTATTTTTCAGAATATACACCCAAGTGCAGCGAGAAAAGTCGTCAACAATTGTGAGGAAAAACCGAGAACCATTGTGGCCTGAAATGTGGTGTGGTCCCCATAAATCACAGTGAACAATGTCAAAGCAAGTAGAAGTTGAATTAGTGCGAGAAGGAAATGGGAGCCGTGTTTGTTTGGCAAGAGGACAAGTAAGACAAGTTAAATTTTCATTGATATTCATATGAGTGGTTACATTGATATCATGGATGTGTAACATGCGAGAATGAGAGGGGTGACCTAATCAACAATGCCATAAATTATGAGCACTGTTGAGAGGTTGAATCGAGGCTGAAATGGAATTTGGAACAGTAAAATGCTGTGAAAAAGTATGGACTAAAGCTTGAGGCGAAATATCTTCTGTGTGTAAATGATAGAGACCATGTAGCAAGCTACCATTCCCAATCGTTGTCCAGGGAGAAAGGCCCTGTATAAAGCAAACATCAGAGAAAAACATGAGACAACAATTCACTTGTTTGGCAAGTTTAGCTGCAGACAACAAATTAAAATGGAAATTGGGAACACATAAAACATCATGAAGGAGAAGAGTTGTTGTTACTTGCACGGTACCAATGTGAGTGACCGTAGCTACTTCACCATTTGGGAGTTTAACAACATTGGACATAGTGGATGTTATTGTGGTGAAAAAGGAGGGGCTGCAGATCATATGGTCTGTAGCCCCCGTGTCAATGATCCAAGGTTTAGAGTAAAAAGAGGATAAACACAAAGAGATACCAGCCGCTGATGAAATATGGTGTTGAGTTGGAGAAACTGTTTGGAGTTGGTTTGCAGATGGAGAAGTAGTCGAGTTCTTGTTGTGTAGCAAGGCTCGAGTTCTTGATATTGCTCTTTAGTGAACACCATGTTTGAGTTATTGTTGGTTGCTGAAGTTGGTGCTTCAATGGAGACAGCATTGAGACGTGGCTTGTGATACTTGTGTCTAGGTGGGTAGCCATGACGTTTGTAGCAACGGTCGGCAGTGTGTCCAGTCATTTCACAATGTGTACAAACAGGGGCTGTGGCATTTCCAGATTTGAAGCATTGAGCCAAAGTATGGCCTGTGATTTTACAATGAGTGCAGTAAGGTTTGTCTCGCTTAGGAGAAAAAGAAAATGGTCTACAGGCAGCTAATGCAATGGTATCAACTGGAGGAGCAGCGTTAGTGATGAGATGATGCCGTTGTTGTTGTTGAATGTAGGAAAATACCTTGTTGACAGGTGGTAGAGGTTCAAGCAACATAATCTGGTCACGAACATTTGTGAACGAATCATGGAGACCCAACAAAAATTGAATTACAAAGTCTCGTTGGTATCGGTCAGAAATGACTTTGGTTGAGGCACAGGAGCAAACAGGTAGAGGGTCATAGAGGGAGAGTTCATCCCAAAGGGATTTAAGTTTTCCATAGTAGGTACTGACCGTATCGGTTTCTTGCGACAGATTGGCAAGAGTTTTCTTCAATTCATAGATGCGGGGACCATTTTGAGGGGAGAAACGGTCTTGTAGTTCAAGCCATAATTCCCATGCATCATCAACAAATGCCACCGACGGACGAAGGGGTAGGCTGATAGCGTTTTGAATCCAAGACACAAGCATATCGTTGCATCGTTCCCACAATGAGAGGAGTATTGGAGAGGTAAAGGTAGGTTTTTCAATGGTTCCATCAATAAATCCAAGTTTATTCTTTGCCCTAAGAGCTCGTTGAATGGATCTAGACCAAGTGGAGTAATTTTCGGTAGTGAGAGGTTCCGTGACCAGAAGAGTACTGGGATTATCAGAGGTTTCTAGTCTGTAAGGATTGTTTGGATTGTTGAGATCAGTAAGGTTAAGGGTGAGAGGTTGAGGGGTAGGTTGAGGGGGAGATTGAGGAGGAGGCTCTGATGCCATGTAAGATTTAGTGAAGGTCTGGTTTACTAGAAGAAGAGTAGCAGAACAACAATGGTGATGAAGAGAAAATACTCTATTTTTGTATTCTCGTTGTGTCCGTAAACTGTACAATAACCTATTTATACAAGAGAAAAAATAACCAGCTATACCTGAAAAATAAATGAATGTACAATATTGCCCCCAAGCGAGTACAGCCCAAAATATCACTATCCATTCTGTTGAGAATCTGTTGGGCATGTAGTGGTGTTGCGCTCTCTGTCCTGCTCCTTTTGTGTGGCAGCTAATGTAGTGGTGTTGCTCTCTCGATTTCGTTCGTGTTGTGTGGCAGCTGATTCATCATTCATTAATAACAAAACTGATTTGTTTTCCCTTAATTCTCATGTATTGTACAGACAAAGCCATGTATGGAGAAGATGAGTGGTACTTCTTTAGCCCGAGGGATCGGAAGCACCGGAACGGAGAGAGGCCGAACAGGGCGGCAGCTTCCGGTTACTGGAAGGCCACCAGAACAGACAAGCCCATGTTGAGGTCCACCCAGAAAGAATTTAGCATCTCCAACTATGGTATGTGTCCCTCCACTATGTTATGTTTTGTGGAGGGAGAAGCTCAACCTCTCCTATAAATAGGAGAGGATTGCTAAAGCAAAGATATCCAACAAGAGGAGTTCTGAGTGTGAGTTTGTAGTGTCATTTGAAAGATAGAGAGTTGTTTTGAGAGAGTGTTTGTAATCTTGTACAAACACATTGAATATCAAGTTCCCGCTCCAATGGATGTAGGCAAATTGCCGAACCACTTAAATATTGTCTCTATCTATTGAATGATTGTTTTCTGGGCGGCCCTGGGCACAACAGCCCATTCTAAGCTGTTGTGGATCAAAGCGCATATTAGGGGTGAAGAAAGCTCTAGTCTTTTACATTGGTCCGCCTCCAAACCGGGTTAAGACAGACTGGATCATGAATGAATATAGACTTCTCCATCAGAGTAAACCTTCAAGGTCTAAAGGGTCAATGAGAGTAAGTGCGTGGTTTAAAAATGGAATCTTGCACCCCAATCCAGACACTAATCATTCAAGATATGCACTACCAATACGCAAACTTAATTCAATTATCAAAGACCTTGACACCGCAAGCTAGCAATAACCATTCATGCATGGAACAGGCAAATAATGGAAAGATTGGAAAATTATAAGTTTTGACAAAAATTGCCAAACTTCACAGACCACTGATTTCATTTCTCATTCCTGAGCTTTAGATGTACATTCTAAATTTCTCTCCTTTCAATTCCCACATATATAAAGATCACAATGCATGTGAACATAGTCTATAGTTATTTTTCTGCTTAATTGTTCTCCATCTCTGTGAGAATTTTGTTCAATTAATCCAATTAAATGCATGGAAAATATTGGCTTTGTTGTCACAGTTGGATGACTGGGTACTCTGCCGGATTAGACACAAAAGCAACATGACAAAGGAAACGTGTGAAGATCAAGGCAGTTGTAGAATGGGCTTTCCAAAGATTGAGAGGAGTTGCAGGCTGCATTCAGAAACTATAACTCTGACATTATTACATTCAGAAAGTATAACACTGACATTATCATGGATTCCCCATACAAAAATCCAGCTCTGATTCCCATGCAGACCAATTCTGGTGTAAGCTTTGAAGGGAGCAACAAAAGCAACCATTTTGATTCTGTTTATGGAGAGTGTTCCAATATTGTGAATTCTCCCATGACAGCTTCTTCTTTGGGCATCTACTTCAATAACGATATGAACTCCTACAACCAAAACCATTCTCACCGAGACATCTTCAACAGTAGGCCCACAGAACCACTAATCAGTTTCCAGGAGAGCAGCGGATCAATTTTCATGGAGATGTACTAACTTTAATGAAACAACTCCTCCCATGAGTGAACAGGTCTATTTTGAGCATTTAATATTGTCCAAAAAATCCACAGTTAACAATAAATGTTGTAGAACACACTTCAATGTATATGTTTTTCCTACTAATTGAAGTCCTTAAGTTTGAATAAGGACCTGAGGTTCTCAAGTTTGAATAGAACTTTGAAGGACTTCATTTCATGTGAAATGGATCATCTAATTGATTATGGAAGCGTGAACCCGGCACTCAAAACTTTTCCTCTAAACATTAACATCTCAATGACTTTGATTACTACCAGAATAAATGCAGATTAATGATGTTCCCTACTTTTATAATTGTTCCCTAACTACCAAAAGAAATAGATTTTTCGGTGGAAGAGGAAAAGGGAGCAATAACATATATTGTCTGGATCATTATGTTATAGGTATGTGAAGAAACATGATTGGCGAGCAAGAAATTCACTACAAGAAAACCATTTATTGTGGCTAACTATTTCTTGAGAAAATGAATATTTCTTACTAAAATAAGTCTGTTTTCATCCCCAATAGTCATTCTCGTACAGATAATCCATCACAAATGCTCGTTAAATTAATAGATTGTCATCCTCGGTAAACAGAATCTAGACCCATCTTTAAAGGAAGTACAAATATGTAAAGGAACCGGCAATGATCTTGGAAAAGATTAACAAAAGGCTAAAATAATGAATCATATGGTAATAGCTCGCATCTTTATTATAATTCTCCTCGTGTAATTAGCTGTAGTAGAATAAGAATCAGTCTATCCTAATATACTAAACAAACAGAAGTCAAGTAATGAACCAAGAAATAAGGAGGTAATTTCATGAGGAGATTTGTGATGAAAATGAAAATTAAAAGGAGAAATGATCAATGGATGAGCAAATTGACTTGAGTGTGCTAGGGAGACACTTGAAAGAGTACACGATATTTGGAGTATAGGCAGTGAGTATGACTGCTCTCTGTATTGATCTTTACGAGTACACAAAGTTTTATTGATACATATATTTTAGGAACGAGATCAATATAATTATATAAGTTATTTTGGAATTCACATCAGACTAGAACAGATTAGCGTTACCCAGTGCCAAGATTTCCAATTTTTTTTGTTTCATCTCTCCTTTAATCTCACTGTCCACCGTCAGCTCTTCTTTAATTCTCAGGATCATAACATTCCACTATATTTTTAAATTTGATATTTATGGCGGCCCACTCTATCAACACTAATCCAGTAGTAGCCATTTCCCTTTCGACGGTTTCCCTCGTCTATTAATATTCAATGATTTAATACTATGCTCATATATAGTATCAAGGGATTTTAATTCATCTTATAAATCATCCCCTTCATAACTTGAACTCATGACATGATCCCAGCTCTCATGATCATAGCACTGTCTCTTCATCTTTGAATTATTTTTATTCCTGTTAACTGTATTTGAGCTTTGGACTAGTAAATTCTGATGTGTCAGCATCATATATCAGCGTATGAATTTTTAATTCTTGAAACAGAGTCCACTCACACTACAACAAGCCAGAGCCCAAAATGACAAAAATGGACACAAGGCCAAGGATGAGCATAATCTCGATAAGGCTAAACACAAGGCTACGGATGAGAAAAATTACAAGAAGAAGAATTAAAGGTTGAATCCATCTAATATTCCCCACCATCTCCCCTTTTGCTAGTTACACGTGGATATTCTGTTTGCATGAAACATGATAACATTATTTGTTTACTTCTTTGTAGACAAAGAAGGTGCATCCTATGGAATTGAATCCTTATTGCAGGTAGGGCTGTAAAATGAACAGGCTACTCGATAGGCAGCTCAAGTTCGACTCGATTAAACTCAAAATCGACTCAAATCGAATATTAAATGGGTCGTTCATAAACATAGAATTATGCTCGATTATTAAACGATACAAACTCGTATAAAACTCGACCGACTCGATTAATGTTCATGAACAAACTCGTATAAAGCTCGACTCGACTCGTGAGCTCGGCTCGTATATATTTATACATATATAATATCCAAAAGTTAGATATATATAAAAATATATATATAGATACTATAGATATAATTTAGAATATTCATAATTATGTATATAAAGTCTTACTTATAACCCACTACATATACTATAGATAAATTTATATATTAACTTATAGTCTTATAAAACTACATATACTATATAAATTTATAATATTAAATTTATTAGCATCTATTAAGTTTATTATATTAACATATCATATTAGTACTTGTATTATAGTTTATACATATGGTGGTGTATTAATAATTTAATAAATATATAGTATTATAATTAATATATAACTAGTAGTATAGTTTGGTATAATATAACATTATATATTTAATGATATACTTATATACATATGGTGTTGTATTAATAATTAAATAAATATATAATATAATAAATTAATAACTTATTATATTATATAGTTTTCGTAACTTAGTATTAGAAAATATAATAATACAATTAACTTATATAATATATAAGAGGCTTTTGGATCCGTTGGATCTGTTTGGAGCCATTAGATCTGTTTGGAGCCGTTGGATTTGGTTGAAGAATCGTAGCCGTTAAAGAAATGTGGTATATAAGAGACTTTTTACAGCCTCAGTTCTAACCCTAGCCGCCCATCCCTTTCACTCTGTCCTTCACGCTTCTGCAAACTGCCGTTTCACTTTTACTTTCGTTGTTTCACTCACATCTCACTTTCTCTCAGTCCTCAGACTCATCGCGATTGGTGATTCCCATCTAAATATGAGGCGTTTATGTTGATTAATCCCCATTCCCTGATACGATTCAATGAAGCCTTGAATCAAGGCTTCATTCTTGAAGGTTCTGTGTCTGGGAGTCTGCGATTGCCAGACTCCCAGACACAAAACCCTCGCAGATGGAGGCGTCGGCCCGTTTTGTTGACTGCAATCTCAATCTTAGAGATGGCAGTCAGGCCTCAACAGAGGGGTCATTAAATGCTAGAATTTATTACTCCCAACCAACTATATCTCTGATTTTGTGGTTCATGCTTCTCTGGTTCGATGTTTGGTTTGTCTATTAGTCGATTGAGTAGGTTATTTTCATGTTTTGTAACGATTTTGTTGGGAAGTTTGGAGATTTGGTCCTTGACTTGTTTACTCGATTGGAAGTTTAGGGTTTTGCTTGATTTTATTGTTCTTGTTCATGTTTCTAATTATTACAGTATTTTTTAACCTCTAGTTCTCTCCTAACTATTTCACAATTGTAGTATTGTAGATCTAATCATGTTTTTTCATGTTTGTGCTTCTATTTGTAAACCCTATGCAGAAATGGTGTGACTCGTGACATCTTCACTGTCTCTGTGACATAAGTCTCTGTTTAATGACAGTTCATATATGATATCCATGTATTGTATATATCTAATCATTTTTCAATTGTTTGTAAATTGTAATTGTAAACCCTAGATAGCCGAAATGGTGTGACATCTTGACTGTCTCTGTAACAGCCCGCTAGAAATTCAATGGTGGAATTTCTATAGACATTAGAAATCTCGTGAAAACCCCATAAGTTTTTACGAATCGGCTAATCGCATAAGTTCTAGTATGTCAACATAATTAGTTTTATCACTCACTATGGTGCCAGAAATGTGATTTTATTTGTTTGAGGTAGTTAGAAGTGTCAGATTACGTTATAGTTTACGCCACTAGACTCAGTTGAATATTTAGGATTTTTCAGTACTAAGTTTATTATGCACTTTTTCGGAGTGAATAGTAACCTCGATAAGCGTACTAAGTGCAGTGGTTTCAAAATCACAGTGTGAAATGTCCAAATTAGGTTAGAGAAGTTTTATTTGGACACTTGGCAAGATCTTAACCACACATAATGAATAGTATTAGATACTTGGCACAAAGAGAAACCATTAGATGGATTTGTGAAGGAAATCAATGTGTGAGATCATGCCACCTAAGCAAAACAGTTTTTTTTCATCTGATCAACCAAATTGAGTTAGATGAAGAGGGTTTCAACCCTAGTAAAACCCTAAATGGTTGGAATCCTTTTGAAACCCCAAAAACTTGGTTGAAACCGAAACCCTAAACGGTTTCCCCAAACCCTAAAGTTGGCATTCAAACCCTTTTTGATCCAATTTCTAGTATTGTGTTTAATCACTTGATTAAATCACTTTCACATGCTATTAATTTCTCAAATTCCTATTATGACATCTTTATCCAACATTTTAAACCTTAGAAATTTGATTGGGCCAAGAAAAATTGGATTTGGGCTTGATAGCATCTCAAACCCTAACCAAACCCCCTTTAAACCCCAAATTGAAGCCCACTTGGTTGAGGCCCACTAAGGCCCACTAAAGCCCACGAATTTTGGCCACCTTGGCATAGCTTCTTGGAGAAATTTCCTCCCCCACTTGGCAGACCATTCATTGCATCAAGTTGCACTCATTAATATGGAGGAACCCACCCCATCAAGTCCCATGTCTCATAGCCTTTGTAAGTTGTCTTTTGCCCCCCACTATCCTCTACATTATGTCACATGTCTACACCTCCACTCAATGATCATTAAGGTCCAAATATTCTCCCTACAGAAGTCTTGAGTCGTGCAAGACACACTTACTTCACTTTAATCATTTCTTCACCCCGTTCTTAGAGAGAAACCCAAAAGAGCTCTCTCGGGCAGATTTCTGGGTCTTTTTGCGTGGAGTTTTTCGACCCTTTGTAAGTATTTTCACACGATGACTCCTTCATAAAAGTTGTTCCTCTTTGAGTCTAGTTTCCGTAGATGTATTTTTCGTATCATTCCATGGTCATTTGGTCGGTCAAAAGTATTTTTAACCATGGAAAGGTCATTCTGGGCGTGAATCTGGAGAGTGTGTTATGTTTTGGAGTTTTTGACCAAGCTAATGGATATATCTTGGTCCGAAAATTTTATGGAGTGTTCTTAGAATGTGTTTAAGAGTTTTCATTGAGGTTTTGTTGCATGAATAAAGATTTTGATGATAGATTTTATTAGATCTAGAAACATGAAAACTGGAAGTGACAAAACAGTTTTTATTTGGATAAAGTTTGAATATTTTGAGGTTTGATCTTACTCTAAAGGCTTTGATATTTTTATATGATGATCCTAAGTCTCTTATTTTCATGTTAGGATGTTATTTTGGAGATATTTAGTATTAGTTTCAAAGATATGATTTTTCTATGCAAGAGAATTTCGGTTAGGCCTAAGATTTGATGTTTTTAGGTTAGATCCATGTTTTATTGGGTTTTAGCCATGTGATTTTAATTTTGATGGTTGGATATTCTTTAGGACACGTTTTTAAACCATGTGATACTTTATTTCAAAGATCTCACCTTCTTAAGCCATTGATCAAGAGATTTATCAAAGCTAGTTAAGAAAAAGTTTCTGTTTTTGGACTAAGTGTAAAATCAAAAACTCCAAGTGTTATTTTTGTGATTTTGGTGACTTTAGTTTGATGATTTAAAGCATGGTTTATCTGAGGATGAT
Source organism: Carya cathayensis (assembly GCA_011037825.1). NCBI lineage: Eukaryota > Viridiplantae > Streptophyta > Magnoliopsida > Fagales > Juglandaceae > Carya > Carya cathayensis. Next base: position 51,766 of record QGSO01000260.1, read on the forward strand.
GTTATGAATATGTTAGAAGTAAGATTAGATTTTTTGGAATTCTTGGAGATGTTTTGATTTAAGGACAAAGCTTGTGATTCAAGTGTTTTGATCTTTTTACAAAAAAGTTTGGTGTTGATTATTAGCTTTTTCTAAATGGATGTTTCAAGTATGGTTTTAAACTTAGGATTGGAAGATGTTTGTTGTAAAATTTTGGTTTAAGCATGAGTTTTGAAGTTGGAAGGAATTGTAACAAAAATCAAGAGAAATGGCCTATGGATGTTTCGGCCATAGTGTGTTTTCCATAGTGTTGTTTTGTTTTAAATTTTTTTCTGAGTTGATATTTGAGTTTAGAACAAAATTTACATGAGGAATGTAAATTTTGGAAATTTTTGGAGTTAGGATATGAAATCCTTAAGTTATGGGTAAAATGGTCGTTTTCCCACATGTAGAGGGTAAAATGATAATTTTACTCTAAGATAACTTGTTTCCATGTTTCTAATTGTTAGTAATTAAATTTCTAACTTTTAGAATGACCTTTTACAGTTTCTCGTATATCGCACTTTATTCTCGTAGAACGTGACAATCGAGGTAAGTTAGCCTCTAACTTACTATCAGTTTATTGTGTATGTGTGATGGGTAAGAGAACTACAATTTATGTATGTATGTTATCGTATATGCCATGTCATGCTATGTCATTACATGTTTATCTGCTACGTATGATTTAATCTCTCATGAATAATTATCTGTTACATAATCTTTTCTATCATACAATGATGTATGTTATAAGTATGCCATGTTAAGTATGCCATGAAATGTTATGATTAAATCATATTGTGTCATTTACAAGTATACGCCATGTTAGAAAAGTATATGATATTAATTAATATCTCATGCATTAAGAAAGATAAGACATGTTATGTTACGTATAATACGTGGGGCCACAACAACTGTGGAGTACGTATTATATTTTATGTTACGTGAATACGTGGGGCCACAACAACTGTGGAGTACGTATTATATTTAATGTTACGTATATACGTGGGGCCACAACAACTGTGGAGTACGTATTATATTTTTTATGTTACGTGTATACGTGGGGCCACAACAACTGTGGAGTACGTATTATTTTTTATGTTACGTGTATACGTGGGGCCACAACAACTGTGGAGTACGTATTATTTTTTATGTTACGTGTATACGTGGGGCCACAACAACTGTGGAGTACGTATTATTTTTTATGTTACGTGTATACGTGGGGCCACAACAACTGTGGAGTACGTATTATTTTTTATGTTACGTGTATACGTGGGGCCACAACAACTGTGGAGTACGTATTATATTTTCTGTTACGTGTATACGTGGGGCCACAACAACTGTGGAGTACGTATTATATTTTATGTTACGTGTATTCATGGGGCCACAACAACTGTGGAGCATGAAGTATGGGGCCACAACAACTGTGGAGCATACACTACGTGAGACACAGCAATTGTGACACGTAGAATACGTGGGGCCACAACAACTGTGGAGTACGTTTTATTTTTTATGTTACGTGTATACGTGGGGCCACAACAACTGTGGAGTACGTATTATTTTTTATGTTACGTGTATACGTGGGGCCACAACAACTGTGGAGTACGTATTATTTTTTATGTTACGTGTATACGTGGGGCCACAACAACTGTGGAGTACGTATTATTTTTTATGTTACGTGTATACGTGGGGCCACAACAACTGTGGAGTACGTATTATTTTTTATGTTACGTGTATACGTGGGGCCACAACAACTGTGGAGTACGTATTATTTTTTATGTTACGTGTATACGTGGGGCCACAACAACTGTGGAGTACGTATTATTTTTTATGTTACGTGTATACGTGGGGCCACAACAACTGTGGAGTACGTATTATTTTTTATGTTACGTGTATACGTGGGGCCACAACAACTGTGGAGTACGTATTATTTTTTATGTTACGTGTATACGTGGGGCCACAACAACTGTGGAGTACGTATTATATTTTCTGTTACGTGTATACGTGGGGCCACAACAACTGTGGAGTACGTATTATATTTTATGTTACGTGTATTCATGGGGCCACAACAACTGTGGAGCATGAAGTATGGGGCCACAACAACTGTGGAGCATACACTACGTGAGACACAGCAATTGTGACACGTAGAATACGTGGGGCCACAACAACTGTGGAGTACGTATTAAGTCAAGTTTCAGATCAAGTGCATGATAAGTCAAGTTTCAGATCAAGTTCATGTTTTGTTATGTACACGTACATGTTATGTTCATGATCAAGTTATGTTCCAAGTTCATGTTCACATCATGTTAAGTTCACGTTTACAGTATGTCTCAAGTTCACGTTTATGTCATGATATGTTCAAGTTTATGTTATTTTCAAGTTCATATTTATGTTATGCATGTTTACGTTCATGCTACATTTCAAGTCCATGTTATGTTTTAAACTCAAGTTCATGTCATGTTAAGTCAAGTTCAGTTCACGTTTAAGTTCTGGTTATGTCATGTTATATGTCAAGTTATGCTATGCTTATGTACGACTTTACTTATGCATTTATGCTTTTACTGCCATGCATGCATCTTTAACCTGTGTGTGAGTTTTATGTTAACTTACTGAGATTTGTAATCAAATCTCACTGTGGTAGTCCCAACTACCATTCCCCCCGAATGGTAGATCTTGTTACAGGACCCAAAGAAGAATTGGAATCTGACCATCTGAATACGGTCATCTAGGCTACGGTGCGATGTTGATGATGGTATAGTATTTAACTTAGGTTAATGCTTGTACTTTTGGAGTTGTATCTCAAGTATTCTTTTGATCACAACCATTTTGGACTAGTGTAGTGATCACGGCTTTTTAGTATGTTTTTATGTATGAAATATGTTTCAAGTATTTGGGATATTTTTAGTTTGGTGCATAGTATTGCTAAAGAAAAAAATAATAATTATCCGCTGCGAATATTGCATAATGCTAGATGCATGTTAGGAACATTGCATCTTATATGTCATGAACGGGGGCAGGTAACCTTGTGTTGCATGTCTCGACGCTTCAAATGTCCGTTCAATCCCAAGCGGAATTTGGGGGCGTCACAGTCTCTGTGACTCTATCTCTGGTTATGACTTCAAGCCTTACATTTTTCTTGATCTTGTTGTTGTTTGTACATTGCACTTGCACTATACTATCTATTTTGAGAATTATAGCTGTCATAGTGGAAAATCTCTCCAGTGTTGAGAGAAAAACCTTGTGAAGAAAGAAGTTACAAGGCAAACCGTGTCTTGCTTCTGAAAGTTGAAGCAAAACTTGCAGTCCACAACACTGTGAGTAATACTTATTCTTGCTTAATTTGGTTCTTAGTTTATGTCTGTTGCAAATATGAAAACATGCTTTCTTTAACATGTTTTTTTTATGTGTTTATAATATGTTATGTAGGGTGTTTATAAACTGTTCTATTATGTGCTTATGTGTTTATGAAATGTTGTTCTATGTTTATATGACTATTTACTATTATGTGTTTATAAATTGTTCTGTTATGTAACTTCTGTGTTTATGTGTTTAAGTTCTATTCTATTCTATGTTGATGTGGTTACGTTGTGTTTTGTGTTTATCCAATATTTTCTATGTTGATGTATTTTTGTTCTGTTATGTGTTTATCCAATATGTGTTGTATTGGTTGATTAATCTTATTCAACCTGTCCTCTATTTATGTTCTTGCTTCAAGTATTTAAATATGCTTTCTTGAATCTGTTTAATTATTTATGTGTTTATCCAATATGTTATAATTTGGTTGATTAATCATATTCAACCTGTTCTCTGTTTATGTTCTTTCTTGAAGACTTAAAAGTATGCTTTCTTGAATCTATTTGGTTGATTTTAAATTATTATTTATGGTTCTTACTTCAACTATATATCTATGCTATTTTTTAACATGATTTGGTTGATTAATCATATTCAACCTGTTCTCTGTTTATGTTCTTGCTTCAAGACTTTAAGTATGCTTGCTTGAATCTGTTTTAGTTGACCATAAATTATTATTGGTTGGTTCTTACTTCAAGTATTTAATTATGCTGTTTTTAACATGATTTGGTTAATTAATCTTATTCAACTTGTCCTCTGTTTATGTTCTTGCTTCAAGTATTTAAATATACTTTCTTGAATCTGTTTAATTATTTATGTGTTTATCAAATATGTTCTAATTTGGTTGATTAATCATATTCAATCTGTTCTCTGTTTATGTTCTTGCTTTAAGACTTAAAGTATGCTTGCTTGAATCTATTTTGGTTTATTTTAAATGATCATATATGGTGATTGCTTCAACAATTTAATTATGTCATCTTTAACATGTCTTGCTTGCTTAATCTTATCTAATCTGTCTTGTGTTTATGTTCTTGCTTCAACTATGAAATGTGCTAGTGTTTATTATGTTTTGGTTGATAAATTTTATTCAATTTGATCTATGTTTATGTTGTTGAGGTGCCTTGCTTCTGGAGGCACATCGAGCCACTAAGGCAAGATTGTATACTAAAACTGTTCAAGTCAAATTAGTTGGACTTTAACATCTGTTTTAGTTGATATTAATCAACTATATCAGCCTTTCCTTCTGGAAGCACATTGAGCCATCAAGGCAAGGCTGTATAACAAAACTGTTGGAGTCATATTATTTTGACTTTAACATCTTTTAGTATCCTTGCTTCTGGAGGCACCTTGAGCCACCAAGACAAGGTTATTTTGATTTTTGGTCGATGTCTTTATGCTTTTTGTATGTTTCTGGTTTTGTGTTTACAAAATATTTGATCCTAGCAAATGGGTGATCCAGTGAATGAAGTTCATCCGGTAGAAGAGTATGAAAATGAAAACTCGATTGGGATTAGCTTAGTAGAACCCATATCTGATAATGATGGAGACACTGCAAATACTCAGGCCCCTGATACTCTGTCTACTGAGAGCCCTTCCATAGAGGTGCAAACAGTAGCCTATGAAAGAAAAAAAAAAAAAAAGAGGACTTCTGATGTATGGAATGATTTTGTCGAGGTTGAAAGAGATGGGGTTAAACAGCCTCAATGTAAGTGGTGTAAAACTTTGTTTAAAGCTTCTCGATCAAGTTCTACGACTACACTACGTAGGCACTTAGTAACCTGTTTGCCATACATGGGGTCTAAGAAAAAACAAAAAGTCTTAGCAGTTGAGTCTAAGGAGGCAGATGGAAACTTCACTGTCTCGAACTTTACCTATGATCGTAGTAGGGTCCGAGAGCTTGCTGCTCATATGATACTTTACCATGAATATCCCTTCTCTTTAATGGAGCATGTGGTATTTAATAAATTCATGAGTGCAAACACTCCATATTGGGAAAAAATGTCACGGGCTGTTGCAAAGAAAGAATGCATGAGAACTTATGAGAATGAAAAGTCAAAGTTGAGGGGTTTGCTTAAACATGTGAATAAGGTTCATATCACAACTGACATGTGGACTTCCTGTCAAAAACTTTCATATATGGTAGTGACATGTCATTTTATAGATGCTGATTGGCATCTTCAGAGGCGTGTGTTGAACTTTTGTAATGTGCCACCTCCACATACTGGCCTTCTTATTGCTGATGCTTTAGAAAAGTGTTTCCAAACTTGGGGGATTGAGAATAAAATTAGTTCAATTACTGTTGACAATGCTAGTTCTAATGATGTTGCCATTCGGATCTTGAAAGATGATTTTAGGTTGAAGAAAACATTGAGTGTAGGTGGGAAACTATTTCATGTACGTTGTTGTGCGCATATAACAAATTTACTTGTACAATATGGACTGGGGGAGATTAGGGATATTGTTGATTGTGTAAGAGATGGTATAAAATATTTGGTAGCATCAGAGAATAGGCTAAAACAGTTTAGTGAAATTGCAAAACAGTTGCAATTGCCTTCAAAGAAACTGATTTTAGATGTGCCTACAAGATGGAACAGCACCTATTTAATGTTGGATGCTGCAAAGCAGTTCAAATAAGTTTTTCCTATATATGGTGATAGAGATAGATGTTTTGAATGGGTTCCAACTGTTGAAGAGTGGGGGCAAGTTGAAAATGTTTGTCAACTACTAGCTATTTTCAATGAAGTCACCAATATTGTATCCGGAAGTGATTACCCAATAGCAAACTTGTTTCTTTCTGAAATTTGGAGAATGAAGGACATCTTAGGTAAGAAGAGTAGAGATGAGAATGAGTACATGAAATCAATGGTAAGGAAAATGAGTGCTAAGTTTGACAAATATTGGGGAGAGTGTAATCTATTGATGTCAATAGCTGCGATGTTAGACCCTAGATTCAAAATGGTCCTGATCCAGTTTTGTTTTCCTTTAATTTATCAAGTGCCGGACGCTGAACAAAATATTGATCATGTCTCTCAAGTGTTGCATGAATTATATGATGAGTATGTTCATGAATACAAGTCAACTCTTGAGGCACAAAGAGAGCAGGATAATGCTCGAATGAATGTATCTGGTTCTTCCTCAAGTGTTGGCACTGGGAGAAGCATGCAGAGTGGCCAGTCATTATTTAAATCTTTTGTTAGAAGTGTTGATACCGTGCAGCCTAGTAAATCAGAACTGGACAATTATTTAGAGGAGAGTATATATATCTGTGAAGAGGGTTCAGATGAAAGTTTCGATGCCTTGGATTGGTGGAAAACAAATAGTCTAAAATTTCAGACTTTGTCCAAATTGGCCCAAGATATATTAGCTACCCCAATTACCACAGTTAGCTCAGAATCAACATTCAGTGCAGGAGACAGAGTCATTGATCCTCATCGAGCGTCATTGTCAACTGAAACTGTCCAGATGTTGTTATGTGGGTCTGATTGGGTTAGAGCATTATATGGGCTTAAAAGATCATCAACAAATTCTGTAAGTGTCATATATTTATTTTAACTGCCTATTGCTATTTTATTATTTTATACTTACTTTTATTAATTTATTTACAACAATACTAACTACTGTTTTTTTCTTGTCAATATAAGGATGTTCCATCAGAAACTCAGATTCTGTTGCCACAGCCATAGGCCCATACAGACTCAAATTCTGTTTTTTGGCATGTTTAATCTATGGAGCATTTGGGCAGTTCTCTAGTTTTATCTGGTCTGTTTTGGTTAATCTATACGATTTGCTATCTGATATTTGGACAGTTTACTTTGTAATATTATTTTGTCAGTTTGGCTGTTCAATCTGATATGAGTAATGACAGTTCAGGTAATTTCTAAGTTCTAAATCTTCACCATCCAAATTTCCTACATTTATTTAAATGGCAAATTAAATTTTGCATTGCAAACATCCCTTGACAATATTACTAAGTTAAAAGTACTTGAGTAATTTTGCAAGGGAATAAATATTATATTAATGTTTTTTACATGTATTAGTGTGTGCAGGTTGTCCTGTGGTGATTTTGTTCAAGGTTGGGTCCGAAATTGTTTACCTCTGTCATGGTGAACTCATATTTTGTATAAGTTTGGTAACTTTTAGTCATTGTGATTTTGTTGGTAACTAAGGTAATTTTGTTTAACAAAAATTAGTGAACTTTTGTATGCCTATTACTACTGCAGCCTGCTACTTTATATATCTTCTGTGATGTTGACTTTGTTTTGGTAACTGCATGAGAACTTATTAGTGAATGCCTTTTGTTTCATGAGAACTTGTTTTGATAACTGCATAAGAAAAGATTGTGTGACTTGTGTCATACTCTTTTGGTTGTTTTGGTAACTTGGTTCAATCTGTCTTGCTTGTTTGGCTGTTTTGGTTAGATCTTTGGCAACTGCCTATGGTATTACAGTTCAGATGTGGTATGTTTTGTTTACCTGCCTACTAGTTGGGAGATTCAATTCTTCTTGTCTGACTTGTGCCATGCTGTTTTGGTAACTTGCTTCAACCTGTTTGAAATATTCTTTTGTTGTCGACTTGTCTGGCTGTTTTGGTAAAGTTTTTGATAGCTGCCTGTAGACTGTAGTCTGGCAGTTTGCTAATTTTCATGCTACTACCTGCTTCAACTTGTTTTGGTAACCTGCTTCAACTTGTTTTGGTAACCTGCTTCAACTTGTTTTGGTAACCTGTTTAATTACAATGATTTTGGTATTGGTGTACCGTGTACCTAATAAGTTTAGAGATATGCCATTTATTTTTCTTGCAAATTAAGTTTTGCATTCCTGTTAGAAATCCCTTGACAATATACTAAGTTAACAGTACTTGAGCAAGGGATTAAAAATCTGTTAACAAATTTTTTTGTGTATTACTGTATGCAGACAACAGGGCAATAATGTATATGGCTCTGACTTCGGGCTGCATGCAAAACAGATTGAGGACTTCATTGATTTCAATTTTAGAGCCCATGTTTTGTTTTGAAATTTAATGTACTAAGTTTCATTTCTAGTGTTGTAATTTAAAGTTATTTTTCATTCACTAGTTCTATTAGGAAGTAAATGTCTAATAAATAGTCTCTAGAAGGCTTCATGATGTAAATTTAAATTTAAGTTGCTATTGCTATTATTCTCCGTCAAAAAAAAAATTCGTTATTATTCTGATGTATTATTTCTAATTGTATATTTAATATTCTGCAAATATGATAATAGGTAAACGAGCCGAGCTCGAGTCGAGCTTGGGCTCGGCTCGTTACACAGAACTGAGCTCGAGCCGAGCTCGAGTTTTGGTTACATGTAAACGAGCCGAGCTCGAGCATCAGCTTCGGCTCGGCTAATAAACGAGCCGAGCTTGGGCTCGACTCGAGTTGTGAACGAGCCGAGTTCGCACAACCCAAACTCGCTCGAACTCGGCTCGTTTACAGCCCTAATTGCAGGTTGTAGAGAACGGTGGGGCTCTCATGGTCAACTGGCTGTTGAAAAACGTTTTTTTTTTTAAATAATAATAATTCTATCCACCATCCCATTAATCACCATCTTCTCACCATTTTCTTTTATATATGTTGTTGAAAAACATTTTTTTTTTTTAATAATGATAATTCTATCCACCGTCCCATTAATCGCCATCTTCTCATCATTTTCTTTTATATATATGTGTGTGGTATGCAATGATTATATAATAAGTAATAAATAGTAAATTTTTTCAATCATTTAATATCATATTAGATATTGATAGCACTTTTCTTTTTTAAAATATGAGTTGAAAAATATGAAGAAAAAAGAAATAATATTATTTTAATAGAATAAGAAAATATACAGGATGAGATGTATGAAAGTGTGAGAACGTGAGTAGTTAAAATAGAGAAATGGTACAGCTTGTTCGCTAAATTATGGCAGAACTTATAGAAAGTCCAATGTAAATGCTCTAATTACATGCTTAACTATATAGTATGTATATAAGAAAATGGCTGAACTCTAGCTAAGTGCATGTTTGAAGAGCATTCACACTTGCTTATAAAAGTTTTGTCAAATTTTAGCAAACTTTTCTTTTTTTTCTTAAAATTAAAAAATTAAAAAAAAAAAGAAATAAAGAAAGATAGAAAAAGAAAAGAAAAGCTCTTTCTCTACTTTAACAACTTACTTTCTTAATAACTCCTAATTATGCTCTTTATTATTTCTCTTTTTTTTTTTTTTTAACTCATATTTTTTAAACTTCATTATTAACAATCATATTTTTTTTAAGACTCGTGTTTTCAACTATTTGGCTTTAAAAGCATATTTCAAAAACTTCAATCTATGGTGGATCCCCCCCCCCCCCAAAAAAAAAAACAAAAGGCTTGGAGTATGAGCCCAATACCACAAGAGGCCTAGGCCGACGAATGACCCATCGGCCCAATCCAAGGGTCTCAAGCCCTGGAACAGGAACCAGTCTATGATCTTGAACACGTAGGAAACCCACCATAATGAAAAGGGAGAAGCCTGACGACATGCATCCCATGGCATAAGAGGGAAGAGAGCCATGCTGCATTTAATACACCGCCCCAGATAGCCACACCACATTAAAGGTGTATAGTGGGAGAAACTGCTTATGGGACACATCCCCCTAGTGCAAGGCATAGGCGTCTAACCCCAGAAATTAGGTATATAAGCCAATTCTCAAGTACTAGGAACTCTCTCTAAACTCTCTACTTACACTCTGCTCTAAGGTGATACTGACTTTGGCATCGAAGACTCCCTAGCCACCACCACGGCCCCTTTCTCGCAGTGTTTTCTTTGTATCCACAGGCCTAAGACCAAAGACTCGAGTTACAAAGAGCCCAGCCTAAAGGTGTGCAAAACACAACGTTAACAGTGGCGCCATCTGTGGGATCCCTATAGACTTCACATGTACTTCGTATGCCACAAGAACCCGTTTCAAACAACTCAAGAATAGGAAGAAGTAACGTCAATAAACATGGAAGCTAGATTAGCTACAATGGAATGGCTGGTTGAAAAAGTAACCATTGAGGTGGGCATCCTTCAAAAAGAGAATGAGTCACTCAAGGAAACCGCCAACGAGCCGAGTTATGATGCGGCACCAAGCAATAGAGAACATGTTGGGTCAGAAATGATGGAGGAGAAGGCAACACAAATGAGGTGAGGAGGAATATGTAGAATGAGCTGCATAACCTTAAGGAAAAATATGAGGAGATGGCGAGAAAGATGGGCACCTTATCATTGGCGGACTAGCTACATACTTGCAAGGGTCTACCGTATAGTGAGGAAGTGATTAAGGTACTCTTACCACCAAAGTTTTGGGTCCCACCATGGAAATGTATGACGGGACCCGAGACCTGCACGAGCACTTCGAAACCTTCAAGGCACATATCACTCTGCATGGTTTCCCTGGGGAGGCAGCCTACAGAGCCTTTCGACTTTAAAAGGGCTAGCGAGGGTGTAGTTTTGGGTCCTTGCCGCCCGTTTCCGTAGACAATTTTAGAGAGATGGCCTGGCTATTTCTCACGCAGTTTATGGCGAGCAAGAGAAGAATGCGCCTTGCAGCCTACCTCTTCACCATCAAACAAGGGAAGGATGAGAGCCTGAAAGCATACCTAACCAGGTTCAACAAGGAGCATATGACAACGGACGATCAAGACGAAAAGATAACCTTGGCAATGCTTCCAAGAAGAGTATGGCCCCAGTCCAAGTTCATGGAAAAGCTAGCCAGGCAACCCCCACCACACTCCAGAGTTCATGGACCAGGCCAACAATTTCATCAACACCAAGACACGCTCTGTGCTCCAACTGAGCCAAGGAAGAAGGAATTAGAATGGGCAAACAAGAAGGTGAAGGCCCTGGCTAGGGATTTTTGTCAGACCGACCAGCACTTGCCATCCAAAAGGATGAGCACCAGTCTGCCCAAGAAGATGATCAGCCGACTCGCCGTTACTGCACCTACCAGCAACCCACCACCCAGAACACTGAAAACTGCCACTCCTTAAGGGGAGGAAGGAATTAGTAAGATTGGCCAGCACCAAGATATCCCCCCGTTCACCGACCAGAGCAAGTGTGGAGGAGGAGGTCGTGGGAGAGAAGCACCGATAGGGGTGATAGGCCAAGAAGGGCGAAAAGCACGTGGCAAAGGGAGACTAAGCGAAGGCCTCGGCATGGTCTCCACCAATCGCAGTGCCGAGAAGGACCCCCGCTGGGGGAGATTAGAACCATAGCAAGGGGTTCACCAGCAGAGGAACTTCATCCAAGAGAAAGGCACATGCTAAGGAGGTCCGATACCGAGAGGTGTACTTAGCCACGTACTGCCCAGTCAAGTACAAAAGGAGCGAATCTGCCTCCATAATCTCCTTTGGGGAAGGCAATGAGGAAATGATCCTTTACCCACACAACGACGCCTTGGTGATGACCATGCTAGTCGCCAACTTCACCACAATGAGGCTTCTCATCGACAATGGTAGCTCGGCGGACATCGTATTCTGGGAAGCATTCACTCACATGGGAACAGATGCTAGTCGACTCCAACTGTCTCCAATGCCGCTCAAGGGCTTCTTTGGGTAGACAGTTCAGCCAGTTGGGACCATCACTCTATTTGTTTTGGCAGGCAATGCTCCCTACACAACCTCTATCATAGTTGACTTCTTGGTTATAAAGGCTCCCTCATCTTACAACTCCATAATTGGCCAACCTACCATTTGAAAATGAAGTTCTCAACCTCTCAAAGAGTAAGAGAAATTTGAGGAGAACGGGCCTTGGAGGAGGAAGAGACCAGCGAGGAGCGTTAGGTATGCACCTCACATGAAGCCACGGTTAGCCTTCATCAATGACTCAACCTGCCAGGCTGAAGGAGGAATGGAGGGCGCATTTAAAAGAAAGATGGGAGCGAGAGAAGCAGGGANCCACATCACTACAGCGCATGTCGCGCGGCGCGTCGCTGCATTACACAGAATACGCTACACGCGTATTCTCTTCACACAACCCGCCGTATCACATCTACGGCATCCATCTCACGCCTATACTTCACAGCACAGTCCACAAAACTACAAAATCAAGCCTAACACTTCACAACCACACTTCGTTTCACAACTACGCAGCGAACTCCACAAACACTAACTACACAGTCTACAGCCAACCAAATCAACTATGTTAAACATAAATAACTAAAGATAGAGGGTTAAGACGAGAGAGATGTGATTGCTGTCGGGAAAGAATCCAAAACTGATAATTTTAGCGGGCTGTTACACAATGCATGCGAACATAGTCTATAGTTATTTTTCTGCTTAATTGTTCTCCATATCTGTGAGAATTTTGTACAATTAATCCAATTAAATGCATGGAAAATATTGGCTTTGTTGTCACAGTTGGATGACTGGGTACTCTGCCGGATTAGACACAAAAGCAACATGACAAAGGAAACGTGTGAAGATCAAGGCAGTTGTAGAATGGGCTTTCCAAAGATTGAGGAGGAGTTGCAGGCTGCATTCAGAAACTATAACTCTGACATTATTACATTCAGAAAGTATAACACTGACATTATCATGGATTCCCCATACAAAAATCCAGCTCTGATTCCCATGCAGACCAATTCTGGTGTAAGCTTTGAAGGGAGCAACAAAAGCAACCATTTTGATTCTGTTTATGGAGAGTGTTCCAATATTGTGAATTCTCCCATGACAGCTTCTTCTTTGGGCATCTACTTCAATAACGATATGAACTCCTACAACCAAAACCATTCTCACCGAGACATCTTCAACAGTAGGCCCACAGAACCACTAATCAGTTTCCAGGAGAGCAGCGGATCAATTTTCATGGAGATGTACTAACTTTAATGAAACGACTCCTCCCATGAGTGAACAGGTCTATTTTGAGCATTTAATATTGTCCAAAAAATCCACAGTTAACAATAAATGTTGTAGAACACACTTCAATGTATATGTTTTTCCTACTAATTGAAGTCCTTAAGTTTGAAAAAGGACCTGAGGCCCTCAAGTTTGAACAGAACTTTGAAGGACTTCATTTCATGTGAAATGGACTATCTAATTGATTATGGACGCGTGAACCCGGCACTCAAATTTTTCCTCTAAACATTAACATCTCAATGACTTTGAACTACCAGAATAAATGCAGATTAATGATGTTCCCTACTTTTATAATTGTTCCCTAACTACCAAAAGAAACAGATTTTTCGGTGGAAGAGGAAAAGGGAGCAATAACATATATTGTCTGGATCATTATGTTGTAGGTATGTGAAGAAACATGATTGGCGAGCAAGAAATTCACTACAAGAAAACCGTTTATTGTGGCTAACTATTTCTTGAGAAAATGAATATTTCTTACTAAAATAAGTCTGTTTTCATTCTCGTACAGATAATCCATCACAAATGCTCGTTAAATTAATAGATTGTCATCCTCCGTAAACAGAATCTAGACCCGTCTTTAAAGGAAGTACAAATAAGCAAAGGAACCGGCAATGATCTTGGAAAAGATTAACAAAAGGCTAAAATGATGAATCATATGGTAATAGCTCGCATCTTTATTATTGATCTTTATGAGTACACAAAGTTTTATTGATACATATATTTTAGGAACGAGATCAATATAATTATATAAGTTATTTTGGAATTCACATCAGACTAGAACAGATTAGCGTTACCCAGTGCCAAGATTTCCAATTTTTTTTGTTTCATCTCTCCTTTAATCTCACTGTCCACCGTCAGCTCTTCTTTAATTCTCAGGATCATAACATTCCACTATATTTTTAAATTTGATATTCATGGCAGCTCACTCTATCGACACTAATCCGGTATAGCCATTTCCCTTTCCACGTTTCCCTCGTCTATTAATATTCAATGATTTATTATTGTGCTCATATTTAGTATCAAGGGATTTTAATTCATCTTATAAGTCATCCCCTTCATGACTTGAACTCATGACGTGATCCCTACACTCATGATCATAACACTTTCTCTTGATCTTTTTATTTGTATTCCTGTAACTGTATTTGAGCTTTGGGCTTGTATATTCTGATGTGTCAATATCATATATCAGCATATGAATTTTTAATTCTTGAAACAGAGTCAACTCACACTACAACAAGCCAGAGCCCAACATGACAAAGATGGACACGAGGCCAAGGATGGGCATAATCTCGATAAGGCTAAACACAAGGCTACGGATGAGAAAAAATACAAGAAGAAGAATTAAAGGAATTGAATATTTGTTTACTTCTTTGCAGACAAAGAAGGTGCATCCTAAGGAATTGAACCCTTATTGCAGGTTGTAGAGAACGGTGGGGCTCTCATGGTCAACTGGCTGTTGAAAAACGTTTTTTTTTTTAAATAATAATAATTCTATCCACCATCCCATTAATCACCATCTTCTCACCATTTTCTTTTATATATGTTGTTGAAAAACATTTTTTTTTTTTAATAATGATAATTCTATCCACCGTCCCATTAATCGCCATCTTCTCATCATTTTCTTTTATATATATGTGTGTGGTATGCAATGATTATATAATAAGTAATAAATAGTAAATTTTTTCAATCATTTAATATCATATTAGATATTGATAGCACTTTTCTTTTTTAAAATATGAGTTGAAAAATATGAAGAAAAAAGAAATAATATTATTTTAATAGAATAAGAAAATATACAGGATGAGATGTATGAAAGTGTGAGAACGTGAGTAGTTAAAATAGAGAAATGGTACAGCTTGTTCGCTAAATTATGGCAGAACTTATAGAAAGTCCAATGTAAATGCTCTAATTACATGCTTAACTATATAGTATGTATATAAGAAAATGGCTGAACTCTAGCTAAGTGCATGTTTGAAGAGCATTCACACTTGCTTATAAAAGTTTTGTCAAATTTTAGCAAACTTTTCTTTTTTTTCTTAAAATTAAAAAATTAAAAAAAAAAAGAAATAAAGAAAGATAGAAAAAGAAAAGAAAAGCTCTTTCTCTACTTTAACAACTTACTTTCTTAATAACTCCTAATTATGCTCTTTATTATTTCTCTTTTTTTTTTTTTTTAACTCATATTTTTTAAACTTCATTATTAACAATCATATTTTTTTTAAGACTCGTGTTTTCAACTATTTGGCTTTAAAAGCATATTTCAAAAACTTCAATCTATGGTGGATCCCCCCCCCCCCAAAAAAAAAAAACAAAAGGCTTGGAGTTCGCTAAATTATGGCAGAACTTATAGAAAGTCCAATGTAAATGCTCTAATTACATGCTTAACTATATAGTATGTATATAAGAAAATGGCTGAACTCTAGCTAAGTGCATGTTTGAAGAGCATTCACACTTGCTTATAAAAGTTTTGTCAAATTTTAGCAAACTTTTCTTTTTTTTCTTAAAATTAAAAAATTAANCCCCCCCCCCCCAACCCAAAAAAATGCTTAAAGTATGAGCCCAATACCACAAGAGGCCTAGGCCGACTGAATGACCCATCGGCCCAATCCAAGGGTCTCAAGCCCTGGAACAGGAACCAGTCTATGATCTTGAACACGTAGGAAACCCACCATAATGAAAAGGGAGAAGCCTGACGACATGCATCCCATGGCATAAGAGGGAAGAGAGCCATGCTGCATTTAATACACCGCCCCAGATAGCCACACCACATTAAAGGTGTATAGTGGGAGAAACTGCTTATGGGACACATCCCCCTAGTGCAAGGCATAGGCGTCTAACCCCAGAAATTAGGTATATAAGCCAATTCTCAAGTACTAGGAACTCTCTCTAAACTCTCTACTTACACTCTGCTCTAAGGTGATACTGACTTTGGCATCGAAGACTCCCTAGCCACCACCACGGCCCCTTTCTCGCAGTGTTTTCTTTGTATCCACAGGCCTAAGACCAAAGACTCGAGTTACAAAGAGCCCAGCCTAAAGGTGTGCAAAACACAACGTTAACAGTGGCGCCATCTGTGGGATCCCTATAGACTTCACATGTACTTCGTATGCCTACAAGAACCCGTTTCAAACAACTCAAGAATAGGAAGAAGTAACGTCAATAAACATGGAAGCTAGATTAGCTACAATGGAATGGCTCGTTGAAAAAGTAACCATTGAGGTGGGCATCCTTCAAAAAGAGAATGAGTCACTCAAGGAAACCGTCAACGAGCCGAGGTATGATGCGGCACCAAGCAATAGAGAACATGTTGGGTCCAGAAATGATGGAGGAGAAGGCAACACAAATGAGGTGAGGAGGAATATGTAGAATGAGCTGCATAACCTTAAGGAAAAATATGAGGAGATGGCGAGAAAGATGGGCACCTTATCATTGGCGGACTAGCTACATACTTGCAAGGGTCTACCGTATAGTGAGGAAGTGATTAAGGTACTCTTACCACCAAAGTTTTGGGTCCCACCATGGAAATGTATGACGGGACCCGAGACCTGCACGAGCACTTCGAAACCTTCAAGGCACATATCACTCTGCATGGTTTCCCTGGGGAGGCAGCCTACAGAGCCTTTCGACTTTAAAAGGGCTAGCGAGGGTGTAGTTTTGGGTCCTTGCCGCCCGTTTCCGTAGACAATTTTAGAGAGATGGCCTGGCTATTTCTCACGCAGTTTATGGCGAGCAAGAGAAGAATGCGCCTTGCAGCCTACCTCTTCACCATCAAACAAGGGAAGGATGAGAGCCTGAAAGCATACCTAACCAGGTTCAACAAGGAGCATATGACAACGGACGATCAAGACGAAAAGATAACCTTGGCAATGCTTCCAAGAAGAGTATGGCCCCAGTCCAAGTTCATGGAAAAGCTAGCCAGGCGAACCCCCACCACACTCCAAGAGTTCATGGACCAGGCCGACAATTTCATCAACACCAAGGACACGCTCTGTGCTCCAACTGAGCCAAGGAAGAAGGAATTAGAATGGGCAAACAAGAAGGTGAAGGCCCTGGCTAGGGATTTTTGTCAGACCGACCAGCACTTGCCATCCAAAAGGATGAGCACCAGTCTGCCCAAGAAGATGATCAGCCGACTCGCCGTTACTGCACCTACCAGCAACCCACCACCCAGAACACTGAAAACTGCCACTCCTTAAGGGGAGGAAGGAATTAGTAAGATTGGCCAGCACCAAGATATCCCCCCGTTCACCGACCAGAGCAAGTGTGGAGGAGGAGGTCGTGGGAGAGAAGCACCGATAGGGGTGATAGGCCAAGAAAAAAAAAAAGAAGAAATAAAGAAAGAAAGAAAAAAGAAAGAAAAGCTCTTTCTCTACTTTAACAACTTACTTTCTTAATAACTCCTAATTATGCTCTTTATTATTTTTCTTTTTCTTTTTTTTTTTGTTATTTTTTAACTCATATTTTCGAAACTTCACTATTAACAATCTTTTTTTTTTAAGACTCGTGTTTTCAACTATTTGGCTTTAATCGCAAATTTCAAAAACTTCAATCTATGGTGGATCCCCCCCCCCCCCCCCCCAACCCAAAAAAATGCTTAAAGTATGAGCCCAATACCACAAGAGGCCTAGGCCGACTGAATGACCCATCGGCCCAATCCAAGGGTCTCAAGCCCTGGAACAGGAACCAGTCTATGATCTTGAACACGTAGGAAACCCACCATAATGAAAAGGGAGAAGCCTGACGACATGCATCCCATGGCATAAGAGGGAAGAGAGCCATGCTGCATTTAATACACCGCCCCAGATAGCCACACCACATTAAAGGTGTATAGTGGGAGAAACTGCTTATGGGACACATCCCCCTAGTGCAAGGCATAGGCGTCTAACCCCAGAAATTAGGTATATAAGCCAATTCTCAAGTACTAGGAACTCTCTCTAAACTCTCTACTTACACTCTGCTCTAAGGTGATACTGACTTTGGCATCGAAGACTCATGCCTACAAGAACCCGTTTCAAAAAACTCAAGAATAGGAAGAAGCAACGTCAATAAACATGGAAGCTAGATTAGCTACAATGGAATGGCTGGTTGAAAAAGTAACCATTGAGGTGGGCATCCTTCAAAAAGAGAATGAGTCACTCAAGGAAACCGCCAACGAGCCGAGTTATGATGCGGCACCAAGCAATAGCGAACATGTTGGGTCTAGAAATGATGGAGGAGAAGGCAACACAAATGAGGTGAGGAGGAATATGTAGAATGAGCTGCATAACCTTAAGGAAAAATATGAGGAGATGGCGAGAAAGATGGGCACCTTATCATTGGCGGACTAGCTACATACTTGCAAGGGTCTACCGTATAGTGAGGAAGTGATTAAGGTACTCTTACCACCAAAGTTTTGGGTCCCACCATGGAAATGTATGACGGGACCCGAGACCTGCACGAGCACTTCGAAACCTTCAAGGCACATATCACTCTGCATGGTTTCCCTGGGGAGGCAGCCTACAGAGCCTTTCGACTTTAAAAGGGCTAGCGAGGGTGTAGTTTTGGGTCCTTGCCGCCCGTTTCCGTAGACAATTTTAGAGAGATGGCCTGGCTATTTCTCACGCAGTTTATGGCGAGCAAGAGAAGAATGCGCCTTGCAGCCTACCTCTTCACCATCAAACAAGGGAAGGATGAGAGCCTGAAAGCATACCTAACCAGGTTCAACAAGGAGCATATGACAACGGACGATCAAGACGAAAAGATAACCTTGGCAATGCTTCCAAGAAGAGTATGGCCCCAGTCCAAGTTCATGGAAAAGCTAGCCAGGCGAACCCCCACCACACTCCAAGAGTTCATGGACCAGGCCGACAATTTCATCAACACCAAGGACACGCTCTGTGCTCCAACTGAGCCAAGGAAGAAGGAATTAGAATGGGCAAACAAGAAGGTGAAGGCCCTGGCTAGGGATTTTTGTCAGACCGACCAGCACTTGCCATCCAAAAGGATGAGCACCAGTCTGCCCAAGAAGATGATCAGCCGACTCGCCGTTACTGCACCTACCAGCAACCCACCACCCAGAACACTGAAAACTGCCACTCCTTAAGGGGAGGAAGGAATTAGTAAGATTGGCCAGCACCAAGATATCCCCCCGTTCACCGACCAGAGCAAGTGTGGAGGAGGAGGTCGTGGGAGAGAAGCACCGATAGGGGTGATAGGCCAAGAAGGGCGAAAAGCACGTGGCAAAGGGAGACTAAGCGAAGGCCTCGGCATGGTCTCCACCAATCGCAGTGCCGAGAAGGACCCCCGCTGGGGGAGATTAGAACCATAGCAAGGGGTTCACCAGCAGAGGAACTTCATCCAAGAGAAAGGCACATGCTAAGGAGGTCCGATACCGAGAGGTGTACTTAGCCACGTACTGCCCAGTCAAGTACAAAAGGAGCGAATCTGCCTCCATAATCTCCTTTGGGGAAGGCAATGAGGAAATGATCCTTTACCCACACAACGACGCCTTGGTGATGACCATGCTAGTCGCCAACTTCACCACAATGAGGCTTCTCATCGACAATGGTAGCTCGGCGGACATCGTATTCTGGGAAGCATTCACTCACATGGGAACAGATGCTAGTCGACTCCAACTGTCTCCAATGCCGCTCAAGGGCTTCTTTGGGTAGACAGTTCAGCCAGTTGGGACCATCACTCTATTTGTTTTGGCAGGCAATGCTCCCTACACAACCTCTATCATAGTTGACTTCTTGGTTATAAAGGCTCCCTCATCTTACAACTCCATAATTGGCCAACCTACCATTTGAAAATGAAGTTCTCAACCTCTCAAAGAGTAAGAGAAATTTGAGGAGAACGGGCCTTGGAGGAGGAAGAGACCAGCGAGGAGCGTTAGGTATGCACCTCACATGAAGCCACGGTTAGCCTTCATCAATGACTCAACCTGCCAGGCTGAAGGAGGAATGGAGGGCGCATTTAAAAGAAAGATGGGAGCGAGAGAAGCAGGGAGTAGGTCGATCTCCTTCACGAGCCTTGTAAATTTATAATTTACTTTTTTGATTGTTGTGCAAACTTTATTAATGGAAAACATGAATTTTTCAGGAAGTGAATGTGTAAAATCAGCATCTCCATCAACCGTTATCTCCATCAACACATAACTCCATCAATGAATACCTTCGCCAACGTAAATCTCCATCAACGGAATCTCCAAAGACAACCTACCTTCCCACAGGGCACCAAGGAGGTGGATCATGTCTAAGTGCTGCTCTATCCTCCCTGTGGAGGAGCCTGACAACTTACCTTCCTTGTGAGCATCAACAGGCGGGAGCAGGTCCAGTCCCAAACTACTTGATACTTACCTCCCTGTGAGGTACCAAAGGGTGAGGTGATCCTAAGGCCACCTTATCCCTTCCGCAAAGGAGAGCGGGTCAGGCTCCTCGACCACCCAATAACTTACCCTGACATCCACCACGAGCAAGAGTGGGATCAACATCAGCTTATCCCTCACTTACCTTCCTTATGATGTGGATGGGAATGGGTACAATCACAAACTGCCAAAGACTACCCCCCCCACGAGAGTCAACAGGTGGGTCCATTTGGAGAGTTTGTACCCGCCTTCATTCTTTGATGTAATAGTTCATTTGGCTCTACATCTACCTCGTGAGGCTTTAGTTGCTGGCCTCGTTCAGTATAAATGGATGTATTCTATTAAACGGTTTTTGGGAAAACTTAAACGATCTGTAGGGAATAAGACTCGTTCGAAAGGATCGATCGCAGAGTCATACATTCATAATGAGTGGCATATATTTTGTTCAATATATTTTCATGGCATTGATACTAGATTTACAAGACCGGATCAAAATTATGAAAGTGGACAAATGGGAGTTTTGTCAGCATTTACTGTATTTTCCCAGAAAGTACGTCCCATAGGTGCACAAGGAGGCTATGACCTATGTGAGCAAGAGTTTGAAATAGCTCGATAGTATGTCTTGAATAACTGTGAAGAGATTGAATACTATTTGAGGTTAGTGATGATCATCTAATTTAATAGTATTTTTAAGTGCATTTATAATAATATAGTATATATTGATACAAATTAATAGTTCACATTAACATATGCAGTGAATATATACAACTACTTCGCATGAATGGTGTGACTGGCGTAGAAAAGACGCACGAAAAAAAATTTACCTCGTGGTTTGAACTTACGGTATTACTGAAAAAAAAGGTACACAATTATTTTGAACTTTATATCTTGAATGTCACCATATTTATATATGATATTGATATAAGTATAATAATATTTATTTATGTAGGTTGCATCGAAATATAGTAAATATTCAGGTGAAATCTCACCAGAAGTGTATGCTTTGGCATGTGATCCGTCTAAGTGGGTCATCCAATATTCAGGATGTTTGGTGTGTGGATATAGATTTCACACAGCAGACAGAGAACGATATAGCAAAACTCAAAATTGTGGGGTCGTAGTAGAAGGAAGTCATGTGGATGATAATATCGATTTTTACGTAATTGTGAAAGATATCATAGCGTTAAAGTATGTGGAGGGATATATGGTCTGGTTATTTAAATGTAATTGGTGGGATGTCTCAAATCCTAGGTTGGGAGTGCGTAAGGATAAATATTTTGTAAGTGTCAATACATATTGCAAATAGTATGAGGACGAATCTTTCGTTCTCGCATACCAAGCAAATCAAGTTTTTTATTTAGATGATCCGGAGTACGGAAATCCATTGCGAGTAGTCGAGAAGTTTACACTAAGAAATGTATATGATTATATTCTAGAGGCAGACAAACCACATGAAAAGGTTGATAGTCCAAACCCTGAAGAAGCATATCAAGAAAATGAATCAAGCATCAATCTATTTGTTGATCTAAGCCAATATGACATGGTCCCATTGCGCCGAGAAGATGTTCAACCCAAAGTAATTGAAGGTGACATGTCGGAAGAACATGAATCAACTGAAGTGTCTACTGAGGATGAGAGCGACTAGTCCAACAAAATTGATACTGAATGATTTTCAAATAGATATTTGTGTAAGTATAATTCTTATAAAAATATGAAATGTATCTTGTTCGAATAATAATTTATTATAATTTAAAACATATATGTTTCCTGAATGCAAAAAAACACGTGAGCCATCCTACCACTTACTAACTCCCCATGTAGTTCACCTGCCAATAATGGTGGGCCAACATCACCAGAACCAAAATAAGATATTTTATCACTATATATCTTTCAAATAAAATAATTTAATTAAAATATATGCTTTAATTATTGTATATATAACTGTTGTAAACCAAGGCAGAGTTAGAGGCATTACGAGTGGTGTCTGCATAGAGAAAGCAAGGAAAGTGGGTAAAATTAAAGTTGATATATCTTATGATCACACCGACAGCTCCGGGGATTCGGCAACTTGGCTTGCTTCTTACATTGGTACACTTACTAGCACATATGCACCGATGGCAACATCCTCCTGGGCTAAAGTTTCCCAATATGTGAAAGACCACATCAAAAATTGTTGCCTGGTAATAAGTTACTTTGTATAACATTTTTATTTAAATAACTTTTGAAATTATACTAATTGTTTATACTTATTTGAAGGACGAGTTTGAACTAAATTTTGGCCGGCAAGAGGATCGACTAACAATTGAGGAATTGATGTCGAATGCATTCCGGAGGTACAAATGTCGATGCCATGCACACTATCAGAGGTTCAATACTACAACAGAAGATCATCAAAATCCATTCCAAACAAATGGGAGAAAGTTTGTGATCTGTTTGAAGATCCTGCTTATCAAGTAATTTCACTGCTATCTTTTTTTAATTATATATGATAGATGTATTAAACATAAAATTATAATACTTTTTTTAGTAACGGAGTACAGTGAACAAAGCAAATAGATCAAATTTAACGATACACCATCATGCGGGTTCTCGATCTTTTCATCGATTGTAAAAAAAAAATGGTTAGTTATTTTAGTCTCCATTAAATATTAATATATACACTTTTCTGGTTTAAATTCTAATATTGATTTTCATTTTGCAGCAAGAAGAAAGTCCTGCTAACTATGATCTGATTCAATTGTATGCTAAAGCACATAAAAATCGTGATGGTGTTTGGAAATCATGAGGTAGAGATAAATTATGTAAGTTTAAGTTTATTTAATTCCATTATCTAAAGATATTTTTGTTACCTATACTATTTTTAATTTTTAATTTTTTTTGTAAGACAAGATGAAATCTCTTAAAGAAACTGCCGCGGATCCATCTGATGAATCATCTGTCAGCAATACTTAAATCTTTTTTCAAGTTCTTGGATCACGTTCTGGATATTTGAGGGGTTTAGGACGTTGCGTGAAGCCATCATCAATATCTTCATCCTCTTCTAAAGCCAGATCGAATAATGACAAGATTAAGAAATTAGAGGAAGCTGAACTTGAGATAGAACGATTGAGGCCGAAGGAAAAAAAGTTGCTGACCCGATTAGATCAAACAGCAGATTTAGAAGCAACATTAGAAGAGAGACTACAATTAAACAACAAAAAAATGTTTGAACAATTACAGTCAATAATGTCCCAAACTCTATGCCACCACTAGCACCACAATCATAATTTATTTAATTTTTTTTAATTGCCTTTATTTATGATATTCGTAAACCTTTGAACAATTGATGTATATATGATTAATACAACTTGTGTAATATTAGTATGTTCTTTTTAATTAAATTTCATTTTGTTTGATCAATACCGTTCGAACTTTAAATAACCCATTCGAATGGTAAATTACCATTTATGCATACATTTGAACAAAAATAGATCCATTGGAACAAAAAAAAACCCATTCGAACGTATTGGGAAATACATTCCGTACGTTCGTTCGAATAATTAAATATTTATTCGAATAACTTTATTTTTCAAAACTCCATTCGAACAAAAGATTTCCGAAAATAGATTGTCTGTTCGAACAGTTAATATTTTTCTTTGAACAAAAATCACTTAAAAATGTNTCGTGAGGCTTTAGTTGCTGGCCTCGTTCAGTATAAATGGATGTATTCTATTAAACGGTTTTTGGGAAAACTTAAACGATCTGTAGGGAATAAGACTCGTTCGAAAGGATCGATCGCAGAGTCATACATTCATAATGAGTGGCATATATTTTGTTCAATATATTTTCATGGCATTGATACTAGATTTACAAGACCGGATCAAAATTATGAAAGTGGACAAATGGGAGTTTTGTCAGCATTTACTGTATTTTCCCAGAAAGTACGTCCCATAGGTGCACAAGGAGGCTATGACCTATGTGAGCAAGAGTTTGAAATAGCTCGATAGTATGTCTTGAATAACTGTGAAGAGATTGAATACTATTTGAGGTTAGTGATGATCATCTAATTTAATAGTATTTTTAAGTGCATTTATAATAATATAGTATATATTGATACAAATTAATAGTTCACATTAACATATGCAGTGAATATATACAACTACTTCGCATGAATGGTGTGACTGGCGTAGAAAAGACGCACGAAAAAAAATTTACCTCGTGGTTTGAACTTACGGTATTACTGAAAAAAAAGGTACACAATTATTTTGAACTTTATATCTTGAATGTCACCATATTTATATATGATATTGATATAAGTATAATAATATTTATTTATGTAGGTTGCATCGAAATATAGTAAATATTCAGGTGAAATCTCACCAGAAGTGTATGCTTTGGCATGTGATCCGTCTAAGTGGGTCATCCAATATTCAGGATGTTTGGTGTGTGGATATAGATTTCACACAGCAGACAGAGAACGATATAGCAAAACTCAAAATTGTGGGGTCGTAGTAGAAGGAAGTCATGTGGATGATAATATCGATTTTTACGTAATTGTGAAAGATATCATAGCGTTAAAGTATGTGGGGGGATATATGGTCTGGTTATTTAAATGTAATTGGTGTGATGTCTCAAATCCTAGGTTGGGAGTGCGTAAGGATAAATATTTTGCAAGTGTCAATACATCTTGCAAATGGTATGAGGACGATTCTTTTGTTCTCGCATGTTAAGCAAATCAAGTTTTTTATTTAGATTATCTGGAGTACGGAAATCCATTGCGAGTAGTCGAGAAGTTTGCACCAAGAAATGTATATGATTATATTCTAGAGGCAAACAAATCACATGAAAGGGTTGATAGTCCAGACCCTGAAGAAGCATATCAAGAAAATGAATCAGGCATCAATCTATTTGTTGATCTAAGCCAATATGACATGGTCCCATTGCACAGAGAAGATGTTCAACCCAAAGTAATTGAAGGTGACATGTCGGAAGAACATGAATCAACTAAAGTGTCTATTGAGGATGAGAGCGACTAGTCCAACAAAATTGATACTGAATGATTTTCAAATAGATATTTGTGTAGGTATAATTCTTATAAAAATATGAAATGTATCTTGTTTGAATAATAATTTATTATAATTTAAAACATATATGTTTCCTAAATGCAAAAAAACACGTGAGCCATCCCACCACTTACTAACTCCTCGTGTAGTTCACCTGCCAATAATGGTGGGCCAACATCATCAGAACCAAAACAAGATATTTTATCACTGTATATCTTTCAAATAAAATAATTTAATTAAAATATATGCTTTAATTATTGTATATATAACTGTTGTAATCCAGGGCCGAGTTAGAGGCATTACGAGTGGTGTCTGCATAGAGAAAGTAAGGAAAATGGGTAAAATTAAAGTTGATATACCTTATGATCACACCGACAACTCCGGGGATTCGGCAACTTGGCTTACTTCTTACATTGGTACACTTACTCGCACGTATGCACCAATGGCTACATCCTCCTGGGCTAAAGTTTCCCAAGATGTGAAAGACCACATCAAAAATCGTTGCCTGGTAATAAGTTACTTTGTATAACATTTTTATTTAAATAACTTTTGAAATTATACTAATTGTTTATACTTATTTGAAGGATGAGTTTGAACTAAATTTTGGTCGGCAAGAGGATCGACTAACGATTGAGGAACTGATGTCGAATGCATTCTGGAGGTACAAATGTCGATGCCATGCACACTATCAGAAGTTTAGTACTACAATAGAAGCGCATCAAAATCCATTTCAAACAAATGGGAGAAAGTTTGTGATATGTTTGAAGATCCTGCTTATCAGGTAATTTCACTGCTATCTTTTTTTAATTATATATGATAGATGTATTAAACATAAAGTTATAATACTTTTTTTAGCAATGGAGTACAGTGAACAAAGCAAATAGATCAAATTTAACGATACACTATCATGCGGGTTCTCGATCTTTTCATCAATTGTAAAAAAAAAAAATTGGTTAGTTATTTTAGTCTCCATTAAATATTAATATATACACTTTTCTGGTTTAAATTCTAATATTGATTTTCATTTTGCAGCATGAAAAAAGTCTTGCTGACTATGATCTGACCCAATTGTATGCTAAAGCACATAAAAATCATGATGGTGTTTGGAGCAATCATGAGGCAGAGATAAATTATATAAGTTTAAGTTTATTTAATTCCATTATCTAAAGATATTTTTGTTACCTATACTAATTTTATTA
Organism: Carya cathayensis; assembly: GCA_011037825.1. NCBI lineage: Eukaryota > Viridiplantae > Streptophyta > Magnoliopsida > Fagales > Juglandaceae > Carya > Carya cathayensis. The sequence goes on from QGSO01000260.1 coordinate 78,592, forward strand.
TTTTTTTTTTTGTAAGACAAGATGAAATCTCTTAAAGAAACTGTCGTGAATCCATCTGATGAATCATCTGTCAACGATGCTTAAATCTTTTTTCAAGTTCTTGAATTACGTTCTAGATATTTGAGAGGTTTATGATGTTGCATGAAGCCATCATCAATATCGACATCCTCTTCTAAAGTCAGATCGAATAATGACAAGATTAAAGAATTAGAGGAAACTGCACTTGAGATAGAATGATTGAGGCCGAAGGAAAAAAAGTTGCTGACCGAATTAGATCAAGTAGCAGATTTAGAGGCAACATTAGAAGAGAGGCTACAATTAAACAACAAAAAAATGTTTGAACAATTCCAGTCAATAATGTCCCAAACTCTATGCCACCACTAGCACCACAATCATAATTTATTTAATTTTTTTTAATTGCCTTTATTTATGATATTCATAAACATTTGAACAATTGATGTATATATGATTAATACAACTTATGTAATATTAGTATGTTCTTTTTAATTAAATTTCATTTTGTTTGACCAATATTGTTCGAACTTTAAATAACCCGTTCGAATAGTAAATTACCATTTATGCATACATTTGAACAAAAATAGATCCATTCAAACAAAAAAAAACCCATTCGAACGTATTGGGAAATACATTGTGTACGTTCGTTCGAATAATTAAATATTTATTCGAATAACTTTATTTTTCAAAACTCCATTCGAACAAAAGATTTCCGAAAATAGATTGTCTGTTCGAACAGTTAATATTTTTCTTTGAACAAAAATCACTTAAAAATGTGTTGGTTCGAACGGACTTTGTGAAATATGGTTATTGATTCGAATTAACATTTCATGTTGTTCGAGCAAAATTATAAGTTCGAACAGAAATTTTTTCATTCGAATTTGATTTTGAGACGACATTTTTTTATCTCAAAAAAAAATTTCGTTTGAACGGTTTCAACTAGTTCCGCCTAATTTCATCCCCAAAAATACTTTTTGGAGACGAAAATCAATTTTTGTCTCCAAAAAATTTATGAGACGGTCTTTCTGAGACAAAAATTTTTCGTCTCCAAAAACTTCTAAGGACAAAATTTAGATTTTTTGGGACAAAAAAACCAATTCTCTTGTAGTGAGTTTATGTATGTTTTAAGTTATCATTATCAATGAAATGGTTTCCTTTCAAAAAAAGAAAGGGCCGTTCTTATTTGGCTCAAAAAAGAACAATAAGTAAACAATATGATTATTGTCTATGATCTCTATTTTTTTGCCAAAACCTTCAAATCGTAACAAGCTGTACAAGCAAAATAATTAAAGAGCTTCGATCTCTTTATATATTCAGACCAATCGATCATGCGGCAATATACATGGTTGGAAGTCCCATCCCTTCCTTATCGTTGTCATCATGATCTTCCAATCAATGAGACGTAGAAAATTAATGCCCACGTATAAACGCATTATCTTGATCATCATTTCTTTCACAAACTTGTTCTTTTATCAAACGAGAAGTCTTTCGGATTGCCGAGCTCAATTTCATGTTGCAAGCGACCTGTCTGTGGAACAGAAAAACTACTTTCGTTGACATCCTTATCATACTCGGCGTTACTTTGGTCGGGTTGTTGGCCGGGGTGATAAGAGGACGAACCCTCTCCGGATATCCGGTTCATGTGGTGGTGTGACGGCGAGGGAGAATCGGTTTCCCAATGTTCAAAGTCGAAGTTGGATCTTCTTGGAGATGTGTGGACGCTATCCATTTCGCTCCTGTAATGGCGCAGGAGATGCACCGGCGACAAGTGGTGGGATGGGGTGGTGGGTCTGCTGGACATAGGGGTGACCGAGCCCTTTTGCTGCTTTATGTGCTTCCTTGCGGTGTGGTGCCAATTGCGTAGCGCCGCTGCTACTCTTTCGTTGAAGATCGTTGGTTTCATGGTCGAACCCATCTTCTCATTCCATAAAGACAACAGTAAAATCAAGCTTAATGATTTTGCCCAATTTTTCAATTTCAGATCTATGAACAAGGTGGAGTTTTTACCTGCGTTACAAGGGCATAGAGTGGGAGAGTAACGTAGCTGCACAGAATTTGTACGAGGACCCTGTAGTACTCAAAGCGCAATCATGCATACATTCAGTAAATCTTTCGATATTTGATCGATCAAACTGATTCAAGTCTAGAAATCTGAAAAGTTGGTAGATCTAGCTAGGGACGTACCCCATTGAGATTCTGATAACGATATCCTCCACATGCTTGTGGAAACAAGATCTCAACCCGAATTCATACTGAAGAAATAAACATAAAAACAGGAGTTTCTCAGCATAGAGGAAATATATAATAGTTCAGTACTGAAACGCTAAAAACTGTTACGTTTGCAGTGCTCAATATATAGATCATCGAGGGAGAGCGTGTATATATATGTGTATATATATATACTAGCTAGCTTACCCAAGCCCATGCGAAGAATGCAAGCTGGAAAGCATTCTGCAATGGAAAATTAAGAGAAAAAAGATCACAAACGATCGATCGAGGTAACGTAAGGAAATGATAATAACGTGGATCTATTTATTTTTATTTTATTTTTTAAAAAAAGGATAGATCTAAAATGAATTAGAATAAGTTTGTGTAAGTACCTGGAAGAGAACAAAGTTAATGAGGAAAAGAAGGAGACGAGGGCGATTGAACCAGAAGAGGTCGTCACCTGGCTGAACCACAGGCACCCCCTTAACAACCTCTCCTCTCTCTATGATTCTCAATGCCATTTTGGTTATGATCACTTGTAGCTTTGTCCCCACCAATAAGATGATCTGCATGCAAGAGCAGCAATATTTATACATGTTTAATTATAGCCGTACGTAGATCTGCATGCAGCTAGCTAGCTAGTTACATTTATAGCAGACGTGATCAAAGAGAGTTACGTATTCTTACAATCAATGGGATAAAGGGTAGCCATAGATAAGATTTCCAGCCTGCAATATTAAAAACAATATTAAAATAAATAAATATCAACTATATGCTATATTCACAGCTGGGTACGCTGACATTAATGCATCGGACTTAGGACCTAGCTATAATATTGTTCTTAAATTACTTACCGTGAGTGTTGAATAGTAAGAATATCACCGCGAAGAACCAGATGGGAGGGCTGAAATTTTAGAACCAACAAAAATAAATAAATAAGCCATCCGTAGTTAATTAATTAATTAATATTTTTGTACATGATTTAACAGATAATGACTAGTGATATTGACTGGATCTCTCAGAGAATATATAAATAAATTAAAGTTCTATTTAGTAAGTGGAATGAAAATTTTAAGTTTAAAGTAAAATATTATTATTGTTTTAGAATTTAAAAAAATTCAAAAAAATGTATATTGAATTATTTATTATATTTTATATAGGGATATGAAAAAATTATAATGATGAGATGACAATTTTAAGTTTGAGATGAAAATTTTTTGTTATCAAACTGATCCTACAAGAAAAATGAATTTTTGTGATCAATTTATTGTAACAAAAAGTCTATTTATTCATAACTAAATGTGCAAACCTAGGTCTGAAAGCATACCTGATTCCCACAACCACCTTGAAATCCTCTTCCAGGGATCTTTTGATATATTTTTGGAAGTCAAACTTCTGATGACTTTGAGGTGCCAAATGTGCCTGCAGATCCATATTTCATCACCCACGAAGGAGAAAAGTCATGAGGGAAACAACTTGAAAATGACTTGATTTATTAATTAAGCCTCTAAAGTGGAAAATTCTGTCTCTGCACGCATGCTTTAATTAATTGCGTTACATATTTGATTTTCCTTATAAAGAAACTAAATTTGAGATCGTCATTTAATGTAATAGACCAAGGTTGTCAATTAGCTAGGTTCCATGCATGCTTCTTGCAAATAATTAATAGACCAAGATTTGTTCTGTCCATTAGAAAAAAAAAATCATTAAAAAGTCGTAAATTTAAAATGATATTAACAGTAATTGAGTGCGTAAATATCGTATAATTTCTTTAAAAAAATAAGTAAATATAAGATCTACATTTAAAAAATTAATAATAATAATTTTTTAATAACGGACCCACTTCTTTTCGAAACGATTGTACAGTACTCGCACATTCTATAACTGTATATAGTATTAATACTCTTATTCAAAACATCATAGGAAGTATTAGGAACAAAGAATAAAAAAGAATATAATATTGTGATAATCTTGCGCAGAGTAATAGTAGAATATTGAATAATAATAAAAAGTAATAAATAATAATAAAATATATTGAGAAGTGTTGATATTTGAAAGATCATCTCTAGCTTTGACCATAATCTAATGGGTGCAATTAGATATGGAGAAATAATTACGTACCATCATAAATCCATGCCGCAAGGTCAAGTAATCAACTTTAGGAACCGACCTAACAAACTGCCTGAAGAAACACACCTGCAATTTAGGACAAACTCGTCAATTGAAGAAATATATGAGGAACTAGAAAGGTAAACAAGTTGCACAATAAAAACTATAAGTCAAACGCATGCATACGATCAACAGGGGAATCTATTCGTGGGCCATTAATTTTGGACGCCCACGTCGCTTTCTAATTAATTACGTACAAAGACCGTGAATTAGCAGCAACTTAGCGTATCAGCCATGGCGGCAATTCATCTTGTCAAAGGGAAACTACGTTAGGAAATTAATGATTTATACAGTTTTACACTGAGTAAGTTTTACATATTTTTTAAAAAAATAATTAAAAAAATTTGAGACTTTTATGAAAAAATTAAGATTTGAACGCTTAAAGTTATTATCTAATATTATTTGTGAATGCGTGAATGGAAGATGACAAGATACGAAGTGATCGAAAGTGGCCGGGGCCCTAATATATATTAATGATATTGATAGTTCATGGCGATAATTATTACCATCACAACATGCACGTGGGACCTAGGCATTAAATAGATGTCAATTTCGATCGTATCCTTTACTCCGTCAATTGAAACTCTCTGACCTTCATCTTAAATATACCATTTAATGAGAAGTGGCAGCTGAATAATATTAATTCATTGGGGTGGTTGGATCCATACAAATAGTTAAATGGAAGATCATCAGGGAAAGAGTTCCTTACTATCCACATGAGCGCAGGCGTTTTGGTCCAGAAGCTCAAGTGCCTTCTCCCGAAGGAAGTGTCCCTTGCAAACCTGAATCGTTCTGGATCTGTCCCACATACAACAATACCAAAAGAGGGTCAAAATCTAAGTATGTTTACAAGCACAAAATTAAAGTAGCTCTTCATTGAAACTTGGGCTAACCATGTGAGAACTGGTACTCAGCTGTTCTTGTTTCAGTTTCCCAGTGCTTCCAACGTCTCATCTGGAACCAAACAGCCCTTAATATTATTCATCATGCATAGGTGTATGGCTTTGCCGCCACACACAGAGAGAGAGAGATGGAGGAATCGTATGTATAATATATATATAATACCTTGGCTCTGCCCAAAGCTAGGGTGAGGACGCAGTAGAGGACATGGAAAACAGCCAACACAAAGATAAAAATGTGTAGCTGATGGATACCATCCTTGGATACAAACGAGACTTTACCCTGCAAATTATAAGTATGGCAAATTAAGGGACTTTCATATACTTCTACATATATATATATATATATAATTAACATGGACGTTAAATATCAAAGACGACTCCTCCAAAGAGAAATGAAGACAAAAGTCCCAACTTCTGCGCATAAAAACGCGTGGAAACATTTGATTCCGTAAGTTGTCAGCTTGTCGTGTAAAAGCGTACGTTCCCATTCTACACGGTTTCATCAAATTCCAAGCATTCGTGATCCTAAGTTTTGCTTCGTTTTATGTTTTTTAAAAAATCGAATCTTCTACGTACGCTTTGAAATCATTATGATATATACTTATATTTGTTTAAGTCGGATGTGCTGTGAGAATTAAGACAGTTGCCGTTTTTTAAGAAAACATATTTCAACAATATTCTCAGAAAAAACAAACGAAGAAGAAGGAGCCTAAACGGATGGAATAAGTCATGCATTGGCTCTTCTACTTTCTTTCAGCCAAGAATTTAGCTAAAATGAATGACGGAATATTATAATTAGTGTTTCACACCCTTTCTGCACATTTATCTGTAGACGACCCCGACGCCAAAATTCGTCGGAAACTTCCACCAGAATCCGACAACATACTCAGTAGCTTCCGTCCACTGTTTTCAGAATCCGTTTCCTCGTCGGCCTCCTTGGTTTCTTCCTCCTTACTGCATGGATGCCACGTTGCTCCGAGTGACTTCGATATGCATATATTAGAGATTGGGCTTTGCCCGACTGTGAGGAGCAAGGATATAAATCCCAATAACATAAGCTCTGCAAAACCAAAAAGTAAGCAGAAAAATTGAAAGATTATTTATATATAATTTGAATCTTCGCATACACAGCTAGCTTTCAAAGGTCTAAGATCATCGTCTAAACAGTGAAGATCAACTGTGCGTGGCGTTCGTAGTACCTGATTTGATCTTTTCTAATGCCTCATATAAAGCCCTTTTATGTTTCTTCTTCAACCACTGCAAATTGGTGCAAAATTTCCAATATTTCAGTTCAGAACTCTATATATATATAGATGATGAGCGCCAATTGAGAATTTCTTGGAGAGATTTCCAGTACCTTTGCTATAAGATGGATGATGTGCTCGATGATTATGGATATTAAAACCAAAACAAAACAGACCACTGCAACAGCCCAAGTTGGAGTTTCTTCCAAAGATCTTCCTCCACTTGCCCCCGCCATGATCCCAACCAAAAGTTACCTCTCCGGGAAATCACCAAAATTACTTCTTAGCTGGCTTGAAAGAACTTAACAAGAAAACATGGGCAGATCGATATATATGTGTGTACGTATAAGATGAACAAGAATGGTTTTTAAGAGATGAGAAAGTATGAATCGTGATATGGATCGAGAACCCGCGAAAGGTTCTGAATTATTGGCTCGAACAGTCATATAAGTACAGATGAGGGTATCGAGATTGGGCCAAATTTATAAGGAAATAATTTTATGAACTTGAAAGACAGAAGAATAGAAGCGGCAAGTGGATTTTGTTGACATTCTTGACGCGTAATGCATGAGAGAGAGAGAGAGAGAGAGAGTACTTGACTTGATCAAGCATCAAGATATTCAAATACGGGCTTCCATGTGTCGCAGGAACATAAATCAATACTTTTAATCTACACCGTCGATAAGACTCGACAAGTCAAACCCCCATTTGCAATTTTTATATTTTTTCCGGTGAGGGGGGGTCCAATAAATACTATAATTTAAAATCTTATCGTTTCTTTCGCTGACAACTGACCAGAAAGTAATCCAATGGGACAAAAGTTGAGTGCACAAAATATCAGTTACTGTTTCACATTTGAAACTAAAAGTAATGTTTAGTACTGTTGTAAAGTACAGCATTACCATACAACCCTTCAAAACAGAGAGTTTATTATTAAATAATTTATTTATTTTATGTAAATTTTAAATTTATTTTTTTTTAAATAATTATACGATACTTATACACTTATGATTGTAAATATCATTTATATATATAATTACTATAACTACATAGAGATTTTATAAAAATAAACTTACCAAATAACTTAATTTCGTATGATACGTCAAATCTATTTTATAATAAAAAATAATTTTATAATATTTAAACATATCATATTAAGTCATATTTATTTTTAAATAATTTATTTTTATAAGATTTTTTTTTTAATTAAAGCATTTATATATATATATATATATAAAAGATATATCTTCTGGGTGGGGTAACTCAGTGATATTTTTACAAACATTAAGTGGAAGCCAATTAATTATTAATAGACGTGTGAAGAGACGTTTTCAGCTATTCAAACATAGAATTAATTTTTAGGACTTTGTGTGTCATGATGTGATTTTGTGTATTAATTTAGCTTTTTTTTAAAGAAATTAAATATCTATATTTTAATTATTATATAGAATTGAGGTGTCGCATGGTCGACGACTCGACCTTAACCATGCAACTACGTACGCACCTGTTACATTAGACTCTAATCACAAAGACTAGTTCTGATTAACGTGCTGGTGAAGCTACGTATATACATGTACGGTCATAGCATATATTGTAAGTCTTGAATACTCCTTTTTAAAAAATAAATAAATTTTAAATTTATATTAAAAAAGCTCATTGTTTAATATTTGTGGACTTCTCTTCTTATAAAAAAAGTGCGAATAGTTTCTATACTTTATGATTGTATATAATATTATTCATATTATATATAAAAAAATACTATTTTCACATAATTTTTCTACCGAATTTTTTCACCGAATCTTATTTTTATTTATTCTTTTTAATTAATGTAAGAAAATGTTTTATAATAATTTTATAAATTTTCTTATTTATAAAATTCATATAAAAAAACTTATTTTTAATTGTGGACCCCTCTTTTTTCAAAGGAAGTGCGAATGGCTTACACCCTATAACTATATATATTTAACATTATTCATACATAGTGTGTGTGTTACGACCATAAAAAAATTCATAAAAGCGAATTCACTGGTTAATTGATATTGTTGATAGCATCATAACCAAGCAGATGTCTCAAATTTAAAATTTAAAAAAAAAAATAGAAGGATGAAAAAGTCACCAATTTCGAACGTTGATCGTATCACAATATTGTAATAAATATCTTATTTGCTTATCTCATCGAAACACAAGAGCCATATATATAAATATAATATATATATTTATATAATATAAATATATATATATATATATATATATATTATATGATGAGAAGTCCCACCATATTCGGAATTGTGAACTTTTCACAATTAATTATCAATGATTAACTCACTCCAATATGTTTGCTTATTTTTATTTCTTATGCCATGTTTGTAACGTGATATCATCTTAAAGCTATTTATATTTTTTTAAAAAACATCACTCAAATATCAAATATTCAATTTCAAATTTTTAAGATTTTCATCTAATCATTATAAATTTCTTAATTTTTAAATAAAACACAAAAAATAATACAATTTTTTTAAAATTTGAAAACAATTAAAAATAATATGAAAATTAGAAATTATATTAAATTTTTTTTAACTTCATAATAATTTTATTCAAATCTTTTTCTCTCATTTTTCAAAATCTAAAAAAAATCTTAACTCAAACTATTTGACAATATATTATTCACAAAATTATCATCTCATCTCATTATCCAAACATGCCCTTAGTCTTATTAATTAATTTATATATACCAACTAATAACTAGCTCCTTATATTCGAAACGTTTATTTCCATATGAAAATCTCTTACTTCTCGAGTTTATCTCTAGCTTTTAAATTAATATTTATAAGTAGTTTTTGGGTGAGTCCTCAATTTATAAACTTAAAACTTTCAATTAATATTAATTTGGTGGAAATAATTTATTTTTATCAAAAACGTCTTCAAAAGGCAACATGATTTCTACCAATTAAGGTTGTTTTGAAAACCAACTACGTACGATATTAACTGATCTATCATTTTCCATGTTCATGATTGTTAAATAACAATTCCTTATTAATTGGTCATATATGTGTGTTTGTGTTTACACATATGATCTATGAGAGAGAGAGAGAGAGAGAGAGAGAGAGAGAGAGAGAGAGAGTTGGTAGGAGTTACCGGTCCGTACGTACCAATTACAAGACACCCTTTTTGACATCCAACAAGACAAATAGGATCAGAAGAAGAAAAATCTCATAATTCCGAATCACTGCGGCCACCAACGTTGTAGGAGAGGTGTTTCAAGTCGAATTAACTCCATCCTTCCGGGTAGGAATGCATGCATCATAATCATCACCTAATTGGAATATATGAATGTTAATAGTCTCAAGGCCGTTGGGTTCTACATGACGCAATATTAATATTAATATTAATATGCATTATTAATGATGAATGGCAAACACAATTATTTAGAAGGAGGCTAAGCACCGATGCACAAATTATATACATATATATATATATATACTATAATCATTCTTAATTACAAACATAATGACTAAAATATATATATATACACCACAAGTTTTATTTATAGAAAAATGTTAAGTTGTCCCCCAAATGTGCCCCCTACGTTTAGGACGACGTGTTTTCACTTTTTTTTTTAAAAAAATAATTGCAAGGCCATATATAAGGGGCAAACTCGGGGCACATTTGGAGCTAGGCAGTGAGGTAGCACCCTTATTTATAAGAAAAATGATATTTACAGTCGTGAAATATACAAGTTAATGCTACACAATACTTAAAAAAAAAAAAGGAGTAAAATAGGACATTACTAAGAAATGGATATTCCCATTTAAAAATGAAATGGACATTAATTAATATTAATCTTGCATATTATTAATTATTACTTACTATTTGCATTAAACCTCATTAATTAATTAATTACATATTATATATCATTTAACCATGCAATTAATTGTTCAAGCACGTACAATATTAATTATATCTTCCATGACCTTGTAGCCTAGTAATCATCATGGAATTCGTCCCTTTTTTCTAATCATGATCAGGTACGTACGACGTCCAACCGAATCACATAACCCTAATCTCTCGATCTTATATAAAAATTAATTATGCAAATATGTCTTCAGAAAGATCAGGGTATTTAATAAAAAATTATATAGTCTCGTAATCCAAGTAAATATTTCAATTGGGATTACATTATGTAGTACATACTATTTTAATATGTACATACACGATATATATAGAAAACTGTTACAGACACAAAGAAATTATATAAAGTAAACCTATAAATTGATGTGGATTTATAGAATTCATTAGATATACTTTATAATAAAAGTAACTTTACAATCTAACATATCACATTAAATTATATTAGTTTGTGAGTTTATTTTTGTGTAATCCTTTTGTAACTAAAGTATTTTCTATATATATGTGTGTGTGTGTGTGTGTGTGTGTGTGTAACAGATTATGATTATTAGGAGCTCATACGTACTTATATATGATCATGAAAAGATATATATAGGTTTCACGTGGAACTCGATCGTTTAATTGACAAACTATAATATCGTTTAATTGTACAATATTATATAATACTATTTTCATCATGTGCTGATTTTGGACCGACCATGCTTATAATTATATATATATATATATATCTAGAACATATGTCCATGTATTTGTGTATTTGTGCCCATGTGTACCATGACTAGCATTATAATATTATTTGTAAATCCTCCTATAATCAGGGATCCATTAATTAACGAATGAAAGCTGCAAACAACACATGATTTACGAAAGATATATCTTATATGTATTTTCTCTGATCTTATCTATGATCTCCCTGTTTCCTTAGCTTCTAGATCTTTTTAATTCATAAGTTATCGAGTTTAAATGCGTTTAACTTTCTCATCTTTCATATATGGTCGATTAATTATATGCAGTATCTTATTCTCAATTATCTCTTTGTTGATGAGCTTCTATATGTGAAGACAAGACGTGTTTGTGGGCGGCTCAGTCGGTTTGATAATTAATCTGATCCGACAAGAATTAATTATTATTGTGATTAATTGTCAAATTACATAAATCTTCTCATGTCATCGTGTGTAATTGATTCTAACTTTATTTTACTTTTTTTTTTTGTTGTCTCCTTTATCATTCTCAGTACTCTATTTATCTATCTTGTCTATCATGATGAAAACACCGCTGAACTCTTTTGAAAAATTTGAATCAAGTACTATATATGGACTTTATGGATATACGAACATACAAGTATTCACATTCTATCGTACAATACCATGTCGCTCATTAATTAAAATTGACGTTTATATAAGTTATTTTAATTATATGATATTTTGTGTTAAGATAAGAATATAATTAATACATCATTCATGAAAATCAAAAATCGATCGAGTTAGATCACATTTGTAGATTGGAATTTGGAAATGGAGATAGAATATTGCATTAGATCGAGCACTCTCAATAAATTTTTCATCTTATCATTTAAAATATATCTTTAAAATTCACATTTTCTATTTTATATACTGACTTTTATAATATATTATACTATCAGTTTATCTATTTTTTCATCATATCATTTGAATATTATAATATTATACTTTTTAATATATCTTATTCATTTAAAATAAAGTAAAAAGTAGAGAGAGAATTGAATAAAAAGTACTAAAAATATAGAGAGAAATGAATTAAATATTTATACATGTATGTACAGTATTTTATAAATATGGATGAGGTATTCTAGCAAATTGGATATTAGTGATAAAATATATAATCCATTGGACGGGCTATTTTGAACTACTTTTTTCCCGCATGCAATTGCACTGATCGGTACAATGGGAACAACGACCATTTTGTCCGGCCTTTAGGTTTTAGACTCCGTCAAAAACTTAGCAGAAAAACACAACTCATAATTATGAGAAAAACGTTTATACACGATATCCAGTTCTATGCTATGAAAATGTCCATTTTCTATTAAAATGAATCTATTTTCTACCAAAATGAGTCAGCTCGCTGCAAATAGTCATGATTTCCATTACAAATAATTCATCGCAATCGTTTTCTTGTAATGACGATGCACCTGCTAGATGTCATATATATACATATTATATATATATATTTTAATTGTCTAGGTTCATGTTTCACACTAATGCATGCATGGACTTATTGTCCCTGTACCGCACGTTTTCTGCACTTAATGTGTTGGAAATTAGAAAATTCTCCAAGGAGATCGATTATCATGATGACCACCACAAAGATGAAGTAAAAATTGATATTTTGACCATAAGGACGTACCGTACGTTATACGTACTCAAAAGTACTGTTGCGTGTCTAAATATGATGAACGTCGCATGATGATGAATGATCGTCGTGAGACTCCAGTACTTGGGCTGATGAGGTAATATATATACGTTATGTAGAAAAATTGGTGGAACTCGTTGTACTGGAATTGTCTCATTGTCTGCGTGCATTATATATACAAGTAAAAGTTTTTGGAACTTAAAAATAAACATACTAACACTAATTGAATCTTCTATTTCATCTATAAATAAATCCTATAAAAATAAATTTACAAACTGACGTAATATTATATAAATAACATATATATCAAAATTATATCAATTTGTAAATTTATTTTTATGAGATTTCAATATAAATTTCATATATCTCATGATCTTGATCGATCAATTTGTTAACCCAATTAAATTTTAAATTAAAATTTTAAAAATCAGTAAATAATAAAACTTTAGAATTTAAAATAATTAAATCATGATCATATGTGCCATCCCATAAGGGAACGTTGCGGGGTGGCCGGCCGCACTGCCATCGGGACTGCCAATGTGTACATCAAGGCCGGTGGCCTAGACTAATTTACCTCTATATATATAAGGGTGGTTGAATAACACCCAAATTCTTCAACCACCTTAATTCATAGATATTTTGTATGTATATACATAAAATATATATAATAAAGATAATTAGAATAGTTGCATATTCATTTTGGCCAACTTCATGGCTATATATCCAGTGAATAGAACCGGTCCTTATACTTTTATACTTTCTAGAACGTATAAAAAAGGCTATGCGTGTGAACCATGCATCATGGTCATGGTTGGACAGGAAAAAAGTTCATCGAACGTTTCAGCTAAATTAACTTAATTAATTTTCGCATGCTTCTAGGTACTTCTCATTTGATCTGCGACATCATGTGTTGTCGACTCTATGTGTTCAGGTTTGACATGGTTTTCTCCATCATATATAGTTTCTGTTGGCCGGTGGCTTATCGAATTTCCTTTAAAACTCATTTAATTTTCTCCCGGTAGGGACAATACCCACTCAAACAAATAAAGAACAGAGATCACATGCATATATATGACACTATCTATATGGCTTCATCGTGACCTGGCTAGCTAGCTGATACCTCCAACTTTTCTCAACATGCATGGGCCTACAATCGAAGCAAAATTCAAACAGAAATAATTATTTAGCAGCATTTTCTCCATCATGATCATGGTATTTTAACATATATATATATATATATAGTCGCTTATCCGTCATGTGCTGGCCGCGTATATAGAAATCCAAAATTATTGGATGCCTTTAATTGATTGAACCAGCAACATATAAGTTGAAAATTTCATCCGTTTTGGCCGACTAATTAATAATAATTTGGACGATTTCAATCAATATTGTGTAGTCATTTGTCGCCAAGAAGATTGCAATCTAAGTGATGTAATAATCGACAATAACGACAGGCACTGGCCATGCATCATGTAACTAGTTCACAAATGTTCTCTTCCAAGGCAGACGGTAGCTCTATCGTTTGCTCGATCCTCTCCGCTATCTGATCGATCTCCTGTTAGTACTAACTTGCCATTAGAAGAAAAACACGTGTATGCAATTAGTTATTTACGAAAAAAATGATTATTTTTTTATAAACATGAATATATTTTCATCGCAAATGACTTATGATATACAAATAATTATTTTTCTTCCAATGTTGGGGGCATATCCTTCCTAATATCCCGGCCTTAAACCTCCTTGAATTTCTAGTTTCTAGTTTCTTTCATGTTGTTTTGATCTCTTATTCTTTTTAGAGGGAGATTGAAATACAAAGAGACCTACTAGGTTCAAAAGAGATCTTACAAACTAATGTGGCCCGGCCACTAGCTTGCGTACGTGCATGGTATCAACATGCTGCGCCGGCCACCTCTTGGAAACAGAAAGGTGCATTCTACATCCATTTTTGTTATAGGAGCGTTGTGCTCCGATTATCTATGATGTGCTATAAGAGCTTGATGATAATCTCGTTTGACATGTTTGTTCGGATCGAGTACTGCTAACGTAAATTAACCTACAACTGGATTTTCTAGTCTTAACATTCTGTTAGGAGCGATCGATAGGTCGACGTGGCTGCTAAAAATTATTTGCACCAAATTAGTATTTTAACCATGCATAAATCACCGGAGATGAGTATATATAAACCACAAAAACTAAGGCCAGGCTTTTATCTTTAGGAGTTCTATCTTAACATTAAGTTGCATTTGGATGCTATGGTGATCTCAGGAGTTCTATTTTAACCATGCATAAATCACCAGAGATGAGTATATATAAAACACAAAAACTAAGGCCAGGCTCTTATCTTTAGGAGTTCTATCTTAACATTAAGTTGCATTTGGATGCTATGGTGATCTCAGGGGTGACTTGATTATATCTGTGAGAATATAGTAGTATTTTGGGGTCTTATTTGTACGTCGTACGTATTTAAATATAAATAGGTCGAGATATGTGTTTGACTGTATAAAGTAAGTTGAGATGGCTTTAACTTTTTATGGAAAATTGAAAAAGTAGTAGATCTTCATTGATGATTAGTTTGAGATCATGGGTTGAGGTCGATTTCATCTTCCAAACACAGCCTAAGTCAAGAGAAAGACATCGACTTTACATTTTAGGGTTAAAACCTAAATTGTAATTAATTTGTTTCCAATTTCTTGTTTTATAATTATAGAATTGGGGTAATTGTTGAGATTCCTCTCCCCCTTCCCCCGTAGAATCTTTGATATTTTAAACATATCATCGCCAATTGCCAAAAAAATAAAAGGAAGAAAAGTTGAATCAGAGGGACATTTATTGTTCATAGATCCTTAACTAGTATCCATTGATCACTAGTGATTCACCACTCTCATTGATCAATGAGAGTTAATAGCGGTATCACTACCAAAGACAACAATCCCTATATTCTCATTCTCAAGATTCAAGGCTATTCCTTTCACACCGATGGCAAATTCAATCATTTCCCCAACTTGAATCTCATTCGATCCATAAGCCACTACAAGAAAAGTAAGGGAAACTACGTATTTCTTAAGTTCATTTGTATCTATCATGAAGAAACAAGATATGGCAATGTAGGATTATAAAATTATATAGGCCTGCATTCTCTGTCCTAGGAGTAAACTTGAGGTAATTTTATTTTGTAAAATTACAAGACTAAGACTAAGGTAAGATCTCTCATTTGAGTATTTGATCAATAAGGTAATCTTTTCTTAAACTCAAAATTGTTAGTTTTGAGGATTCTCAAGTAAACCAGTTCATATATATTGATGGGGTTTCAATGTTTTCATGATCAGCGGCCAAATGAGATGTCCTCACTTAATGCATGATGATCAGGAGAGTTCATGATTACCAGGGTATTATGGCGCCATTCAAGCTTGCGCAATCGAGCTAAAAACTTCGAACTTTTTTGTTTTCTGTGTTCGCCACCTTTGTTGGTCAAATGCAAATGCACAAAGAAAAAACTGTGGGTGCCAATTTAGATGAAAAAGTCTCACTTATAAGTTGCAATGTGGAACTTAGTGATAGTAGAGTCTTCAAATCAAATATTATGTAATTAATAGCTCAGCTTGTACATATATCTTATCAGTATAATGCACCACTCAATGATAGTTGATACATGAGTAGTTTGGTTGAATTTATAGTTTAAGAAATTATTGACTTTGATAGAATGGCCTCTATTTATTTTTTGATGTATGGAAACGTAAATATGAAATATCAATCAGGAATGCTTGGATGAATGAGACCCATTATTCTTATTGGGTCTACAGAGATCCAATAAGAATAATGGGTTATTAAAATTAGATGTTTTAGGCTTTCGCAGCAATTAAAAATTCACCGTTAAAATGTTTAAAAAAAAAAGAAAAAAATACAGAAAAAGATGATATATATTAATTCCCAGCGATTTTATAATCGCTGCTAAAGAAATTTCGAAAGAAGAAACTTTTTCCAGCGGTGACAATAATCGCTGGGATATCTTTTCCCCGCGATTATACAGTCGCTGGGAAAAGAATTTAAACAGATCAACTTTTCCCAGCGTTTCACGCTGGGATATCATATCCCAGCGTTAGAAATATCGCTACTATATGATATCCCAGCGCTTTTTCTATCGCTGGAAAAAATTTAAAAAGGAAAAATTATATGCCAGCGCATTGAAGTCTCGCTGCTATATAATATCCCAGCGATTTTGTAATCGCTGAGAAAAAAAATTCAAAAGGACAAATGATATGCCAGCGATTACAAAATCGCTGGAATATTAGATGCCAGCGATTTTGTAGCCGCTGGGAAAGAAAATTAAAACGAAAAAACTTTTCCCAGCGTTAGGTAAATCGCTGGCATATAATATCCCAGCGATTTCGTAATCGCTGGAAAAAAAAATTCAAAAGGACAAATTATATCCCAGCGATTATGTAATCGCTGGGATATTAGATGCCAGCGATCCTGTAGCCGCTGGGAAAGAAATATAAAATGAAAAAACTTTTCCCAGCATTAGGTAAATCGCTGGAATATAATATCCCAGCGATTTTGTAATCGCTGGGAAGTAGATTGGAAACATGTAATGGATTTTCCAGCGATTTAATAATCGCTGGAATATGATATGGCAGCGAGTCATATGTCGCTGCCATATAATATTGCGTTTATGAATTGATTTTCCAACGATTATAAAATCGCCGGCATTGGGTTCATCATTGACGGCGATTATTTTTTCTCGTCGGAGTATAGAGGAACTGGCTGAATAGTACCGGCGATCTTCCGACGACATACTAATCGCTGGGATAGATATTTGCCGATGATTTTGGTGATTTTCCCGACGATTTACGATCGCCGGGAAAGGTGTAATCTGTTGTAGTGAGCACGAACAATCCCATCTCCAACTGAGACCACTCAACCGATCTCGTGGTTATTATTGCATAAACATATATAAATTAAAACGTAAAGATCATAAGTTTACATGTATAATCATTCAAATTGATATCAATTCTGTAGCTTTGTGCATGTTCAAAAGCCATTGACCAATTCTGTAGCTATTTTGGCTGCATTGACTAAGTCTCCGACTCACGGTTGGTGATATTGTTTAATTTAGTCTAAGTTGGCCTAATTACGTATAAAAAACAAAGTCTAATTAGTTGGCCAAATATATAGATATTAATAATTGACTAATGATTGCTACAACATACAAACAATATTAATATAGGTATTGAGTACGTACGTAGCAGCATTGTTTTAAATACCGTATCGGTACGGTTGATATATGCTGTACTAGTCACTGGTTCGGTACAGGTATTATACTTATTTCATATCATCTTAAATATTGGCCGATATTTCGGCCTGTACCGACCTACGTACCAACCCGTACTGGCCGGTATTAAGCCTTTACTTTTTTTTTTCTTCAAACTGCAAGCTCATTTTTTTACCATCAATTCAAACCAAACTATTTATAATTTATATGTATGTATTTATGTATAATTTATTCATATATAAACTATTATTTTAAAATATAATTTATATATTTATATATATAATTTATTCATATATCGACTATTCCGAAATGATACCGGCATCGAAATATTTTATTTCAATGCCTTAACTGGTACTGTATTCAAAACTTTGCCTAATAGTTCTATTTTATCAGTGTTTTCTTTTTTCATTTAAATTTTCTGTAGCTAAGACATCCGCGCGCGTATGGTTATTATGCCAGTAAAATTATTATAAGTACTATAAATAAAATTTTCCTTTAAAATAATAATTAATTACCTACTTCAACTCACGTTCTTCTTGGTTTATCTCGCCGGCCGGCAATGGGCCGCCGGAAGATCAGTTAAAACACATAGGAACAAATTACGAGATATTGGCACATATTTCAACTGGAATTAGACCTCTAATTTAATTAATTTGGTCGATAAACGTTAATTCCTCCCCAGTTAGAACCTGTCCAGATATTATATATAACATACCCACCGATCATCTACTACTACTGTCTATTATTGCCTCTTTGTTTTTCTTGATCAGAGAATTATATAGCATTAAATATTCAAGTAGTACTATTCTCATCGTGTATATATGTTAGTTGACCTGCTAGAACATTGACCCTTAATTACCCAGATTTTACGTTCTTTTTTTGTCTTTTTGTGTTTTTCTTCTTTCGCTATTTCAAAAGTTTAAGCAAGCTTGCTTGCTAGGCCAGCCAGATCATCGGACAGATTCATGCATTGCTGTCACAATTTAAGAATGTTGTTGTATTATATGTTATTCTTATTAATTAGTTAGTCATTTCAATTCCGTTGTTGGACCGTTGATATAGAGTGTATATATATGCAAAAACTTCTTCGGTCCCACGAGCCAGCTAGTACTCATAAACTCATAAATAACTTCTTTACGGGGACAAAAGTCTATAGGACAGGACAGTTTAGGAAAGGTATGGATATTAACTGAGTCGATGTGATTTAAAAGGAAAGTTAAAAATTAAAATTTGAATAAAATATTTTTAAAATATTATTATTATTTTAAAATTTAAAAAAATTTAAAATTATTTATTATATTTTATGTAAAATTTTAAAAAAATTATAATAATTAAATGAGATTATTAGTTAAAATATTTTTTTTATCCAAAAACCGTAAGGTAGCTTAACTATGTGAGGGTAGAGTCACATCCTACTTGTTGCAAACGTATAGGAGCGGTTTAGGCAGTAGGAAGTCGCACTGGCTTGCTCTCTCAAATTGCGTTTGAGTCGTATGTAGTTTAAACTCTAACGCCACTAAGAAATTCAATAAACTCGATCTTAAGCAGTTAGGGAGCTAATACTAATAGTATGAAGTAAATCAAGAATCATTGGCGGGTTAGATTGGGTATTGAGGTGATTTAAGATGTTTTATATATAAATAGTAGTGAAAAATTTTCATAATAATTAATAGTAGTAGAATATTCTCATAATACTTTAATACCCAAACTAACCTTCGAATGATTCTTGATTTACTTCAGACTATTAGCCGATCGATCGCCTCCTTTGGTGTTAAACCATAAATTAATTAAATTGGTGTTAACTATATATATATATATATATACTTACTATGAGCTAGCTAGCTAGCTGGGCGACCGTATAATCTCTGTATTAATTAAGTTTCCCAGCATAGTATCATCCTGTTCATATTTATGCCATGTTATGATGATCATTTGATCTAGGGGTGGCAATATGTTACATAACTCATTAACCCAACACGAACATGACACGATAATAGCGGGTTAGGATTTAGCCTTAACGTATTTGGATCAAAACGGGTTGACTCGTTAAGACACGATTGCTTAACAGGTTGATAACGGGTCAACCTGTTTTGACACGTTAAGAAATTTAAAGTTACAATTATACCCTTAAAAATAAAATTGTTAAAATTTCAATTTCAATATTTTTATTGTTTGGATTGTAGTTTTAGACTTATAATTAGTTTTCTAATTTTTATAGATATTGTGATTTTAACATTTATATAAAACTATGCTAAATCTAATCAAGTTAGAAATGTTAATTTCGGGCCTATTCAACCCATTTACATAGATAATTTGAAATGAGTCGTATTGTGTCGTATTAACCTATTTCGTAATATTTTCTTAATTTATTTATTTACTTATAAAAAAACATATTTTGTAATATTCACTAATGGGTCAAAACGGGTTGACACGATACGATCCGTTATGTTAATGGATTGTGTTAGGGTTTGAGATTTTGACACAATAAGCTTAACGGGTCGGGTTAAGGTTGACTTATATAGTATAATATACATGCTTTGACACGACATGAACACGACCCGTTAACACGATTTGACACTCCTAATTTGATCGATCAACTGATGACAATTATTTTTGGCTTCTACATGGGATTTGTCTTCAATCGTTGTTTGCAATAACTGAAACTGATCATATAAAAAATTAGATGATTGTACGTCCAGTTTTCCTCGATTCTAGACTGTAAATTAAACTAAATCAAGGAGAATGAGACTAGGGCCATGCACGTAAATAAGGTCATTATTATCTAAGTCACAGGCTAGACTTTTGCGATATATATCTAATTGGTCAATGATGTTGCCGGAAATTCCAATTTTTTGAGTCCAAAATGGGGGGTTTGATCTGCATGTTACCCTTTCCCAAAATTTGAACGAGCCATCTGTTACCACGTCGATCGGTTTAAGATCAATGAAAGACGTCCTCAAATGGGATTTTGGAATTGACCTAGAAAGTCCTACTTCTAGTGGGATGGAATCGTGAATGACTACAACCTCCTGTTCGTAGTTTGAATTCAGGCTTTTGTAATTAATTAACACTTGGATTCAAGTTTTCTTTGTCCCCACACCCCCTCAAGAAGGGGCAGGCACCGAATATGAACACCTTTCCTTGATGCTATAATTTTCCGAGAAATAAGTGTCTCTGGTGGGTGTAACTTTCTATTCGAGTTTGGCTGACATCCTATTTAAAAAAATAAATAGACAAAATTGCTTTAACTGAAAAAATAAGTAGCACAAATGTTCCATCAATCTTCTAATCTTATTCATTCACTTTTGAACTGAATACGTACCTTCTAAATAAGGTGCAACTTTTCTCAGCTGACCATAAACCGGCCCCTCCTCCTTTGGACGTTGGAAAATAGTTGATATCTTTATTTTTATAGAGTTTCATATCTCAAAAGATTTTGTCAGTAGAGAGTTTATAGAAGTTAAGACAATATCCGTCATAAATAAATTTGTGTGCAGGAAAGCCCCTCACAGATAAGTAGTTTAGCTTATAATCTGGGTATTTTCCTATATTTATCAATCACAGATATAATTTTAAATTTCATGAATTAAATGAAGTCTATTTCCTATATTATAAAAATTAAAATTAAAAAAAAAAACCATAAACCCTAAAATGTACTAACATCCAGGGCAATCACAACAAACAAAATGTTATCTGTATAAACTGACGAAACTGTTTGAATCATAAGTAAAATTCCAGGCAACATCACAAACCATTTTCTAGAGCAATTGTCACTTTCAAAGTCGGTCATTAAAGACTAGCTAGATAGATTAAATGGAAGTAATTGGTTTGTGGCAATCATCCAATTCTATATATTGTCAATATATCCGACTACATGAAGGTCGCAAGACCCCAATCCCAAATCTTCTTGGTCCAACTGATGACTCCACCTTCCATCACGTACGTTTCCACGCACGATTGTATAAATTTCCAGGAAGGCTCGAGAGGTATATATGCTAATATACCTGATCATTATACTAGTCCATTCCAGAAGTTTAAATTTGTGGCGAGAGTTAGATTTAATTATTTATATTTTATCTTAACATTAGCTCGCTCTCATGTGTGGTTCAAAAGATTAAAACTCAGATAGATTTAAGTAGATAAATAATTTACTACAAGAAAAGTGAGCTTATATGACCAAAATTTAGTGACCAAAATGAGTATTTCCGACCAAAAACATAGGAAATAGTCATTTTGGTCACTAAATTTTAGTCACAAAAGCTCACTTCTCTTGTAGTGATTGTAGAAGTGATCTAGTGTATATAAATAATGTCCAAGCCTTTAAAAAAAAGTGACTCATGCATTAAAAAAATAGGTTTTTTTTTTTATGATGAGACTTACGTTTTATAAAAATTATCTGCATTGAATTTGTATGATGTGAGTCTGTATCAAGCATTACTCATAAATATACACATTGTCTTATATAATATATATATATATATGACATTTTTTATGTCATTCATATCACATTATTTGATATATAAGTAAAATCTTAAAATTAGAATTTTACAAATTAAATATAACTATGTAAAGTCTAAAGAGAAAATATATTTGTAACCTTAAATTATACAACAGCCGCGTAATCGCTTTGAAAAGAGTTAATAGAACATTGGACTCACATGAAAAAAATTAATTTTTTAACAGTGGATTACACTCTTTTTCAAAATAATTACGTGGTGTTTATGCACTTCATGGTTATATGTAAAATTACTCCAGTCTAAATAATATGAATGGTATATCTTAGGGGTGTAACCAATCTGGTTTGGTTCGGTTTTGTAAAATTTTTTTAACTGAACCGATTACACCGGTTTTGCATTTTCAAGAACTGATTCCTCACCGATTATATACTCTCCTAAACCGATACTTTCAGTTTTACATGTTTCAGTTCGGTTCAGTCTAATTTTTCGATTTTAATCAAGTGTTAATTTTATATTATATATTAATATATCATAGTATTATCATGTTACTGCTATAAATTATAATATTATGCTAATATCATAGTATAATACTAATATATATCATAGTATCATACTATACTAATATCATAGTATTACTACTAACATATTAAGTTAACTATATTATGCTATAACTCTTATAACATATGATCAAACAAATTACAATTGTTCATATTTAAGATTAAAATTTTATGTCATAAATTATAATATAAAATTATTTTATATATGATATATAATTATATATAAAAAAATATTTTATATAATATTAAAATTTTATTTTATATATATTTTTAGTTCGGTTCGATTCCAAAAAGCACATAACCGAAATCGGATCAGATTTAACCGGTTTTTACAATATAGAAACCGATTTCAAATCGGATCGATCCAAAATCGGACCAACCAATTTGATCCGATCCGAGCCAATTTTCTAATTTTTTAATTTAAACTTTCACCCCTAAATTGTATGCTCTTCTTCTCAGTAGAAGTACTTGATGAAATAACTTTTACCATGGAGTCTTGCTTAATTATGAATTGTGAAAGGAATAATATTATTGAAGAAGCTGGTCAAATATGTGTAAAAGGTACACGAGTAATTTCTTAATAGCGGCGCCGTCGATCAGCATCGACTTAAGTTAGAAAACAGATCAATGACGATTAATCAACGTTCAATGGATGAACTCGATCTTTGACTATATATGGTCACCAATCTATCGTATATGTGATGACCAAAACTCAAGTCTCCCAACGAGATCAAACACAGAAATTATAAGGAACCAATCAAGGAAGATGCATGGGTGGAAATACAAATACGAACAAGTCTTTCTTCTCAAATAATTTGGAAAAGATGAAACCTACGTACGAATTGGGAAAAAACAACACACTGAGGTTGATTTGTTGGCCACCATGCTGTTTGAAAGTGGAGATGAACCTAATACTTCTTGAAGGATTTTGAATTTTTGATTACTACATCATCATATAATGCTCACCATTACACTAATTAATGTCTCTTATATACATTGTCGTGGGTCACATTTTTCACATGTTTCTTTCCTTATTTTCTTTTAAACAATTGTTTGTGCAAGTTTACGGCTCATTTAGTTATACAGTTCAGATGAGATATTTTATTGAAAGTTAAATAAAATATTGTTATAATATAATTTTTTAATATTAATTTTGTTTTGTGATTTGAAAATGTTGAATTATTTATTATATTTTGTGTGAAAATTTAAAAAAATTATAATAATTATTTGATATGAGATGAGATGAGATAGTTTAGTTTTGTCTAACCAAACCATCCCTTAAGGTTTGTAAGCCATGTGTAGATCCTTGAAAAAGAAAAAAGAGTAAAATCTACTTTTTATATGATGGGTCTTACTTTTTTTTTAAAGAGATCGTGAAATTTACACGCCCTAGGTATGTAGAGTGATTTGAAATTATAGGGTATACGACCAGAGTTACAAGAACGGATAGCAACTACATGAGGACAATGGACATAACATTAGAAACTTAAAAAAAAAAAAAAACAAAATGAGGAAAGGTTATCATGGAAGTGCAAATATAACAATTGGGAAGATGAACCGGAAATTTTGAATGGGCTAATTTCTTGTTTACCCAAAATCTTAGAGACCAAAACAATGACTAAGAAGAACAGAGCCCATACTCGACCATCCCATATGCAGTGACAAACTGAAATCAATGAAAATCAATTGATCTATCCTTTCAACCCCACCGTTGGGAAATCTAAAGCCTAAAGTCACTCACATTTTCATCTTACTAAATAATAAAATGTTAACAATTTTCATAATATTTGAATCGTCCTTTATTTAAAAAAATATATATTCAAAAGTTGATGCATACTGACATATCATCATAGTAGGATAAGAGTAGAATGACGTGTAGTTTGATGAATTTTCCTAAACTAAATACATCGACTCCAAAAATCAATTACAATGCCAATGTCTTTAAATATATAATCTCGTTCGCTAATAAAAAAAGTGCAATATACTCCAATAATAACCTTAGAATAGAATAACTCTTTGTCATTTGTAGAGAAAATAGATCACAACAATTTCTAAAAGAAGTTACTGAATTAAACATGAAAGAATGGGTCTGTCTTTGTCTTTGCCGAGAGGGCCTCTAGTGGCCCCTAGAACTAGAAGAAGAATTCCAAGCTTAGCCCAAGGGCCGAGAGAGTCTGTTAACCGCTCATTATGGGAACCTGTTGCCGCCTTTCCTATTCGATTCAAACGTTCAAAATCTACCTGCCCTTCACATGAAAGACCCCTTCTTCGATCTACACTCTCGCTGTTCCAGGCGTTTAAAATATTTTTAGAACTTTCTAATCCCAAATCACCTTCGAACTCCTTTCAATGGATCCCAATTCGACCCCATTTCCAGGTACTTGAGTTTGTTTTTACTTTATGTTTTTTGGTTTCGGTTAGTAATCACTCATATTTACTCGCTAACGCAGGCAAATCTCATCCTTTAAAACCAAAAACTAGCAGGAAAAGTTTTGTAGTTCCAAGGACTGTTGCCAATGCACTTCCAATTTCCAGGTAATCGACTAATCCAACGTTGTTGTTCTTTTTTTTCCCTGTTTTTTTATTTTTTTTTACCAAAGTTTCCGATGCTCTGTTTCTAGGCAGAGGAGGGTGTTTGGAACTGTCCGCAACGAAAACTTATCGGCAAAAACTGCAACCCAGAAACCTATTATCAAACCCTCAAGTGGTTTCGCTGAAAAGCAACCTAAATCGACCCAAAACACTCCGAAACCAATGCGTTCTGCCGCGGTGGAGAAGAAGTCCCCTTCCATTATCAATCCCTCAAGTGAATTCGCTGAAAAGCAACCTAAATCGACCCAAACCACTCCGCAACCTGCGGAAACTGCCACGGTGGAGAAGAAATCCCCTGCCACTAGCAAACCATCCACTTGTTTTGGTGAAAAGCAACCTAATTCGACCCAAAACTCTACACAACCTGCGGATACTGCCGCGGTGGATAAGAATTCCCCTGCCATAATCAAAACCTCAAGTGGTTTCGCGGAAAAGCAACCTACATTGACCCAGAACACTACGCAACCTGCGGACGCTGCCTCGGTGGAAAAGACGTCTCCTACCATTAGCAAAACCTCAAGTGGTTTCGCTGAAAAGCAACCTAAATCGACCCAAAACACTCCGCAACCTGCGGACACTGCCGCGGTTGAGAAGAAGTCTCCTGCCATTAACAAAACCTCAAGTGGTTTCGCTGAAAAGCAACCTATATCGACCCAAAACACTCAACAACCTGCGGACACTGTCGCGGTGGAGAAGAAGTCTCCTGCCATTAACAAAACCTCAAGTGGTTTCGCTGAAAAGCAACCTAAATCGACCCAAAACACTCCGAAACCGGTGGAAACCGCCGCGGTGAAGAAGAAGTCCCCTGCCATTATCAAATCCTCAAGTGGTTTCATTGAAAAGCAACCTAATTCGACCCAAAACAATCCGCAACTGGCGGGCGCTGCCGCAGTGGACAAGAAATCTCCGGAAAAGGCAAGACCCAGATTGAAGAAGAAGATCGTTTCATTTCCGGACCACGTTGAAGAAAAAGCCGCAAACACTGTGGAGGCAGAAAACTCTGTTGCGCCGCGGACTCCAGTGGCGTCGGCTTCTTTAGCTAAGCCAAAAATCCCAGGCACGCCGTACCACAGTGCTGAGAATTGCAGCAAGTGCCGATTCGATAGGCTGGAGACTTCGTCCTACTGGCTTAATCAGATCAAGTTGTCGGAGTCCGTCGGGAAGCATTTCGTGTCGGCTGCTTTCTTTCGCCTAGCCTTTGAATCCAAAGCCGAGGTTTGCTTGTTTTCTTTTAAAAATCGTGTCTATCTTCCCAAAGTTTGTGCCTTTGGTCTTCTAATTCAATAGGGTTGATTGCAATCATTGTTTAATTTATTTGTTTGGCAAGAAAGAAACTTCAATATTGCTAGCAGTTAATTTTATTGGGTGTTGATGGTCTTAGCCTTTGAGGAACCTCCGTATTGAGCTGAAGAGGTATTTGGCACGCCATGGGTGCCTATCTGAGCAGACTGAGTGGAGAGTAGTTTCTGATAGCTATGGATTACCCAAGCACGGAAGCAACATAGGAGGGGTGGATTCGGGTATGGAACAATACGGGATGTCCGGCACCGCTGAGACAAATGGTGATGAAGGTCAGATGCAGGGACAGACAGATCAAGGAACATCTTCTTGAAGAGCCTCGTTCATACCAGACAAACTAAATCTGTCAATGTCTATGAAACACGTTGGATCGACCTGTGTCACTTTGGTTTCATATTGTAACAGATGCTCACCACTCATCTAGACTCTTCATTAGACCTTAATTTATGTTTAATTTATGAGAAATATTGTACAGTATATTGGGACAATACAGAGTTCAAAAGCTTAAGCTAATAGCTAGGTCTGGGTCCGATTGTGCTGTTTTATAAATTTATAAACACTTGCAATGACTCTTTCATTTGCATGCGTGCATATCTTTTGTGTCTGTCTGTATACTTACATGTAGCAGAAGGGAAACATTTTTCAGCAGCCAATTTGGTAGGATAACTACATTATTTTGTGATGTCCCTTTTACATTGCAGTACGCAAATTTTCATGGCTAATTCTTGGGTTGTCATTGCTTGACAAGAGTGGCTAAGAATGTGGGATAGTGAAACAAATGCAATGGTGAGTAAAAAGAATGGACAGGACTGGAGATGTGAACACTAATATTGGGTTGAACATTAAACTAGATCTTTGTAGAAACTCAACTCGGCTCAATTCATGCTCACGAACAAAGTTCATGTAGTTTGTGTTTATTGATATTAAGTGGGTCAAGTTTCTAAAAAAGGATATTCAAACTCAATTTGAGTTGGAATATGTTAATCAAACTCAAGCATTCTTAGGTGCTGTTTAAAAAGTAAGTTGAGATGAAAGTATAAAGTTGAATAAAATATTATTAGAATATTATTTTTTAATATTATTATTGTTTTGAAATTTAAAAAAAAATTGAATTGTTTATTATATTTTATATGATAATTTAGAAAAGTTGTAATGATGTGATGAGAAGAGATGAAATGCTTTCACTATCCAAATGAGGCCACAAATTCAACTCAACTTAATTCAAGTGTTGACTATAATTGCTAACTTTAATTAGAAACTAAACCAAATGTTGTTCATCACGATAACAGTCCAGATTTCTTAATTCATGTGGGGCATCATAGCCTATTGGTCCCAATGTGCCACCAGATGTTTGTGTAATGTCAATAACATGGGATGGGGCTAATCACTGGGGCTGGTAACACAAATCTTGTTAAGATCTTACTATATTGCTTGCCCATATTGGACAATTCTGTATACAGAAATCAGGTTCAATAACAGGCACAATCACACACCTAATCAACTTAAAATAAAATAAAATAAAAAAATCACATTCTGAGGGTTGCAAATAAATAAGATTACTCGATAAGTCTTTCCTAATTGATGGTTAAACTTGAAATTGGCTTAATTCATCTATCTAATGAGTTGTTATGTGATTTATATGAAACTTGACTTGAAAAACTTTGTAATAATATTTTTTACAATTCTTCTATATACAGTCGTTATATACAACCGGTGAGCAGTCGTTGACGCCAAGTCATTTTTAAATATAAAAAAAATTCCGAGCTTTGCCTTTTGGCTTCGCAACCTCATCATCACCAAGCTAGTGCACCTCAAAATTTCAAGCTGCAAAATTTCAGGAGTCCTACTAGGTACAGGCACAAATTTGTGCCTGTATGTGCACACTTTCTGACGTGGCAGCATTTATTTTATTTATTAAAAAAAAAAAAAGCAAAATGGAGGAAGAAGAAAGGGCAATACCGACATTTCCTTTATCTCTTGCTTTCGTCATTTCTAAAAAGCTAAGTTCTGGACTGGTTTTTCTCTGCTTTAATTTCTTTTATACTTTCGTCCATCATCTCTCGTTTTATTTCTTTTACAATTTCGTCCATCATATTTGACAGAATCATAACAGTTTCTCTCTTGGTTTCGTTTCTTTTACACTTTCATCTCCGTTGGTTTTGAAAAAGCGTTCGACAAGATGCGCTCAAACAGATCCAAAGTCTCCTAAAAGATGCAGATGTGAGGCAAAATGAAAGTCAGAGTGTACCCCAGTGGGTTGCAGATATGAGTTTTTATTTTTTAATTTTTTTCTTGACTCAAATGAAAACTTCAAAAATTTAGATTGTAAAAAAATTTGAAGAAAAGAACCAAAATTTTTTTTTTTCATTATCAAATATGTTTATCAGGGATGCTTCTTAGAAGGACTCAAGAGTCAAGATTCAAGAACAAAAGAAAAAAAGAAGAAGAGGGAATCCAAAAGAAAAATCAGAGTTCTGAATCACATACTTGTTAGGAATCTTCTCACTTCTCAGCCAATCACTATAAGACACATTTGCGGTTGCCCCCACACGTTAGTTTCTCGCAGTCGTACACCCTTTCAAGCTTCAAATGGTACCTTAGATGAAATTGAACTGACGCCTTGCAGGGAAGGAAAATGAAAAATATAGAAGAAGGAAACCCATGAAAAAAATCGTCAGACACAATAACCCCTTGCAAAAATGGACTGAGATGGGGTAGCGAGTTATCAAAGACAAAATCGAACCGACGCCTTGCAGAAGATCCCGATGCTACCTTAACCTCTTGCAGAAACACACCTCCTCTTCAAAGAAATCCTCAGTTAGGGATAGGGTTCTGTTGAACCTAAGGTTTCAAGTTTTGTGTAATTATATATTTACATATGGATTTTGATGATAACAAATGAATTCAAAGAATGAAGGAGTCTCAAGCTCAATTTGTCCACACAATGGAGTCAAGCACATCAAGGAACCAAGCATGAGCAAGAAGGAAACAAGTTCACATTAAAGTCATAGAGAAATGTTGTAAATCTCTTAAAATTCGAAATTAGGATTAAGGCTCAAAAATTAATATTTTATCATAAAGCATTAAAATACATTTTCCACATGTGCATGAATATTTTGAAAATTAAATTTGAAAATTTTGAAAGATAATTGATTGTCATCTTTCACATGTGCATGCCATGATTAAAGGTTTGAACTTTGAAAATATTAAAGATGATTGATTGTCATCTTTCACATGTGCATGTTTTATTTGAATATTTTCAAAAGTGATTGATGCTTTTCTTGACTTATGCAAAAGGAAGATGCTTTGTTTGAATATTTTGAAAAGTAAAGTGTGCTCCTTTTGTCATATGCAAAAAGTAAAAGATTAGGTTTGAAATTTTTGAAAAGCAAAGTGTGCTCCTTTTGTCATATGCAAAAAGTAAAAGATTAGGTTTGATTTTTTTTGAAAAGCAAAGTGTGCTCCTTTTGTCATATGCAAAAAGTAAAAAGATTAGGTTTGAATTTTTGAAAATGAATGATGATGTTTTTGACATGTGAATCTTTTTAAATTTGAATATGAAGTCTCATATGCCTATAAATAGATCATTTGAGAGCTTCACATTCACAACACCAAGAGCATTCAACTCTCATTCAAAGCTTTCATTCTCTCTTATTCAAACATTGAGCCTTAACCCTTGTTCATTTTGAGAGATATAGGTTGTGTTGTATTGTTCTTATTTCACTCATTGAGGAGTGTTTTCTGATATCCTACCCACTATCAAATTTTGTATCAGTAAAAGGGTGTGTACAACCCTTGTGCGTGTAGAAAGCGTTCTACACAGGGAATCGTTGAATCACCACGTGTAAGGTGATTGCAAGTGTAGAGGGTGTTCTATACGGATCCTTTGTAGCGGTGTTGTTCAAAGGTGTAATAGGTTTCTATCCCCACCTGAATGAGATTGAATAGTGAATTCGGGGATCCTCAAGGGGTAGCTTGAGGCGAGGACGTAGGCAGTGGTGCCGAACCTCGTTAACATACTGATTTTGCTTCTCTCTTACCCCTACTTTTTATATTTATTGTTGTTCATATTTTGTTTATATTTTATATTGTATATTTGATTTATAATTGTTATTTTTTAAAATACAACTCAATTCACCCCCCCTCTTGTGTTAGTCATCTGGGCAACAGTTTCGTATTGTAATGGGGAGTCGAAGGAAAAGTCGAATGGAAGAAGGCAAACTGAGTGGGAGAAGAAGAAAGCACTTTGGCCCTCTGGGAGAAGATCACAGAAATGCGAAACGCACCGTATAAAGAGGACGCCATCAGCTCTTAATGAGTATCCAAACGCACCGTTTTATTTAATCCAAACGGTGCATTTCGAGTCCACGTAGGAGATGCTCCGCGCGCACGACGCTGCATATAGACTTTTTCAAATTTCAGACAGTGTAAAACCCATCTCGGTTCTTCGGGCATTAAAATATTTCCCTCTACTTGGTAGCTCAACAACTCCATGAATGTTACTTTCCTTTTTGATTTCCCTCCACTTGGTAGGCTCAACTTAAAGAACATTTCACTTAACAATTTCACACTAGTAGTTGACCCAGACAAGTACTGGAGATTTGGAAAATCCACGTTCATCCAGTCTAGGACCTCAATTTTCAATACTTCCAAAACGCCAAGCATTGATCATGCCCAACTTCATTCCAAAACCCCACCGCACAGTCACAGGCCGGTACAAAAACACAACCCTTTGAACAAAAACTCCAGCATTAAAAACCCGAAATCAAAAAACAAAGCTCTGTTTCTGGGTCTATCATGTGCATCTGCGTCAGTCTTCGTTTTTATGGCCATCTTTATGGATTTGTTGTACAAAAGGAACATACTTGCAATATAGAACAAATGGGCAATCTCCAACTGGTCCAATTGCCCTTTAAGTACGAAAAATCAAGGTTGTTTTCGTTCGGAGTCAGAAAAGTCATGGGTTGCGGACATCAAAGAACCAACCTCGACTCTAGTGGTGATGTTCGAGAAGCCATTGATGAATCTGACCTTCGAGGATTTGATCGCCACCACTTCACACTTCGGCAAGGAATCCCAGCTTGCAGAAGGTAGGAGTGAGCTCGTGTATAGAGCCATCCTCTAGGGAGAAATCCATGGAAATTTCCAAGAGAGGTCTTTGTCTTTGAGGGAGATAAACATAGTGGGAGGGAAATGGAAGGAGGAAGAGTTAGAGAGAGAGTAAAATGACACATTTTTATTTTTCCACG
This sequence comes from Carya cathayensis, assembly GCA_011037825.1. Taxonomy (NCBI): domain Eukaryota; kingdom Viridiplantae; phylum Streptophyta; class Magnoliopsida; order Fagales; family Juglandaceae; genus Carya; species Carya cathayensis. The sequence continues at coordinate 110,847 of QGSO01000260.1, forward strand.
TCAGACGCATTTACCCCACGCTTGGCCCAGGCGATTGCCTATAGCTTTTTTCTATTTTTTAACTTTACAACGAGAATATTTTAAGTAATTGAGAAAATAAGAGGAAATCATTTTTCTAATACTATATGCGTTAAAATTCTTATGATTATAACTATTTATATATATATATAATCTAAACTATGGTTAAATACAAAACTTTTGTCTCAAAATAATTTACTGTGAGTCTTTAATTGAGACGTTTTTCTTTATGTGACTAACAAAGATGAAATTGTTAGAAACGTCACAACACCAATTATATTTTCATAATCACTTAAAAAAACTCAAAAACAAAAAAAAACCCTTAAAAATATGAAATTAAATTAAATTCATTTTTAAAATCTGTCCGAGTGTGGATGAAGGAAACGGTTGTGGATTGAGGATGAGGCAACCACCTTTGGGCTTGACAAAGGTAGACATCACAGGCCACCTCCACTGTTGTCTGGATTGGGTCACCACAAGGTGGCCCAATATAAAGCCCAAAGGAGGGTTTTCTACTAAAAAAAACTCTTTAAATTTTTTTAAAAATATTATTTTTATGTATTTTTATTTTTTATTTTGAAGTAACATGTATCTAATAATTTACTAAAAAGTCTCTAAATAAGGGACCAACTTGATCTTAGAAATTCAATTATAAAATTAGACGCCTAGACATTTAATCTTGAGACCAACTATAGGGACAGGCTTTTGTATTTAACCTTAAACATATTTACAATACTCCAAAGATGGTCTGTCAAAATTTATGGATAAAATTAAAACATATAATATAAATAATTTACTTTATCAAAATTAAGAAGTTCTTCTTGAACAATGTAGAGAAAGCAAGAGGCTAGAAAAACTTGTATATTTTTCATTGAAGTTTTCTGTGTACAAGAATGTATATATATGCAAAATAATCCTAACAACTTTCACCGAGGAATATTCTCGAGCACCTGCTGTGCATTGCAGAAACAATTACAATTTAGCAGTTTGTTGCAAGGTTGTCGGCCATAATACATTACAGTACAGCAGTAATACCCAGAGGGTAGGTATCAGCCTAGTCTAGGTAATTTCAGTAGAATCTTCTTGAGAGGCTTCTTATGTCGTAGACTTCCTTTAGCCAGCTAAGGTGGTGGTGCTTTTGGGAGAAGCGGATGAGGTGGTGAATAATGCAGACAGCTCAATAAACAAGCTAGCAGAAAAAATAAGTAAACGGTACGTAAATATAAAAGAATAATGATAGGCTTACCTTTTATTATTTTTTTATTTTTAAATTATTTTTATTTAATGGTTTAATAATCTAACAAATTGATATAATATGTCAATTATAAAATTATTTTTATTATAAATAAATCTAATATATCACATAAATCATTTCTCAATTTATAAATTTATTTTTATAAAATCTCGTTTTTCGCTTTACCGTGCACATCACTTATACATAACGCCGGGGCCTTTTCAACACAATCCGAGCTGAACTCTGAAGCCCATACAGAGAAAATCAATAGGCTTGTGAGTAGCCTTTGGAGTTTGTAAAGCCCATGCCAAGAAAAAATCATCCTCATTCCGCCTCACCACTTCTTTTCCTTACCCAAAACCTTGATTTTCCCAAACCCATTTGATGTCGCAACTTACCCAATGGTTTTCCTACCTCATCACACTATTCTGACTGTGATATTTTATTCTGATAAGTGATAAGAATTGATAGCATATGTGATTCACATTGTTTGACAATGATAAGTTTTTGCAGTTTATAATATTCTAATAAGACTTAAATTATATCATTGATTAGTCATTTTAAAGTATAAGTTATATGACTTAAACCTTCTATTAAGATGTTACAAATGATATCAAAGTTTATCCCAACTAGAAATATGAAACTTAAGCCATGTCAACTATGACAGACTAACATGAATATTGAATAGGACGTCAAGGAGTGTAGTCCCTTTTAAGGTAAACCACTCTATAAATTGGATTTTTTTGGGGGGAAAATTGTATAAACGAAAGTCTCTATAAGCCATAACTAGTTGCCAAGACAATGTTGGAGCCCTCCCTTGCAATGTGCTCCCTACCTCCCCTACCACAAATTCATAGGAACATATATACAAGAAAAAAAGAGAAAAAGCAAAGCCCCATTTCAAACATAGCATTGCTTTTTAAACTGATCATCATGGATCGATCGTCGCCTTGTGCAGAATTACCAGCTGCTCAATGAAATTATGGTACTTTAGTTGTGGAAACAAACATGTTAGAAAGTTTAACCCTATCTAGACACAGTCACACAAGACAAAGACAAAAGCTTTTTTCGCTTGACACGACGTTAATTGAAGGGAAGGGACACTTTTTAAATCGAGACCAGGCCTGGCCGGTCTAGAATAAATCGGATATTACCAATTCATGAATGGAACTATATATAGCATAATGCATGCATGCATGCATGCTCGACACAACAAGGAGCCCACTTCCCCAAAAATTATCAAAAACATGTCGACCCGGCCAGTATTAAATGCGATCGAAGATCATCAGTTTGAGGTTAGACATGAGTCCAAAGTTGACAAAAACCGAAATCATGCATGCGTACATGACCTTGTTGGCCAACAGGCAGGAAATAAGGAAAGAAAAATGAGCATACCCGGACAAAATTATAATTATTATTGTTTATTTTTGGCTTAGAGTTATAGTTATCATGATCTTCTGTTATGTGCTTGATTCCTTGAGCAATTTTGAATAGATGATACCCATTTCGATCGCTTGAAATAAATAATGTTTATTTAGTTAAAAGTGTGAATGATCAGATCAGTACTATGTCCTTTCACGTACTATTTAATTTGCTTGTGCATTTTTACCATTAATGCGATAACCAACCGTTGATCGCATGGCCCATGCCTTGATTGATTGTGCCTGTGATGCACATTTATGGCTTGCTCAGTTAATAAAATATCGAATGCACCACAAATAATGGGATGGGAATATTTACGTGGTTCACGCTAAGACTTTTATTTAAAGGTCTAGAGTACTGTAAAATCTACTATAAAATAAAATTTGAAAGGTGGTAATACGTAACACGATTCATAAATTTAACATGAAACAAATTGAAATTAGCAACTTTGATGAATGGGTTCGGGTCAAACGGGTTAATCCGTTAAGATACTATTAGTAAATGGATCAACTTGTTTAATCCAAAATTAATCAGCAATAACTCATTTAAATTTTATTTCAAAATTACAATTTTATTATTGTTAAGTTATAATATAATATGTTTATATATTTATTTTTGAGATTATAATTTTAGACCTATGCTCATTTTTTTTTTATATTGTGGTTACTAATAAATATAGATTTTAACTTCTATATTAAATTATATTAATAAGGTTATATGAGTTAGACGAGTCAATTCAACTCATTTATATAAAACGGATTGAAATAGGTCATGTCGTATTAACCATTATTTAAATAGATTGTGTTAAGATTTGAAAGTCTGATTTATTTAACTTAACGGATCATATTTAGATTGACTCGTACTGTCAAATGTTCATGATTTAACATGATACAAACACGAATTGCCATCCGTAACCGCATGATCCTCTCTTCTAAGCTATGTATTACAATGGCATATAGGGAGAAGAAATGACTAAAGTGAAGCCCCAAAGTCCTGATCTCCCTGTGTTCGTCTGTCTCCCTTTCGTCTCTTGTCCATCATTCTATTACCAGTTTTTGGCCTATTTTTCTCTTGTTACTGTTGGGCTCATTCATCTAACTTTATCCCTAACAAATCTAATTATTTTCAGTAATAAAGTGATCAAACTCCATATTTCAAACTTCAAACTAAATGAATAGTAAATCGATTTCAAATGAAATGGAAGGGATTTTTGTTGAGAAACTCACGAGAACTTGGAGCATCAGTCTTAAAGCCTCTTGGAATTTGGTTCAAGTGTTTTCGTCTCGTCTATACAAAACAAAATGTCACTTCAATCCCGTACCAAGCCATTGTTTTAGAGGATAGAGAGATCAACACGACCCCATCCCATTGTGCCAGACCAATAGACTTTGTCATGTAGCCTAAAAGATGTGATGGGTCTAATGCCCGTCGTATTCCTAAAACGACACTGTCACATGCAAGGGGTCACAGATTTCCTTTGTCTTTGGTCATTCAGGGCAACCATTTTTTGGATAACAAAAGGGGCGCATGCGCACATACAGAATCCTTGAGATTTGGAAGATTAGTTGACATTGGTACGATGGAGGGGAAACAATAGAAAGTTCTGGGCATAACCATGATGGAAATTGGTTTCCTATGATGCTGAAAACCAAACCCAACATAACTCAGCTTTCCCTTTCAATATTCGACCAAATCGACCCCTCCAAACCAGACATCAAACTCGATATATATAATTAATTAAGGAAATTTAAAGGATACAGTTGGGACTCAAATTCTGATTCATTAGGCTTATCTTATCTTATCTTATTTTTTGACTTTTCTTTTTACTTGAAATTCTCATTAATTATGATATCTTTGGCTCAAATTTCACAATATCATAAACAACATTATATCGATCATGTCTTCTATGCGTGGAAGCATAGTTTTGAGTTCAAACTTGCGGTTTCAAGTCTGCTATATAAATATATATATATATTTTTCTCTTTCTTTTTCTTCTTCTTCTCTTCTTCTTGCGGAGTACAAATTTCAAGCAATAACTAAGATTTTTGAGGTGTTTTATACAGAAAAAGAAGTGTTACAAAGAAACAAAAATTACATAAAACTAAACTCACAAATTGATGTAGTTTTATGTGATATGTTATATTTACTTACTATAAAAGTAATTTTACAATTTAACGTATCACGTCAAGTCATGTCACTTTAAATTTACGTTTATATAATCTCTTTGCGATTAAAACACTTTCATACATAGATGATAGAAATATCAAAAGAGGGCGAGAAATTTATATGGTCCCCTCTTAGCTCAATCCTTTTCTTATCACAATAAGTTAGCCGTTGATGAAAGCTCTACAAAAATATCTTAGCCCCAGACCACAAGATCTTTTATCCATTATTATAATGTTTCTCAGTTCAGTATTATCCTTAAAATAATAAAAAAAAGAATTTAATGATGAATGTGTGACCCTTACTTTTTCTTCTTCTTTATTTATTTGTGTTGTCAAATATTAAACTTTGCTAAAAGCACCTACTTATATATGCTTGTTTGATGCTCCAATTGCAAGTTTGTAATCATGGGGATACCATTTGTCCCCTAAAACAGGCCCACCGGCTCTATCTTGGGAATTTTCACACTTTTCCGAGCTCCTTTTTTTTTTTTTTTTTTAGGCACATAAGCCTACTAGTTTTTTAAGATACACAAAGAAATTTTAGTGTTTTTTAATATATTTTTTAAAAAAGTTTAATACTAGTAAAATATTATATATACTATCATGAATCTATTAATTGTCATATCGAATCAAGGGTCATGTAGGATTAGGGTCTAAGTTATGACTCAAACCTGTCTTGAGTGAGCGTTTGCGATTCCCGCTGTCTAAAACCCTCCTATATGATTCCCAACAGATAGGGTACTATTATGATCACGCTCACAAATAGGAAACTTCTTGTTAGCTCATCCTATTCTTTTTATGGAGGCAAAAAAATAAGATATGATAAAGAAAACTAGTATAGAGAATATTATCTCAACAACTTTAGACAATTAGTGTATGCCAACCACCACTGGTTGCATGCATGCCTAGTAGGGTCAACATCGTATAAAGACTTGGGCTTGGGGGAGACAATGACACATGAGAAAGGGTACGATGAATGCGGGCGATTAGAAACTAAAGAAAGGAAAGCTAGCTATCTAAAACAAACAACAAAAAACACAAAGCACCAGACAGACATCATGTGTGCTTCACAGAATTGATTAAAGTTGAATTCACACTAACATTACATGCCGATCGAGTAGTGTTTGTCAAGAATTGATCAATGCATGAGAGGATCGGAGCAGCTTCTTGCACAAAGTAAAATGCATGGCTCCTTTCCTTTTTATCTCTCTGCATCTATCAGCTTGTATTGTCCTTTTAATAAAGTGGTTCAAATTATATATAAATAGAGAGAAATTATATTAGTAATTTTAGGGTGTGCAAAGCAGTGCAATCCCGATAAATCTGAAATCTATTTTAAAAAAATATTTTTTTTAATGATAAACCTTACTTTTAAAAAATAAAAAGTGATTAGGAGTGTGTTGCACACCAACATTAATTATATATATATATATGTGTGTGTGTGTGTGTATTAAGGGACAAATGTTAATGGTGTGACATCTCAGTATCTGTGTCACAATGTGACCTTGCTTTCTTAGGGATGTAAAAGAAAAAATAATGCAATCCCCCCACGTCACGTGCACAGCTCAACAAGGTATGCATGGACTGTAACGTATTCCTGTGAAAAATAAGCAGTTTATTAGGATTCTTTAGAAAGGGAGATTGAAAAGTTAGAGCTTTGCCACATATAAGCCCACGTGCTACATATTTTTTTTTTCACTTTTTTTACTCATTATCTATATACCAAACATTTAGTAAAAAAAAAAAAATGTGGTGTGTAATGTGTCGGCACTTATGTTTAGAATTTTTCAAAAAAGTTATGCCACAACCTACATGGGTTTGAAAGTCCACATTGAAATTATAAAAAATACTATCCATCAACATTGATCTTTAAATATCATATAAAGAAAAAATAGAAAATATTTTAGCTAGAAAGTAAATTCATAAACTGATGTAACTTGATGTGGTACGTGATGTACGTTTATTGTAAAGTTACTTTTATTATAAAGCAGATCTAACGAATTTCGTGAAGTCATATAGGTTTTACTTAATGTAATTTTTTTTGTATATGAAGCAGTTCTTATTATTGAATAAAACTATATATTCCAAATTAAATGGGACTACTATTAATTTAATTATTCACGTTAATTAATCCACTACCTAGCTGGATTTTGGAATTATTAATGACACATTAATACATAGATTATATATATATATTTATATGTTCTAGTACTTTCCTTTGGAAGCATTCTCACTTTTGCCCTTTTCCTCTTTTGTACCAGGCGACATTTGATGATAGAAAAGGCACATTATCTTATCCTTTAACATGCAATGCCAGATTATGTTTATCTATAAAGTAAAGCAAATCCTTTGCTAACCCATAATATTGGATTTGAAACCTCGAACGTGCATCATGTAGTACGTACGTACCTAGCTACCTCATGCATGCAGCAAATTAAAGGTACGTACGTTCATGAACATCAGTAGTACTATATATATTATACATCATGATCATGTGATTGAGGTTTGTACGTTTGATTTGGGTCATGATCTCTTCATAAATATTGATGATATCTCTACATGAAACTTGCATAAGTTAGCGGATAAAGGCCGTCATCAAACGCAGAAACAAGCTTTTTTTAGGCGATCATGTCCATATATATCAAAATTGTCTTTAATTTTGTAGACATGCATGTGATCATATGAATGCATATGTAGTACATATATTATTTCAGTCGCAAAAGCACCTTCTTCTTTTTTCCTGTTTATTGATTGTGTTTTGATCATATAGCTAGGTTGATCAGGTACGGTCCGAATGCTATACATGCACCTTAATTCCATCAATGGAGGAGACAAGTACTAAAGGAAGAGTTCTGATCATGTATGCCATAGTTTGGGTTGCAAGAGTTCTACATACTAATGAAGTATAAAATGATTACATAATGATGAAGATTTTGACAAGCTCTCAAGTCAAATCCTGTTTTCTTTGAGAATTTGAAGAGTTCGTATAGATAATTTTTTAATAATATTACATGACATCCTGTAATAGGTTATAATCTTCACACTTCCAAGCACTCTAATGATCAGAGTTAGCTTATAAGTAGTACTGTTTAAGCAAATTAAGAAATAATAACACCCATCATTATACTTAAAAGCTACTTAGTTTTGAGATATGTTTTTGTTTGTTTACACAAAACTAAAAATCTCATCTCATCTCATCTCAACTCATTATTACACCTTTTTCAAATCTCCATACAACTTTTTCAAATCCTCATACAAAATATAATAAACAATTTTACTTTTTCAAATCCCAATGCAAAATTAATATTATAAAATTATATTATAACAATATTTTATTCATTACTATTTAAAACATCTCATCTCATCTGTGTATCCAAATGGGACCTTAGTCTTTTGTGCCCCAACATTGAACTTTTTATGTGTCATGTGTATAAAGTTTAGCTCCTTTGATGGCACGTTTTAGTTAACGTTGCCTAGACGCCTTGGATATTACCATATATATATATATATAAACAATAATACACTATAAGAAAATTGCTTAGTTGTGATCAATTATTTCCTGTGAAAATGACTATTTTATGCAAAAATAAGTCTGTTTTGATCGTAAATAGTCATTTTTATCGCATATAATTCGTTACAAATGATAATTTTTCTTGTAGTAATAAATATTATATGGTCATATTGTGTCGACATCTCACCTAAAATTATAAATATATATATTCACTTTTTCATGATTGCATTGGCAACTACTACGTTGATGGCTACATTACAACCTATTGATTAAAAAAATAAAAAATAAAATAAAATAAATTGCAAGTAGATTACTTCATTACATCCGATATTACTAAATGCCACTAGGTTATAAATAAAGTCCTTCAAGATCGACTTGTTCAAATTTAAATTTGACTCGATTAAATATTTATTAAATGCGTTGTTGTTCATAATAAATAAAAATTATAGTCGATTATTTAATAATAAAATTATTATAAAGCTATGTTCGACATGTATATATAAGAATGTATAAACTCAAATAAAAATGTATTTATATTTGTGATAAGAATATCTTAAATATATAAAGAGAGACTACTATTTATATTATTTGAATATTTATGAATATAATTCTTGATGTATTTATAGATATAACTTTATAAAGATATTAAGAAACAGTTCGGTTTGGTCACATGAAATTCTCATCTCATCATTACAATTTTTTCAAATCCTCATATAAAAAATAATAAACTATTCAACTTTTTCTTAACATTTTCAAATTTCAAAACAATAATAATATTAAAATATAATATTTTAATATTTCATCTTAAAATTCAAAATTCTCATATGAGAATTCTCAATGGACAAGCAGAAATTTTGTTAATTTCTTAAAATTTTTCAAAATGAAGTACATTGTGAACAAGGTCAAGTTTGCTTGAATAATAAATCATGCGCTATTATGATTAATGGACAATGCTAGCTAGGTGCCTCTCGCCGTGCCTCCTAGTATATTTGAATTTTTTTTTCATTTTTCTTTTAATCATTTTTTTAACATAACTATTAAGAAGAAAATACACAACTTCACTAATAATTACTTTTTTAACCATTAAGAAAAAAAATTAAAATACCCGATCGAGTAGTAACTTATCTTCAAAGATAAGTTTAACCTTGACTTTCTGTTAAAATTAAAACTAAATGAATAAGACTCGAACCCACTAGTACTTACACGAATTGAATAAGTAGTCACCACAAGTTAAAAATCTCCATTTTTTTTTTTTTTTTGGGCATGTCTTGCAAGTTGATAGGTAGTTTCTCTTACTAATTCTCTTCCTAACAGTGATACCTACTAGCTCCTATGATTTTGGTGAAAATCTTGTGTTTGAATTTCAACACTTGGATTTAAAGAGATATATAGGCAAGCTTTATGGTATTTGTTATTGCAAATTATGGCATACTCAAAAGTCAAAAAGCAAAAATAATGGCAACACAGCTACTTACATTAAAAGGAAATAGATATTCTTTGGAGTTTCTACGGGAACTCTTTTCCGTTTGGTTAAATAGATAAGATGAAATGAGATATTTTTTTTAAAGTTAAATAAAATATTATTATAATATAATTTTTTAATGTTAGTCTTGTTTTAAAATTTAAAAAAGTTAAATTATTTATTATATTTTGTATAGAAATTTGTAAAAGTTGTAATGATGAGATGATATAAGATGTTTTGGGTAACCAAACGGGCCATAGCCTAAATGAAGAGATACACAGCCGAATGTGTCTTAGAATATTTATTGAATATTGAATATTATATGAATTAATATTCACGTAATAATAAATATTACACGGTACATTTTATATGTTCATATCTTTTTTACCCTAAATATATATTTTATAAACAACTTTAGTCCAAACATCTTTAAACCTAAAAACAAATCATTGAATTTTTTTTTTTTAAAGTACAAGAACCAAAATAACTTTTAGAAAAATGAAAAGAAATATAACAGTACTAAAAATAATTAATATATATATATATATATATTCACAAACTTTTCACATGATTTACCCACTAACTTTTTCAAAACCCCAATACAAATTAATTGTGATAAGTTTTTAAGCAATCAATTTTCAAAACTCTTACAAAAGAATAATTCTATTTGAAAATCTTTACGATATTCACTATCTACGTGACATAATTTGATTTAAAAATAAATTTTAAAATTTAAATCTTACTAATCAAATTATGCCATGTGGATGGTATGTGGCGTAAACACTTTCAAATAATTAATTAAGACTCTAACAGTAAAAGATCATAATCTTATTTAAAGAGTTACTTCTGTGCCAAGTAAACAAGAAATGTATTTCAATTCGCGAGCACTTTGTTCTCTAAAAACCCAAAATACAACACAGCTCATAAATTATAATCAAGACTCATTGAATCTCAAAGTTTGTTTTAAATGCATAAGAGCCAAATCAAAAGGCTAATTATCTCTTGTTGCCAGTCTTATTAATTTGTTTGTTACCAACTACTCAATACAATTGAATAACTTTATAAAATATTGGATAGGTTTGAGGAATGAGATGAGAAGATTAGAACTTTTTGAATAGTAGTAAAAGTCGTAATCATTAGTTTGAAAATTTTGTATTTGAATTATATTTGGAAATAAAATGAGATAGATAAAATGAGATTATATGAGAATTTTGTGTCTCATATGAGATCCCAAACCCGTCCAAAATGTATTCCATCGCTGCCCAAAATTTAGTCCAATTAAATCTTCTACTATCAACATTAATAGATTTGCATATTGTGTTTCTTTAGAACAATCTTTAAAATTAAGCTACATATATACAAGAATTTACACATTCTTAAAATGAATATATAAATTCATCACCATTAGAAGGTGGATTACTCCAACATGAACTATGAAGATTTCATCAAATGATCAATATTAACAATCAAGAACATAGAACAAAAAAAATCAAGTATTAACACCACTCAATACGAAACTCTATTAATCATAGATTCATAAACAACTTACCGAAATTTCGTCAAAAGAAAACTATATAAAAGATCTTTTAGGGCTTGTTTGAGAACACAAACATTCGATCTCATTTTATTTCAAAATTTTTTATAATTTTCTTTTCAAATATCACTCAACCCAAACATTACTTTTAAATTTAAAATCTTCATGAACTTTATCAACTAATTATGACAACCTTTTTAAACTTCCAAACAAAATATAAAAAATAATAAAACTTTTTCAAATCTTAAAATTAAAATAATATTAAAAAATAATATTTTAATTTTATTAGATTTTTATTCAACTTTTTTTCTCTCACTTCTAAAATTTAATAAAACATCTTAACTCAAATTATTTTATAAAATTTTCATTTCATCTCATTCCCAACCCAAACCAAATTTAATCTTCGAAGGAAGTGACACTGTACTAATTATCTAGGGAGGAAGGGAGATATTCCTTTGCTTTGTTCTCACTCACGGTCACGCCTGTCTTTTTTTTCCAATATGTCGGCACCAACACACACACACATATATATATATATATAAAGAAATGATATTGACAGTAGACAAGTGGCACAGTTTTTTTTATTTTTAAATGAGTAAATATAATATTTATATAAAAAAATAATTTTTTTAATAATAAATTCAATTTTTTAAAAAATAATTACAGGAATTTTAGGCACTTTATAAATATAGGTAACATTATTTATATAATATATATCTTCCTTTTTAAAACATATAATCCTTTTTTTTCTTAAGAAAAAGACCAAATAGTACTTCCTTTTTAATTTTTGTTGGCTCCTTTAGGATCTAAACTTTAAACAAATGGTAAGAGACGTTGATCTATAATCCAACATGTACAATAATTTGTGACTAACAATCCTCGTCCTCTTCCTCAAAAGGACCCTTTTATTTGTGAACTCAAATCATATTTATTTTTGAATTTTATTACGTATAAGTAAAGTTATGTACTAATATATATATTAATATTAATTTTTTTTATATTTAAAATTTAAATTAATATTATTTTAAATAAAATTTACCTTTTAACTAATCACATTAAATTAATATATATATTAATATATAGTTGTGCGATTTTTTCTTTATTATCTGTTAGGGCAACTTTTGTCAAATTTAATCCCCAGCTGTAGAACAAATGTTGACCTTTCTCTCTCTCTTTTACACTTTTTCCTTCATTTAATTATGATCATTAAAATAGATTTTGACTTTCCTTTGATTAGACCATAGAAAAATTCTACTCATAAGCCTCTACACCACACACCACCTATTTTTTTAATTTTTTTATTTTTTTATTTTATCAAATATTTGTTATATAAATAATAAATAGAAAAATTAAAATATTCTAAAAAGAAAAAATCTAAAAAAAAATTTAAAAAAAATTTAAAAAAATAAAAAATATGTGGTGTGTGGTGTAGGGGCTTATGAGTAGCATTTCTCTTAGACCATAATGTCTAGAAAACTGTCTTTTAAAAATTAAAACTTTTTTAAAAAAATATTAAGACTTTAGAAAATATTACAGAGATCTCATAAATATAAATATACAAGATTTTATATAATATATTAGATCTAATTTTTGTAAATTTATTTTTATAGAATCTTTTTTTCACCTAAAGCATTTATGGAGACTTTAACCCAAAAAAAAATATAAATATATAAAATAGTTTTGTAAAATTTATTATTATAAATATTTTGTATCACATTAAATATTATAAAATTTATTTTGTAGATTTCTTTTCGTAACTAAAGCATTTTTCAAGGCTTTAAGAAAAGAAATATAAATATATAAAATAAATAATTTTATAAAATTTATTATTGTTCCTGTAAATTTTTTTTTGAACAGCATTAAATATTATAAAATTTGAGTTATGTATTTGTATTTTTAACATTCAAATTAGAATAAATAAAATTAAGAGAATATTGATTTTTATAGATGAAAAGTTCAAAAGGATAAAGTCCTCTGAAAAGATGAAAGAAGCGGTTGAATGATGAATGGTACTGTGTTTCTGGTCGAGTGAAAAAAAGAGAAACAGTATCTACAGAAAAAATTTAAATAAATTAAAAAATAAAAATAAAAATCAGAGAGCGATGAGACTTGAGAAGCAGACAGTGTGTGGACTGGTGAAAGAGCTCTCTGAGTCACTCAGAGTCCTAACAACTAACAACACACCCACGAGAGTTGCTGCCAAAAGTCCCCACGGCCACCAAACTTTGCATTGACATCTCTCTCTCATTTTCCAGGCCTCGAGGGAATGTAACAAAACTGGAAAAACATAAACCCTAAAAAATGATATTTGTATTTATAAGGCGAGTAAATTTGTACTCTTTTTTTTTTATAAATATTATGTAAATCTAGAATCTATGTAAAAACTAAAAAGATCATCTTTTTAAAGATGGATTCTATTTTGAAAAACAAAATTTGCAATACTTTGAAAAAATTACCATGAATTGGACAATAAAAATGAGTTTTTTTTAAGCTACCTATAAATTTTGAGGCTAAAAATGGGATTGGATTTAAGTTGAGAAAATTAGCTTATGTTGCATTGAATGATCCACCTCCTTCCTTGTCTTGGTGGAGGGCCTCGCCCACAGTGAAAAGAAATTATTAATAAGAAAGATAAAGCAAGACAAAACAAAGAAGAGAGGGTGGGGGAGTGTGGGTTCTGTACTGCCTTGGCGTGTTCCCCGCACCCAACACGGTCTCTCTCTCTCTCTCTCTCTCTCTCTCTCAGTATTAAGTCTAAAAGCCACTACCGCATTGGCCCTTTTTTTTTTTTTTTTTTTGCCTTTTGTTTATGTGCTTCCAATGCAATTGTCTATCTCTGCTGCTTCTGCACCATCTCTTCAGTGCCTGCAAATGGGGGAGGAATCCTACTTTGAATTTCTCGTTATTATTTGATACCCTTCTCTTTTCTTCTCATCTTTTAGCCCTCTAGTTGGGTATCCTTCCAAATATGACTTTCTTCTTGTTTTTCTATCCATCCGCTACATTCCTCTTCTGTTTTCACTTTGTGGGTACCGCCTCAAAAATGTGAATTCCTTACCGTGATTTGACCCCATTTCCAATTTTCTATAGTTTCGGCTTTGTTGTACCCTTCTTATGGCCACTTGATTATTCTCATCCCTCGGTTTCTATTTTTCTTTTTAATATTTTGTTCGTGGTTTGTTATTTGGGTGTACTCTTATTCGGCCACGCAAGAACGGCACGGAGGTGTTCATGGAAATTGATCTGAACTATGCAGTGACTGAGGTGGAGAAGAATGCATATTGTAATGGGGACTGTGGCAAGGGTGGTTGTGTTTGCTGTTTATCCTCTTCAACTTCTTCATGTTCTTCAAATTCGTCTACAGCTCCTGTGTCCTCTCCAATTTATCTGGAGCTTTGGCATGCTTGTGCTGGCCCTCTCACCTCTCTGCCCAAGAAAGGAAATGTGGTTGTCTACTTCCCTCAAGGTCACTTAGAACAGGCTGCCTCATCCACTCCTTTCTCACCCATGGAGATGCCAAACATTGATCTCGAACCACAGATCTTCTGCAGAGTTGTCAATGTCCAACTACTCGTGAGTTCCGAGTTTCTCCTTTTGAATTGAATTGTGTGGAAACTACTTAAAATTCTTAGTTTCTCCTTTTGAATTGACTTGTGTGTACTTCCTTCTTACGGCTTCTTCCAATTTAGCTCTTACACAATTTCATATTCTTTGTTTCTTTTAATCTGGTTATGATATTTATTCTCTTATAACAGGCTAATAAGGAGAATGATGAGGTCTATACACAGGTTACTTTGCTTCCTCAGCCAGAGGTATGCTTCTTAATTTCGTACCATGGCTGCATGGCTTTAACAGCCCATTAGTATTTTAAGTACAGAAGTTTTTTTTTTTATCTTTTTCAGTAAGGGGGTTGTATTAAAGTGACTTGTATGGTTCTTATTGTTTTGAAGTTAAATTTCTGTTAGAATACTAATTCTTTCTAGGAGGTTGCTCAAGCATATACTTTTTTTTTTATAAGTAAAATAAATTATATTATCAAAAGAAGGCAAAAGCCTGATACAATGTTTAGTGACCACATCTAGGTATGATCAATGGATATAAGGAATGCATGTAACCCCAAACCATTGAAATCAACCGCTATGGTCCAAGTACAAAGAGTTCTAAAGAAAAAAACTATCAATTCCTCCATCGATCTCTCCTTGTCCTCGAACGTCCTGTCATTGCGTTCTCGCCATAAACACCACATGATGCATATCGGGATCATCTTCCACACCGCTTTTATCTGTTGATTTCCTCTCAGATTTTTTCAACTGGCCAATACCCCTACCACCGTCTCCGGCATGACCCAAGCCAAGTCCATTCTGCCAAGAACCCCTAATCTTTCTAGAACATCAGCTACTGAGGCATCAATATCTCTTGCAACTATGAATAATGAAGGAAAAGATTCCTTTAGAGCCACATGATCACACCAAGTGTCATACCAAAACTTAATACGGGTTCCTCCTCCTAAACGGATTCGGCTAAATCAAGTGAATACCTCCCACCCTTTTCTTATATGTATCCACAAACCCACTCCATGCGCTCATCTCACTTCTTTTGTACACCAACCCCCCCCCATAGATCCCCATATTTGCTCTCTATTACCGTCTTCCACAAGGCTTCAGGTTCCTTATGGTATCTCCACAGCCACTTATCTAGTAACGCCCGATTGAAGGTTCTCATATCTCTAATGCCCAAGCCCCCATTTGAGATAGGGCTACATACCTTTTCCCACTTAACAAGGTGAAATTTTTGTTCCGCGCCCAGTCCAGCCCACAAGAAATCCCTTTGAAGTTTCTCCAACCGAAGTGCAACATTTGCTGGAATAGGGAACAATGACAAAAAATAGGTGGGTAGATTAGAAAGAGTACGCTTGATTAGTGTAATCCGACCACCTTTTGACAAATATAATCTCTTCCATCCAAATTAACTTTCAACTCACGCATATACTATTGTAGTGATGATCTCAATTCTGGGTGTTCTGTAGTTGGTGGGGAAGATTTTAGAGGGCAAAGTGCTTCAAGAGTTGGGGGTGGATGAGGATGGTGGTGGAGGATCGCCTACAAAGTCTACTCCTCACATGTTCTGCAAAACCCTTACTGCTTCTGATACCAGCACCCATGGGGGGTTCTCTGTTCCTCGTAGAGCTGCTGAAGACTGTTTTCCTGCTTTGGTGAGACTTTAGGATGTTATATTATCAGCTTTTAAATAAATAGCTTAGCTGAGTCATTGTGATAGAGTTTTTTTTTTTTTTTTAAATGTTAGGATTTCTCTTATTGCAGGATTATAAGCAGCAGAGGCCCTCTCAAGAGCTTGTTGCTAAAGACCTGCATGGGGTGGAGTGGAGGTTTCGACATATTTATAGAGGTAATTTTCAAAGAACTTGGTCATGAGGTTTATCTGAAGCAAATATTGATTTGGTTTAATGATTAACACTTGACAGGTCAGCCAAGGCGGCATCTGCTCACTACAGGATGGAGCGTTTTTGTAAGCCAAAAAAACCTTATTTCGGGGGATGCAGTTCTCTTTTTGAGGTATGCATGCTTAATCAAATTCCTAATCTCATTTGTACTCCCCATGGTAGTTATCCCATTTCATTCTTTTTATTGGAATTGAAATTAGATTTTATATTACTTTTTCATTGAGAAATATCTACATGACCACACAAAAGGCACTATGGATATCAAACTGTTAAAAGGTTTCGACATATGAAAATAAGTTGAGAGATTTCATGTGCTTCCTAGTTGAGCTAAACAAATAACAAAAATCTAGGGGGAAAAATTTCAATTATATGCCAACATAATTTCAAAACTTCATTTTCCATTTGGTATCCAAATGTCCCCAAATTTTTCCACTATCTATTATTCCTAATATCTTCAATTAATATGTTGGTCTTTCTAGGGGTGAAAATGGAGAGCTGAGGTTGGGAATTAGAAGAGCTGTACGACCTAGAAATGGTCTTCCTGATTCAATTGTTGGCAATGAGAACTCTTATCCAAAAGTACTTTCTCTAGTAGCCAGTCAGCTATCCACAAAGAGCATGTTTCATGTTTTCTACTGTCCAAGGTACTGCCATCATCATCCCCTAATTTAATTTAAGAAAGTTCACCTTACAGATTATTATTGAAGTTGTGGTTGAGATCTGCTGAAATTATAAGAATAACAAAATGATTGACACCAATATATATATAGGGGAACTTTAGGGGTGTTGGAAGTTCCTGAAACTGCACCTAAAGAATATATACATAGCATTCTCCTAATAAAGCAACAATAAATCAAAATGATTGAATTTTTTCCATTTTTAAATATCTTAGGTGAATTCTTGTTAAGATAGATTATTTGTAACTTCATATTTACCTGTAAGCGTGGTAATCAGTTGGACCTTTGATTTGTTACCATTTTTTTCTCTTTTCACCTCTCCCCTTCTTTACTTGTCTTCATTTGCTGACTAGATGCTTACGGGATGGTTCATACTTTGGTCCCTGAGCAATACTTATATTTTAGCTAGACCACAGGTGGTAAAGGATAGTAAGCCATGAAAGTGATGCAAAATAATCAATTGATATTGTGTGTGTGTGTGTGTGTGTGTTTTGATAGTCATCCAATGAGAAGGAGGATACAAAGGTATGTCTTGTCAACTTGGACATAGATATAGAAAAAAGAGAGCAAAAGAAGTTCATAATTTTCTTTTTTCTTTATTATTTTTTTTAATCAAAGTGGGTCCTGGCAATGTTTTAGAGAATAGATTAACATTTTTTGTGCTAAAATCTTTGGTCATTTCCTTCTCAATATAGATAACTAAATAAGTAATCAAATCATCCTTCATTTTGTTATGAAGCCTTTTTTAATGATATTTTTGTAGTAATTGAAACTAGAAGATTGAAAAAAATAAGAATCAATTTATCAATATAGATAACTAAATAAGTAATAAAATCATCCTTTATTTTGTTATGAAGCCTTTTTTAATGATATTTTTGTAGTAACTATTGAAACTAGAAGATTGAACAAAATAAGAATCAATTTATCAGTCAAATGATATATCTTTGACTTCCCATTTTTAACCAATACTTGAATGGTGAGGCACACCAAGGTCAAAATGTTGCAATTGGTATCTCAAATCTCAAATGAATCTTTTCTTGCTACGTAAAAATTGATTGGAAAAAGGACATAATTTTGCAAATTATTCCTTAATTTGGATGATATAATGCAGGTGCACAATTTCAAGACAAAGTATGAACTCACAATACACTAATACAGAGCATAAATATATTATGATTTTTTATGATGAATACATAAATATATTATGATATGAGACAGGAAGAAAAAGAGACTCACTTTTGCATAGAAGCATGGATGTGAAAGCCAATGAAAACTATATTACATAATTTAGTTATTGTATGCAATAATATAAAATTCCAAAATCTTAAGTCACCTTGTATTTGTATTGATAAGGACAAAAGGAATGGAATGGAGTGGTTCACGGAGTTGTTCTGTGTTCCTGCTTCCTTGCATGCTGCTTGGATTAGAAAAATATAAGGAGCTGAGAAGTCATATGTGAGGAGGGGTGAGATGGAGGAAAGAGAAGAGAATAGTGAAAAGAGGCTATGTGCCATGTGATGTAGTGGAGAGGCTTAGAAAAGGTATTAGTTAGAAGTTCTGCCAGTCCTGAGTTTTAGCAGAGATTGTCATGTTCTAATTTGTTGTATGGCCTGTGTTGAGATTTATCTTTGGGCCTTTTTTTTTGGGGGGGGGGGGGGGGGGGGGGGGGGGGGGGGGGGGGGGGGGGGGGGGGGGGGGGGGGGGGGGGGGGGGGGGGGGGGGGGGGGGGGGGGGGGGGGGGGGGGGGGGGGGGGGGGGGGGGGGGGGGGGGGGGGGGGGGGGGGGGATATTTTTATCAAAGGGCTTGGGCTCTATATTCCTTTTACCTGGAAGTTCTGGAGTTCTGGGAGGTGCGGCCTTAGAAGAAGCCTGGGCTTTTCTCTTTTGCCTTTATTTTTTTTTGTTGGGGGGGGCGTTGATGCGCTGCTCCACTTAGCAAAATGGAGAGAAAAGTCCCAATTCTTCCGAACACAAGGACAATGAAGAGAAAATTCTTTCTTGGAGAGGTTCACTTGTATGTTAAGAGTGTGAGATTTACATGTATTGATTTTGAGTGGTTTTCATCGCCCTTTTTAAACTCTATGTTTTGTTAGTAAATTTTTTTATGGTCATCGCCACATAAGGAACCACCTAAATTTTGGTGTTATGTGATTATTTTGTACTTTTCTATTTTGATTCTGATCAACTGCATAACTGTCATTGGCACTTTCTTTCCAACAGTCAGATGAAACTACTTCCTCCACAGATGAAGCCTGTGACTGTTGGAGATAGTTACTCTATACAGTCCCAAAGGTTCTGTTTACTAGTATCCATTGTCAACCAATCCCCTGAAGAATTGTAATAGAAGTATTGCTGGAGTATTTTTGTCAATGAACAAATAAAAAATTTGAGAGGCACCTTATGTCTGAAATCAGAGAGGAGGCTTAGCTGTAGATACCTAACATTAGAGCGCCTAATAGTTCTAGGGAGCATTAGTGGTTTGTTTGACTGGAATTTGTTCATGTCAGGTGAATGATTTGTAGCTTGGAAGTTTAACAAGCTGACAAATATATGTGAACCATGGGGAGACTGAGTATACTGTGGTTAATTTGAACTAAAGGGGAGTCTGGCAATCCATTTCTGTGACCTCAGTCAATTGTGAAATGTGTACTATAATAATACTATAACTGAGCACGGATAACCTCTCATCAGCATAGGAAATAATTTAGGTGGGATCCGGGAGGCACCCAAAAATCTGAGAAACCCCATGCTTTGCCCCCTTAAAATATGACAGACAACAATATCCTCCTCACTATTTTGGCAGCCTGATGACCTTTTGCTACCGGTGACAATGGCCTAACAATTATTTGGTTCTGTTGTCATCATTGGTTGAATTTTTTTTAAAATGTGATGTTATTGCAATGGGGTCAGAATACAAGCTAATCCATTTGTTTCACATTCAGTGAAGTAGACTTGAAATTTTCTTTTGTTTGGATTCCAATGCATCTGAAGGCACATTAGAAAGGTAAAAAGACAATTTCATGAAATTTTTTCTTGCCCTTCTAATTGTGTTGACCAAAAGGTACCAACTGCTTCGACTTTGGATTTCAGTAATAGGTTGGCTACAAGCTTTAATATTACAACCTCTAACTTGAAGGTTCGGAGGAAAAGGAAATCTTTAACTTTGAGATATAGGGTTAGTTTGATTGGCGCAATGGTAAAGACATGGAATTCCACGAGTTGGGTTGGAATTTCTTTTTTACGAGGTGTAAAAATTATTTTCTCATTTGGTATTATTTTTTCTGCACTATCGCCTAGATAGATTTAAAAAATTATTTTATTTTATTTTTACTTTATTTGTTTACGTTGCTTTTAAATTAGTTGTAGAGATTTGTAGGTTCTTACCATCGTGTAGTTAATTTAAGATATGATGAAAATTTTTTCAAAGAAATCTAGGGTCTGTATTAATGTGTACGAGATTAGAGATACTGACAGATGAATAGTCACTGGATAGTAATCTAAACTGCCTCTCCATGGTATTCCTTGTTTCAAGATAATTTTTTCCCTCCTCTCTCCCTCTGTGAAAGAAAAATTGAATCAATTCATTTTGATGATTCTTTTAATTGCTTTCTTTTTGTGCATTTTAGAGTCTTCCCAAATTGAGAATCATTAATTATGTGGTTTGAAGTTGTAGCTGTTATGTACATGTAGATTGGAAAACGCATCTATATGTAGTTTTACTGTTAGCTGAAAATTCTAATGATGCTTGGTCGACCATAGGCATGGACAAAAAGAACTCTTAACATATATGGAAATGTTGAATTGCAGGGCAAGTCATGCAGAGTTTGTCATATCCTACCAAAAGTATGTCAAAAGCATCACCAATCCTGTAACAACTGGAACAAGATTCAAAATGAGATTTGAAATGGATGATTCACCAGAAAGAAGGTCTTCTACTATTTCATTTCATCATATAGCACGACCAACAGGTTTTCTCCATCTTGATTCTATTCTCAGAATATAATGTCAGAATCTGCTTTCTTGCAGGTGCTGTGGTGTAGTCACTGGAATAAGTGACTTGGATCCCTACAGATGGCCCAACTCTAAATGGAGATGTTTGGTGGTGAGCTTCCTTATTTTTCTTAAATATTATAAACTATGATGAATGGTCTTAAATTTGAGGTAACATTGAAGTTTACTTGAATGATTTTACTGGCTATTTTCTTCATCTATGAATATACACCATTTTATCAACTTGTTTTGATGTGCCTTCTCTTGTTCTGCCATCAAGTTAGTACCGCACCCTGACCCAAAAAATTAGAAAAAGATAAAAACAAAAAATCATGCTAAAAAAAAGGCCCTCGCCTGGAAACTTCCGTTGATTATCCAAATCTCTTAACCACCATTCTGGAACCGAATAATTGTCCATGCAACCACTCTTTATCTGCAGGTCGTTATGTCCATCAGAATGAATTTTTGCTCTGACCCTAGTACCCATTAATGGACATTGCTTTCATGGAATTTATATGCGCCTCATGAATAGACAACATAACCCATCCTTTTTGTGTAATGAAATTCATTTGAGGAACTGGAGTTCTCTAATGACCAGGTTGTGATGATTTTAGTATCTATATCCCTTTTATCATATCTGACAGATCAGATGGGATGAAGATATTGCGAGTGATCATACAGATCGAGTTTCCCCATGGGAAATTGATCCTTCGGTTTCTCTCCCGCCATTGAGCATTCAGTCTTCTCCACGGCTTAAAAAGCTGAGGACAAGTCTACCAATAATCCCACCTGCCAACCCAATCGCTGGTACAGATATTCTCATTGAGAGCGAAAAAATAGCATTTAGTTTTCCGTATTTTCTAATCCATCCACCTATGTGTTCTGGTTTTTCTTGCAGTGAGAGGGGGTGGGTTTTTGGACTTTGGGGAGTCTGTAAGATCCCCTAAGGTCTTGCAAGGTCAAGAAAAAGGTTTCATATCACCCTTCTATGGATGTGATACTGTAAACCACACACTGGATTTTGAGATGCGATCCCCTGCACATCAAAATCAATCGTCGATTGGGATAGGAAAGTCTAATATTGGTGAGTATTTGAAGATCCATCCCACCTCTTACTCAGGCTTCACGGAATTTGATAGATTTCCGAAGGTCTTGCAAGGTCAAGAAATATGCCCATTACGATCATTGACAAGAAAATCTGAGTTTAATTTGGATGCTTGGGGAAAAGCAAATCCTGGTTGCAATGCTTCCAACATGTATCAAGAACCAAAACCCAATTTCTTCCCCCTGCAAGCAGAGACTGTTCAAAATTTGTATCTTCCCTACAATGACTTCTACCAAGCTGGCCAAAATCCCAAAATGCGCTCTCATGCAACTAACGTACCAAGAGAAAATGTCTCATTCAACCCATCTTCTATTCAGACAGGGGTTGTGACAAATGAATTTGGACCGCAGAATCTACAAAATGAGCGTCAGCCAGCTGAAAATGTGTCCACTGCCCCCACTTCAGGGACAACTATGAGAAATCTAAAAGATGAAAAATTTAATGGGAATGTGGCTGGCTGTAAAGTTTTTGGGATTTGCCTGACTGGGGAAACTCCAAACTTACAAGTTTCTGGTAAGCGGAGTTGTACTAAGGTAAGCTACAATAGCATCAACTTCAGATAATTCCGTGCCTTTTTTAACTTGCTCACTTACATTACATAACATTAGTGAAGGTTCACAAGCAAGGGAGCCTAGTAGGAAGAGCCATCGATCTCTCAAGGCTGAATGGATACAGTGACCTGCTTAGTGAACTAGAGCGGCTGTTTAGCATGGAGGGCCTTCTACGAGATCCAGATAAAGGATGGCAGATCTTGTACACTGACAGCGAAAATGACATGATGGTCGTTGGGGATGACCCATGGCAGTAAGTCTCTTATGTAATAACCTTCTGTCATTTGTTTTGCCATTTCATTGCATGATGGAAATCTAATTAAATAAAATTATACACCTAGGCACATTTTCAGTGACAGAAATTTTCTAATTTAAAGTGATAAACGCCAATTTGGCAAAATTCTTATCATCAAATTTGAAAAGAAATGGCTGGGATTTATAAAAATCCACCCATTAGATTACCCTAAAAATATAGAGGATCTTAATCCGAAAGGAAAATCAGAGAAAGGATGGTGAGGATCTCTCTCTCTCTCACTATAATTTTTTTCATAGTAGCAATTGAAAAAAGTTGTTTTTAATGGTGGCAATGCCAATAATATTAGATGGACGTGGCCTGAGCCCTAAGCTTCCACACTTTATGTGCAAGATGGCATCTGATGAACTGATTTTCCCTTGAGCTACTTCATTAAGCAATATAGTTGCCTACTCACATAGGTCATGACAAATTAAAAAATAATGAATGAAGCAGTCAAGGATGAATTTCAAGGAGATAGAGAAATTACAGTTATCTATGTTTATTGTGTACGATGGCCATTGCGCCCTTGTGCAACAGAACCTGATGGCACCATCACACCTACTAATGGTTCTCTTCGACAACCTTAGCTATAAATTTTGACTCGAATATGTTTCTATTTTTTTTTTTTCTCTGGTGGCAGTGAGTTCTGTGATGTGGTTTCCAAGATCCATATATATACCAAAGATGAAGTGGAGAAGATGACCATTGGAATGACCAGTGACGATACTCAGAGCTGTTTGGAACAAGCACCAATGGTAATGGAAGCCTCGAAATCTTCATCAGTGGGTTAGCCAGATTCTTCACCAATGGTGATTGGGGTTTAAGTATGAGTATTGTCTTAATTATCATTTATGCTTCCTACGTATGTATGTGAAACTTATGGACACCTGCATCTGGTTACTTATCTCCTGTCTAGTGAGCTCTAAGTTCAGTGGTTGCCACTGATAACAGGACATATAGAATAAGTTCAGAGCTGTGTTTCTCCTCATGGATATGTTGTGCTATTACCAGTAATGAGTGTAGCGTGCTCTAGTTTGTTTGTGTTGTATACAATTATTGGTTTGTGGCATTGTGTGAGAAGTAAAGCAGTTGTTTGTCCATCACCGGCAAAGCTGTTCCTTCACAGCGAGAAGACCTTAATCCATTGTGCTATTACTATTTAATAAGGGTAAGTGCAGCAGGAATAATCATTTGTGGGATAGAAACAAAACAAGTCAGGTGTCGGAAATGATTTTTTATTTTATTTTTTTCTATTTTTAGGTTTATTTTAAAATAGACAAGCATTTTTACAAGAATGATGAATGTTGATCAAATAAGACCTTACAAGTAACTGGTAACTCTGCTTTTAAGAAAGAAAAAAGAAAAGAAAAGTAACTCGTACCTTAAAAGAAACTTCCAAAAAACAAAAAGGTTCCTCTACGATGAATATCGGTGCATATTTTATTTGGTACCTCTTGCACAAACAAAGCATTTGCCCATATAAACTAGCATTACCAATTTCCGTGTAGAATTAGCAAATCCTTCGTAATTAGGCAAGGTGTAGAGTGTAACACTCACCAAATCATGCAAGGGGACCAAGAAGACATTGGGATTTTGGCAATGGTGACCAACAGGGATAAGTGAATATATAGACTTTTAGAAGAAAAGATCTTTTGGAGTATTTAGAGTTAAGATTTAGACAAATTGACTTCCATTACTTAAGGTATAATCTTTGGGAAAATGGGTTTTGTGATGAACCTATAGCATACTATAGATCTTAGAAGGATATGAGGACAAACTTAGTTGAATGATAGGTCATACATTTGAAGAAAGAGGCCAAAGATGAGGCCCAAGGAAAGGCCCAACAAGCTATACCTAAGGCCCAATAACATGGCTCAACAAGTTGAACCTAAGGCCCAATAGAAAGGCCCAACCAAAGCCCAAAACCAAGCCTAGCCTAACATATAAATTTGGGGCCAAAGTTGCCTAAACTTGGAGACCAAGCCAATAACCTAGCTCAATTGGCTCTAGGAATGCAACACCTAGATCTGAAATTTTTGTGGTTCCCTAGAAGACCTTGGATCCCAAGTTTTGCCTTCCACCATTATTTATGAGACAAATTCTAAAATGGGCATGACACTACAGGAAAAACACACAACATGATGCCATATAGACTAGTTATCGGCCGATTGACTCAATCTCACTTCTCTGAAGAAATTTTTCTGAAACTAAGCATAATTTCTCCTCTCTTAGGTCAAGCATCAACAGAACTAGGCTAGGAACAAATGCCAGCACATGTCATGCACATTTGAGACATGTCAAAGCCGTGCACTCCACACAAACACCTTACTTAGTGCAATCGGATACCCTTCAATGAATGCCATCGGTTTCTAGTCAAACTTGTGTATAATTTTTGCAACAAACTCAGCCCCCTCTCAAGAATCCAATCTAAAATTTCAGAACTAGTGTAGGGACAAGAGCTTCACCTTCTTACACATTCAAAATAGGAATAGTAAACCTAAAGTTCAGCCAAGTACCATCATGAGCTTACACCATTCAGCAAACGAAATCAATCATATTCCCACACCATAAACTTTGTCTCCAAGCTTGGATTAGAGTTCCAAGATTCTGATTTGACTCACACACATGTCTTACTTGGTCACAAAGATTGAAGGAAGGTAAAAGAAGCCAAATTGGTCTTCTCGGCCGATGCACATCTCTTCCACCCTCTTTCATTTCTTTCACAAGTTTAAGCTAAGTGTCCCTTACCTTCATCTCTCTAATTCACAAGAAATGAATACCCCTGCACCTACATGAACTCTTAGAGCTGAATTGATTAGGAATCAAGTGGTATTAGGCGATGGTTTTGGTTTGAGAAGAAAGTTTGAATAGTTAGCCAATTCTTTTGGGAACTTGAACACCTCTGAAAAATCTGAAGCCTACACACACTCAGCTAGGTCTTCAACCCTAGGGAGACAAATAGGTTCTCCTAGTTGCACACGAGAAAACAAATGAAATACAATCATAACACCCTACCCGATTGCATCAAGATGAATTACCCTTCTCAAATTTAGTCAAGTTGTGTCATGCTTAGCTTCTTACATGATTCTCTTATTCTTTTGAGCGATCACCATTCATCCCCCACCTTCATCCACACCACTTTCAAGAGCATATGAATATCATGTGAGAAAACCTCCATAAACACTAGTTAAGAGAGAAATCGAGCACCTTTGCAAGGTGCTTGATTTGAGTGACTTTGCCATAACTCTTTATTGAAAGATGGGTTAACATTTTAAGCTTTGATTTGTGATATAAAAGTGAGTTTTGGGTTGGATTTGGTAATGATAAATAGTTGGAAAGCTTACTTAGTGCAGATCTGATGTTTGGTTGGTTAATCGGGTATTAGACTTGGAATATGATCATAAAATGTTTATATATGAAGGGATAAGCTTAACTAAGGTGTTGGGATGATAAGTAAGAGTTGATATTTGAGGAAAAACCACATGCCATGCCAAGTTTTAAGCTGATATCTTGGATTGATCATCAAACATGCTTTGGTCTTTAATTAGTTGAAGTTTATCTTGTGAGATTTTGGTTAAGTTTCTCAAAGCATGTTTAGTATCATCTAGATGCGCATTCTTAGTATGATTAGCTATTGGAATATATGATTAAAGCTCTTAGTGTTCATATTCAAAGTATAAGCCATAAACCTCATAAGTAGTCTCGGCTTTGTGAAATGATTTTCGTGATGATAGTAGCTATGTTATAGATGATGATATGATGATAAAGCATATAAATCTAAGGTAATAGTTTGATAATAAGTGCTATTTTGACGATTGATTTAAGTAATAGATTTTGGTTATAGGCTTAAATCACATATAAAAGGGATATGATGATATGCACGACCACGGGTTGAGTAGATTTCTCATTGTAGAGTATGATTCTAAAGCATTATATGGATGTAGAATATGGAATATATGAGGTTTGTGAATTGTGATGAGTTTTTGGGGTCAAAATGCTAATAATGAAGGTTTGGGGTGATATATGCAACTTCGGATAATGTGTGGACAGATTTGCTAATGCCTAACTTTTATTATATCTCTTGTTTTAGCCGTACCATCCTTAGAAAAGTTTGTAAGTTGGCTTCTAACTTACTCTTAGATAATGTTTATATGATTTTGTATGAACACCACATTCACGTTATAAATGTTATTTTAAACACGAAATGTTATATGTTACATAATGAGCATTCGGTCATTTATATGATGTTTTGATATCTTGTTAATATTGCATGAACATATACTATTGAGCATGATACATGAAAATATGTCATTTTTGCATGAAACATATTACATGTCATGAAAAGAAGCAAATGCCATGAAATATGTTTTTTCGTAAACATAGCATGAAAAACATTTTATCACGACCCAATGCTAGAATAGAGAAAGATCTTAATGGAACTCATCTATCCACTCTGGAGTGACTAAAGATGTAGTGGTAACCCCTAGGTTGACAAAAAAATAATCAATGAGCTTCGACTGGTTACTCTATAAAGGATTCTAGGGTGAGGTCATGGATGTTGCATTTAATGCTGGTGGGTGCATAAGTATGAAAAGTTATGATCAATGCATTGAAAAATATATATGCATACCTTTGATGATGTAGTTTCAACTAAAATTGTACTACAATTAATGGCAAGTACTCAAAATGCAAATGGGGAGTTGTGATGTTACCATGTGTTAATAATGATTCTGATAAGAGAAAGGAGATATTTTGAAAAAATGAAGTATGAGATGTTCTCTGAAAGAAAATGTGCATCAAAGTTTTCTAGAAGATGGTGAGGAATCTAGATATGAGACAAATACTATTTTTCTACATCTCATACAAGCATTGTACGTTTATTATCTGTCATATTTATATTACTCTGTGTATGTTGGTTGTTAACTTACGGAGATTTCAAATAATCTCACTATAGTAGTTCAAACTACCATTCTCCTTAGAATGGTAGAAGTTGTGACTAGACCAAAAAATGGTGAACCCTAACCCCTGGCTAAGGATGATTGAGGATGAACCAGACCCCAACTGCAAGTTGGAGTTGATAGTGTCTTTCCTGGAGATGGTCTTGTACACCATACAATGCATTAGAGATATGCTTTAGAAATGCATTATTTTGAAACCCGCTATGAATCCAAATTGTAATAAGGAGATGTGTTCTCCATAAAAATATTGAACCATTGCCTTACTACTTGGACACCTACTAAGTAAGGCATTTGCTATGTTTAATTAAAATTTGGGATGTTTTAGTTTGTTCTGGTAAAAAAATAAATAAATAAATTTATTTAAGTCACATTTCCTTTACAAATTATTACATACTGCTATAAACATACTAGGAGGCATTGCATACTATCTATCATGAACGGGAAGAGTAGCCTTATGTTACATATCCTGATGCTCCGAGTCTCTATTGCATCCCAAGCAAAGGTTGAGAGCATCACATAAAGGGTCTCTAAGTTTAGTAGAATTGGGTCTCTTGTAATGTGCTTGTGAGGAGCTAATCATGTATTGAAGTCAGGTGTTGGAGGCAACATAGCATGGGAATTTATTTTGTATTAGAAATAGAGATTCAGTCCACATACTTGATGTAGGGATGAGTTGTTAATTTTCACAAACTGTAATGTGCATGTTATGCATGAATAATGAACAGAAGACAAGAAGTGAATCTATGGACTTTTATCGTCGGCCCTTTGACGGTGAACAAAGGCATGAGTTTCAACCTTGAAAACTTTATTTACAAGCTTATTTATTGACACGCCAAAAAACATACTAAGGAAGTAGAAACTATCACATCAATCAATATTAAAAAAAATTACATTTGTATTTTGGATATTTTATAAATAGTATATAGGTCTCACAGTAAATGCCATGCTTACACATCAGCTTGTAACTAGCATTACTCTTCAATCGTAGGTCAATCACTTGTTTGGTGTATAAAGACCTGTTACTAGCTTTGATCTCTCAAGTACATAACAAAGAGGTATTAGATCGAGCTAGCAGAATCATAGATGGATGGCTCCCAAGTCCCATGTTCCATGCTTTAGCAGCACAATTAGACCAAGGCTATTCCTAATTTGAGTGTGAGTACTGAGAGAGGAGAAAGAAACCATCAGCATGGTAGTAATTTTTTGAGTTCCTGCCAATTCCGACAAAAGACCGAAGTGCTGTAAGCAACATAGGAAGATGAAGACCGGTTGTGGCAGAAGCAGGTTTGGGATAATCCATTTGTTGAAGAAGGTGGACTTTCTGGAGGACTTGGGTGGACTACGTGAACTGGAACGAAGTGGGCTCAGACTGTCTACCACAATATTTACCATGGAAGAAAGTACATGGGGAAAAGCATTTGAGGCATAATCCTCATCCGATTTTAGAACCAAGAATCCGGCTCTAAAGCAAAAACATAGATCAATTAAGATGATGAGACAGTTAAGATGATGAGTCAGTGTAACCCGACAAGCATTTCATTAAAGATCCTTTGAGAAATTGACATTTACAGAATCCATAGGAATATGAGGCCCCAGCATAAAAATTTTTGCTGAAAACATTAGGCTTTGAGAATTCTACAGATTCACCTTTGTAGTGTCCTATAAATGTTTCGTGTGAAAACATTCATATCCATGTAATCAATCGATAAGGGCATATGCACCTTTAAGAGAACTTTTTTCTTTGGTTGAAGTAAACTTTCATGCTTTCTGTAAAGAAAGCATATGCTTTCTGTAAATGATTGTCCTGGATGAGGAACAGACCACTAGGATATGCTTTAGTCCAGCAACTGCGAAAATTCACAGCTTCTCTCCTACTGCCCCTTGAAGAGTTCACGACCTATAATCATTCTTCTAATTTCACTAGTGCCAGCTCCGATTTCATATAATTTGGCATCTCGAAGCAGCCGACCAGTTGTATACTCGTTCACATATCCATTACCACCCAGGCACTGTATAGCCTGCAGTATTGAACTTATTTGAGTGAAACGGTGGACAAACAATTTTGTGGGAAGTGGGAACTATATTTGTTTGGGTGTAGCATATTATTCAGTGAATGAACTCCACTTTTGCCAAGAGGGGAAAAAAAGAAGAAGAATGAACTCAAGTGTCACTATAGTGCTATTTGTCCCAGGTCGACATAAGGAAGAACACTGTTGGATTTGCTGTCCTTATTTCTCAGGGAAAAAACCATTGGAATTTTATTTTTACAAGTCGGTTAAAATGTTATCAAGATGAGAGAAGGGTGTTACCCCAGTTTACAGGAAGTATACAACAAAAAGAAGATCCACCAAACTAGGAAAAGGGAACTAAAGATCATTTGTTATGCTAGCATGGGCTTTTTTCTTTAGGGGACGGGGGAAGAAAAATCGCAAGTAATAAGGTTGCATCAAATGATGTTTTTCGAACAATATATAAGCAAAACAAGAAATTAACACAAATAAGTGCTGCAGGAACTTTCACCTGCAAAGCCACTTGGGTGGCTCTTTCAGCTGCACAAAGTATAACTCCAGCACAATCCTGAAAATTTGTGTTCAAGTAAGTTGGCTAATGTTTCAGTTTAAGCATCCTGAGCTTTGCTACTCATCATCCCTACACACCACACACCACACTTATTTTTTATTTATTTTTTTTTTGTTTTATTCTTCCTAAACTAATTAAATTCTTCTACTCATCATCCATACACCACACATTTGGTAAGGGAAAAAAATTTAAAATAAAAAAATTATGTGTGGTGTGTAGTGTGAGGATGACGAGTAGAATTTTTCATAAGGAATTTGATACAAAGAATAACAGAGGAGAGAGAGAGAGAGGGGGGGGGGGGGGGGGATAGGCCATTAACCCAAATTTCTTGAGCTAAAATGAAAATGGAATTAACCAGAAATCATGAATCAACCTTGCAGCATTTATTCAGACTTGGTAAAAATTACAATAGACACATGAATGAAAATCAATAGCTAACAATATGCACCGCTAGCAATGTGTAGATTATGATTGCCCACATGGAGATGTATAATGATAAAATTGGATCTTCAGTCCACCTAGATATTTCCATGTGCATTATAGCTGATATTATGATGGCAATAATTATAAACCTTGAAATAAATGAATGTACACACACAAAAAAAAAGGGTGATTACCAAAACAAGCTTTGACCCTAAAGAGAAAAGGCACATATAATTTTGGAGAATAGAATATCCTAAAAGAGTTAGCAATTAGAAATAGCCCAATAATTTATATCACACTTAAAACACTTCAACGACCATACAACAAAGGAATTGATTAGCCAGTATTTGCAGTCAAAACAGGTCAGTCTTCTTTACTTGCCAGATCATGGATAACAGTGGTGCTACCCAATAGACAAAAACTGAAAAAAAAAAAACCCGATGGTACAAGACTACAAGTGAGACATAGTTAAGAGCTTTTATGGTTGGAATGGATGTCAGAAGCTCCACCATAACTGGCAAAAATATTTTATTGTAGACATATGTTTAGAAGATGAATGGATAATGATAATACAGAAAATATTGATTAGAGACACTAAACCTGGAGAATATTTACTTGGACCAAAATAAAGAATAAAGGTAACAATAAAAATGAAAGAAAAATAAGTGTCAAATAGCACCTTAGGGTTAACTTTTCCATTGTCACAGTCCCTTGCAACAGAATACACGTAGGACCTGGGGCAAAAAAAGATATAGTTAACTACTGCCATGTGAAAATTGATGACTCAAGAGCACTGTCATGAAATCAGAATCCCATACCTTGAGGACTGTAAAGAAGTATACATGTCTGCAAGCTTACCCTGTAATTTCGGGTCATAATCAGCATCAGAACTAGATACATGAACAGAAATCAACAACACAACATCTGAATGAACACTCGTGCATATAATAATCATGAACCTGTATAAACTGAAATTCTCCTATTGGACGACCAAACTGCTCTCTCTGTCGAACATAAGGAAGAACAACATCAAGGCATGCCTGCATAATACCAAGAGGTCCAGCTGCCAAGACAAGCCGCTCCAAATCTAGCCCTGACATCATGACATAGACTCCTGAAATCAAACGCAAACATCCATTAGAATATCATGTTAGGGCAAAGACTAAAATTGAAAGATGCGAGAGTGTCTTCATTACTTGCTAGAATGAGAATCGGAAACATTTGAGTTGCATTATCACAATAACAATGCTTAGACCAGTGGCAACCATGTTTGCTTAAAGCAATCAACACAACCAAAATTACAAGAGTAGTCAAATTTAAGCATGCAACATGCCAGCATTGGCATTAGAGACCCAGTATCATTAAAGTGATTCCTTTCCAATAGCAAAAGTATGAGATCAGGAAATGCAAGACCTTTTCCTTCCTGCCCAAGAACATTTTCTTCTGGAACAAAGCAATTCTCAAAGACAAGTTCGCATCTGCTCAGAACATTGCCAGTATTAGTAGAATAATGAAAAAGAGGAGCAGGAATTGGGATTCTACATAAATAAATTCACTTAAAGCAATGCAGACATACGTGTCACTTCCTCGCATCCCAAGTTTGTCTAGTTTCTGAGCAGTACTGAATCTGCATTTAATAAAAAAGCATTTGCTTTAAAAAAATAAAATCAAGGATGCAAGATTTGTTGTTTCAAACTCCTATGGTTAAATAGCCTGCCTAATTTTGGTTTCAAATCATTTCAAGTGATTTTCAGTGAAAAATAAAATTTAGAATCATGTGGTTCTAAATGAAAGGTATAATACCACCTTGTTGCAGTATCTATTCATTTACCTACTGTTGGAATACAATTTAAATAATTAAATGTACTTCTTCCCATCATCTTAAACTATTGGCACAAGTGGTGATTTAACATAGTATCAGAGCAGAAATCTTGAATTCGAACCTTGACTCTACACTTCATCACCCATCTAATTAAGGGGACGTTTGGATAGTGAGTTGAGTTGAGAGTTGAAAGTTGAATAAAATACTGTTAGAATATATTTTTTTAATATTATTTTTGTTTTGGGATTTGAAAAAGTTGAATTGTTTATTATATTTTGTTTGAAAGTTTAGGAAATTTTTAATGATTAGATGAGTTGAGATCAACTCATTATCCAAATAAGGCCTAAATACTCCATGTGTTGGGCCCACTTTGAAGGGAGAGTCTGGCCCACACATGAGAGGAAGTGTTAAAATATAATTTAAATAATCAAAATTTACCTTTTCCCACTAGCATAACCTTTTAGAAAAATTGATGATTTACACCTATTCTAAAATATACTTTCTACAGCTGATGTGGCAGTCACAATCATTTCTTAGATAGCATTGATCATGTGACGTGACTGCTGGTCCAACAATTCGAGCACCATCAAAACCACAATGTAATTAATGCTAATTGAAAATAGTGTATATGCCATATATTAGTCACCATTACCAAAACCTACTCTTGGACTGGCTACAGACTATAATGAGATAATTGCTCGATTACGTTTCACAATGACATTCAATAAAATGTTTGACTTGCACATTTGAAAAGAAAAGCAGTGAATCAGCTTTTGTGCAACTACCCGGGCATTCCCTTCTCAATGATGAATGCTGTGATTCCTTTTGAGCCAGCTGTGATGTTCGTTTTTGCATAAACAACCTGGCCCAATACTCAAAACCAGTTATAACAAATTTATATAAGAAAAGAAGTGCAACCAAGAAAGCAAAATCGATAGTTGTATAAGCTATTAAATTCTCTTTATCCACGTGTTTTTTTCTTTTCCCTTAAATTAATTAATAGGATTAAGAAAAATTGCAGTTAGAACTTAGATAATGTACGATTGTCTACTGCATGACTATCTAAGCACATATGCTGATAGATAATCTATTTACATGCAGAAGAATATAGCTCAGAAGCAAACAACTAATTATTCAGAAATTTTTTATCTTTTCCTTATTTTCTAACTTTAAAGGGTGCCTATAGCCGTCCAATGGATTAAAAGTATCTTTTTTCAACCTCAGACATTCTTGAAGAAAGAATTAGCTCTTTGTCCCTACTGTCAATTAAATGGCAAAGATGAGTGTAAGGATAGTATCTTGTCAACTGGAACTGAAGAAAAAAGAAATAAGCTAAGCTCGCATTCCTTACAAAAATAACAACAATACATTGTATGCTAAAGAAGCCACTTTATAAAATAACACAATCTCTGACCACTGAAACATAACCTCACAAGATGATGGGCGCCTAACATATGAACAGAGCTGGCATTGGTGTTTCAGATTCAAATAGAAGCAACCTTCTGCTCTATGGTTTATATGTTTTAGTATTGAGGTTAGTTTCTTTCTAGTAATATTTGAGACACTAGAGACAGTAAAGAGTTTAACACTGCCATAGAAAGTAATGGCTATTTTGTGAGACTAGCATGAAACTAGTTATTTATGTATTGAAACATGTTATAGCCTATTCTCCACTGAGAACTATAAAAATTCTGAAACCCTCTCCATATTAATGAGAAAGAAATTCAGAGTGTAAATTTCAAGTATACGCCATATGTTTTTTTATAGGTAAATTGCACACTATATGTTGACTGACATATATCTTAGACAGAGGAAACTGACACCTATTTTGCCAACATATAATGATCGCTTTGTCCATTCTTCATGCAGTATATAATGAGCTAAATTATGATGATAAGAAACATGAAAACAAGAGGAAAGCAATTCCTACAAAATACCAATGTCTGGGCAACTGGGCCATTGGTGCACCACATCTTGTTCCCGCTTATAATATAGCCCCCATCTACGCGGTCAGCCTTGCATTTCATACTAACAACATCAGATCCAGCTGAAAACAACAGAGACAAAACAGCCACCCTACATTAAGTAAAGCTAGGTAGCCTTCAACAACATCTATAATATAAGACCAAAGCAGAGTAGTAGCTATAAGTTACCATTGGGCTCACTCATTGCAAGAGCTCCTACATGCTCCCCACTGATAAGCTTCACAATAAGAGATTCACTTGGTTAGCCACAAAGAAGTCTATCACACCAGAAAGAATTGACTTGACAACAAGAATTGAGTATGTGAGAGGTCAGGTGGTGTCATGCATTAGAAGTGAGAGAAAAATTCAATTCAATTATAAGGAGCGCTCAGATTACCAAGATTAGTAAAAAATATGACCATATTAAGGATTATACAATAGGCATATGAAGTTTATCACATAAATATACTTTTGACATTGATAAATCAATGGAGTTCAATTCCTTTATCACATTCCCATATTCAAATTTCTCTCTTTTGGACTCGTCAAAAGCTTGCACTTCAATGAGATTTCTTGGGGTAGTGGTCTACCTTCTCTCCTCCTCTGGTTCTTATTATAGCCTGGTTGGGTTCTTAATATCTCCTTGCTCAATAAACTACCAACAGAATCCAGAAATAGCACCATGGCAACACCCATCTCCCTCCCCTCAACCCTACTGACTTCCAAACTTATGTACATTAGACATAATAACCCATTTCTTAAGGCTGGTCTTGCATCAAAGGATATAATAAAAACCTTAATTATTGCCTCTAGACGAGTCTAAAAGCCATGCTTGCAATTCCATTTCGTAGCCTCATATATGTCATAATTACTTAGTGAACATAATTTGCTCAGTTTGGTATCCATTGTAAACTGCTATATCAAAGATCTTCTGATGCTTTACTTGATGAACTAGTTGAACAATTAAGCATAGAATAATTTGAACATATAAGAACAACAATGATAACACAAGCAGAACAGATCTTGGTTATAAAATAACTTCCTAGTTGAAAATAATGTGCATTTTGGCAATTTATACATTTAGCATAGTGATCTTTCAAGTATATAAATAATCCACTAAGCAGCATTAGTACAACAAAATCAAATTGAAGTCAGCCAATATTTGTCATCAGAAATAATAAGGCCTGGTTATAAAAGTTCTAATGGAAATAACTAATTTAAAATGGATCAATATAGAACCTTTGGCAAGTATTTCTCCTTCTGAGCAGGGTTTCCATTCCTCACCTACAAAAGGAAGGAAAAAAGCGGGATTGAGAACAGTTAAATGACACCAGACATTATTAAAAAAATGAGTATTGGTCCTCTAGATTACCAACT
Organism: Carya cathayensis; assembly: GCA_011037825.1. Classification (NCBI taxonomy): domain Eukaryota; kingdom Viridiplantae; phylum Streptophyta; class Magnoliopsida; order Fagales; family Juglandaceae; genus Carya; species Carya cathayensis. The sequence goes on from QGSO01000260.1 coordinate 147,396, forward strand.
GATTAATGCACAGGTTAGAATGGGCACCATAAGAGAGGCCAACAGACCCAGAAGCACGACTTATTTCTTCCATTGCTATACAGTGATACAAGTAACCAAGACCAAGTCCTCCATATTTCTCTACAAGAGAACCAAAGAGTTAAGTACTGGATTCTAAACATAATCAAAACAGAACTTTATTTAAAAGTCTTATACACAATGAAAACACTACCTGGTGCTGTGATTCCATGGAGGTTGAAATCACCCATGAGTTTCCATAAGTTAACCTCCTAAAACAAGAAATACAATTATATTTAAACAATAAGGGAAATTATAAACATGAAAAGAGCATGAATCCAACATACCTTTGGGAAATAATTCGTTTGGTCTATCTTTGACGCATGAGGGGCGATGTTTTCTTGCGCGAATTGAGCAACACTTTCTTTGAACTATATTTATTGCATAGGATGATTTCAAATTGCGATAGGCATGATGGGATTCACTTACCAAACAAAAAACATATGATTGCTGAAGAAGAGCTCCATAAAAAAACAAAATCTATAGCTAAAAAACTTCCAAGTCAGATGAAAGTAATCAAAATCCACAAATCATTTGTCTCTTATTTCCCATAAAATAAATCAAGCCAAAACGCCAATCCAATCCCTTCATGAGCTGGTACGTATATTACATACATATATACCGAGAGAGAGAGATACCTGTATCTGAGTATCATCAAAGAGTAGAGCCGTAGAAAAGGAAGCGCACTGTCTCTTCCCTCGGAAAACAGAAGCGCATAAAGACCTCTTTGAGAAAAGCCTTTGCATTGTCACTCTAATCTTTGTTTGAATTAAAAAGAGAGAGAGTTTTCAGATTGAAAAGCAGATGAAGATAATGATGGTGAAGCAGATGAAGATGGCGAAGAAGATATGTCTGCAAGTGCGAGGAATTATTATAAATTTATACTTCCGTGCAAAGGATATGTACTCCTGTTAATAATGGAAAAATTCTGCACCGTATCACCATTCTCAAGATGTAATATATTTATCATGTTTAAATAATAATTTATTATATAATAATAATAAATATATTAATAAAATAAAAATAAAATAAGAGCGTGACATATAATATTATTTTTAATAATAAATACAGTTATAAATTTTGTATATAATATTTATAATTTTTTAAAAAAATATATAATTTATTATTAAAAATATTTTTTTGATTTACTTATATTTGCAGTTAATATATGCCAACTCATCACCTTGATTCGATGCATGGAGGTGTTTATCCTTTTCGAATACCTTATGCCACGTGTTAATTAGTGGCAGATAATTATTAAATAATGAGAAATGCCCCAATTATAAAAAAATTTTATAAAAATTAATTAAGAAATTAATTTAATTTTACATTATATATTAAATACATTTTATAATTTAACGTATCTGTTCAAATTATAGATTTATTTATTTAAAATCTCTTTACTATTAAAACATATTTTTTAAAATAATTTAAAAGTATAAATACTTGATGAAACAGTAATATTATTCAGTATATATTATAGGGTATGATATTTATAAAATGAGTAGATGTATCAATGCTATTTAATAAATAAACTTAGATAAATATTTACTCAATCATTTAAATAGTACGTAGGATTGAGATTGACATCTGACTCATTCCATACGTGTAAGCCTAGACCGAGCTAATAACAAGACAAGCAAGGCCGACTTTGTTTTTATAATTGCAAGGACAGGTTTTGGCCCACCAGTGGATTTTTTTTTTTTTTTTNTGGCCCACTAGTGGATTTTTTTTTTTCTTTTCTAATTTTCGTAAAGGCAACATTACAACTATGCATCACCGATAAAAATAAAAATGAAAATGATATTAGTAATTTCTGAATGCTTTAAGTCTCGTGCATTTTTTTAAAAAAATTAAACTGATAAATTTATATTATATAAAAAATTTTAATTTTTTAATAATGAATTTTTTTTTATTTTTTTAAAAAAAGTGTATGATACTTATACACACTATATCTAGTATTATTCAAATAAAAATAAAAAAGAATATTAGACAATAGTCCCAACCATTTTCACATTTTCTAGTCACGTGTTCTCTGAATTTTTTTTAGAAATAATCATTTGGTCATTGGATCAACTGCCATCTCGATCGAGGATATAAAATTGACCTTGACATCACATCTTTCCACTATATCTAAAATATAATATAATGTACATCAATATATTTTTCTTATAACCCCTATGTTCCACTTTTATCAATGAGATGCAAAATTAATTATCATAAAACACATTGATCGGTTAGTGGATGTACCCAAATTAAGCTTCCAATAAAACGTTTCATTCACATTGTAGTACTACAAGGCAATATATTCTACTTCATAGTAGTCTTAGCAATATAGCCTATTTCTTACTCAACCAAGAAACTGTTATTCCACCAAATAGATGTAACAGCCCGCTAAAATTATCAGTTTTGGATTATTTCCCGACAGCAATCACATCTCTCTCATCTTTACCCTCATCTGGAATCACGCGTATAGATTATCTTTTCCGTAAATCACGTAATTTGTTCTTCATCGACAGCTGTAAAATCATGAGTCTTCCAAGACCACGCCTAGCCTTTCTCAAGCCCAAACTACCACTTTATGTGGTGGACAGCCACCGTACGCCGCCACGTACGTTCCTCCGACGCATGTTCGTGACGAACAACGAGCGACGCGCGGGTTATCCCGTCGATGGTATAACCTTCTATCTCTAGTTATTTTATGTTTAACATAGTTATTTTGGTTGGCTGTAGACTGTGTAGTTAGTGTTTGTGGAATTCGTTGCGTAGTTGTGAAGCGAAGTGTGGTTGTGAAGTGTTGAGTTTGATTGTGTAGAATGAAGGGAGTGCATGTGAAGTGTACTCCGTGTTGTATGGCGATGCATCGTGTGATGTGCATCGTGTTGATGAGTGTTGTAGCGAAGGAAGTACGCGTAGTGCGTACTCCGTGTCGCGTAGCGATGCACTGTGAGACGTGTATCGCAGTGATGAGTTTTGTAGTGTGGATGGAAGAGAGTTCACGTGAGTGTACTCTGTATTAAGTCGTGAAACACCGGATGGCGTAACAGAGAAGTGTAGAGCATGGTGTAGTGTTGGGAAACTGTATGACAGTGTCCCGAAGCAGTGGTGTTATGGATTATAGTCTGGGGTGACTGGTGTCATCTTGTGGTTGACTATGGCTAAGAGTATATGGATTGAGAAAGGAATTGTTTGTTGGTTATTATTGATAATTTTAATGAACTTGTTTTAGTGCAAAGGCTTTATGAAGTCAAATTATCTCTTCTGAGTATAGTGAAACCTCAAGTTGCCGTGGTGTTGCAAGTGCTCATAATATGACAATTGAGTTCAGAAGTGAAAATCTTAAGGACTTGAGTGTTCCTCTTCCAGCTGTTGTGCAGTTCCTCGTGTTTCGCGCCCTTTTCTCATAGAACGCGACGATCGAGGTAAGTTAGCCTCTAACTTACTATCAGTTTATTGTGTATGTGTGATGGGTAAGGGAACTACAATTTATGTATGTATGTTATCGTATATGCCATGCCATGCTATGTCATTATATGTTTATTTGTTACGTATGATTTAATCTCATGAATAATTATCTGTTACACAATCTTTTCTATTATACAATGCTGTATGTTATAAGTATACCATGTTAAGTATGTGATAAAAGGTTAGAATTGCATAATTAAGTTGTTTAAATGAGTGATTTATTTTATCAAATAAAGATTGAACACTTAATTATGCATCAAATTCTAATATTAAATGCAAATTAATTAATGTCAATATTTTATATACATAAAGTTCTATATTTGCCTTTGAAAGAAATACATTTTTTATGTACTGCAGGGCATTTATGAAAATACTAAAAGAGGCTGGAACTCAAGGGAGCAAGCAGAAAATCAGCACATGCAGAAAAGGAAGATGCAGCACATGCATATGCAGAAGAAAAATGGACAGCACACACCAAAGTTAGGCCACCCACTCCCAAGTTAGGCCACCCACTCCACCATTCTTCAAAGTTAGGCCACCCACTCCACCATTCTTCAAAGTTTGGCCACCCACTCTTGATAAATGGTAGGATGCTCTCTCCTATAAATAGGAGAGAGCTCAGAAGAGAAAGGGCATCAAGGCAGTGGAGAGTTTTTGGAGTTTCAATTTTATTACCTTGTTGGAGTTATTTTGCAAGTTATTTCCTTTGTATTTTGCAAGTTATTTCCTTTGTATTTTGCAAGTTATTTACGGGGTTAATTTTTAAGTTATTAGTTTTGGAGTTTTGAGTTTATTACTTTGTGAAGAGTTTCAGTTTTCATTATCTTGTTATAAGCTTCAGTTTTTATTACTTTGTTATAAGTTTTGGAGTTTAAATTTTATTACCTTGTTATAGTTTCAAGTTTATTACCTAGTGTTGGTTTCAATTTTATTACTTTAATTTAGTCTGTCTTATTTCTTCGAGTTGATATTATAGACTTTTTATTTTTTATTTCATTCTAAAGTTTATTTATATTTTCTTAGTTTTTGATATGATTCCACTTAGATTTATTTTTGTTACTAAAAATATCATGTGTAACTAATTACTAAAGCTTGGGTTGTGGAATGAGATTTAATTTATTTTAGATTCTAGTTTGATGCAATATATTATTGTTTAATGTTGATTTCACTAAATTACTAGTCGGATTCAAATGGAAAAAAGATTGCGGCTCTTGCTCTTGTTTTGTTGTTGACGTAAGGCACAACAAAAGCTTGAATTTATCAAGGTCTCTTTCGATTGATTATGAATATAAATTTGGCTAGTAAATTAGAGAATTTCTTGAGAAAATATTGCAAAAACTTGAGCTTAATTTTTATGTTCCGAATATCAATTCCTTGACTGGATTGTTAATCGATAAATTATCTAGAATCCGAGATAAAAAGAATCTCAAACCCAACCCAAGTGTTTGTTAATTTGTTTTTTTAGAAACTCTAAATTCAATTTCAATTATTTTTTTTTGGCATAGCATTTTAATTTTATTTTCATCTCACATACTCGATTCATTTGTTCCTCACAAATCTTTTATACGCTTTGATAACCCATTGTCCCTGTGGAATACGATCCTGGACTTATCCTTGATACAACTTGACACTTCTGCACTTGGAAGCACATTCTAAATGAGTCAAGTTTTTGGCGCCGTTGCCGGGGACAACTGGTGCTTATTAGAGCATTTCTCTACTGCTAAGAGGACGTATGTGGAGCTGTGAACCTCTTCACAGCCTGGGTAACATCTAATTTTTTTTCCCCCCCGAATGGTAGATCTTGTTACAGGACCCAAAGGAGAATTGGAATCTGACCAACTGAATACGGTCGACTAGGCCACGGTGCGATGTTGATGATGGTATAGTATTTAACTTAGGTTAATACTTGTACTTTTGGAGTTGTATCTCAAGTATTCTTTTGATCACAACCATTTTAGACTAGTGTGGTGATCACGGCTTTTTAGTATGCCTTTATGTATGAATTATGTTTCAAGTATTTGGGATATATTTAGTTGGTGCATAGTATTGCTAAAGAAAAAGATTATCCGCTGCGAATATTGCATAATGTTAGATGCATGTTAGGAACATTGCATCTTATATGTCATGAACGGGGGCAGGTAACCTTGTGTTGCATGTCTCGACGCTTCAAATGTCCGTTCAATCCCAAGCGAAATTTGGGGGCGTCACAATAGACATATATGTTCAGATGTAGATTTTTTTATCATCTACATCACTTCCAAAATCAGCATCATTATAGCCGATTAATTCTGGACCAAAGCACAATTTTAAAATTTTAGTACCTTGTAAATACCTTAACAAACGCTTCACTACTTGCCAATGTTCCTTACCTAGATTGGATTGATATCTGCTTACCAATCCTACTGCATAACAAATATCTATTCTTGTACTTGTCATTGTATACATGAAACTTCCCACAGCTTGAGCATAGGGAACTTTAAGCATTTTACTTATTTCTTCTCCATCTTTTGGGCACATACTTTTATTTAAAGCATGACATTTGCAAACATGTGCACTTAAAGATTTACAATTTTTCATACTAAATCTTTTAAGTATTTTTCTATATATTTTTATTGATCTAGATACAACATCTTTGAATTTCTCTTTCTAGAAATTCTTATACCAAGAACATAGGCAGCTTCACCCATGTCTTTTATTTCAAATTTAGATTCCAAGAATTATTTTATTTCATTCATCATATCTAGACAATTATTTACCAATAATATATCATCAACATATGATGATAATAATATTAATTTATTATCATTTTTCTATATGTAAACACAGTTATCTAGTGGACTCATTTCATATCCCATTTCTAAAATGGCTTAGTGAAATTTTAAGTACTACTGTCATGAAAATTGCTTAAGTCCATACAGTGACTTCTTTAAGCTATAGACTTTTTCCTTATATCCTTCAGTTTGAAATCTTTCTAGTTGAATCATAAAGATATCATCTCTTAATTCTATTAAAAAGTTGTCTTTACATCTAATTGATGTAATTTCAAATTCATTCCGGTAACAATAGACATGATAATCCTTACACCCTAAACTTCATCATAGGCGAATATGTATATACAAAGTCTATACCAGGTTGTTAGGTATATCCTTTAGCCACTAACCTTACTTTATATCTTTCCTTTAGCCATCAATTTTAAATTTTCTTCTGAGAACCCATTTACAACCAATAGCTTTTCTATCTTTTGACCGATCTGTTAACTCCCAAACATTATTTTTGTTTATCGATTCTATTTCATCTTGCATGGCCTTAAGCCATTTATCTGAATCGATACTGTTGATTGCCTTGGAAAATTTTTTGGATCATTTTCTAAAATTTTCAAACTGGTATTTAGTGTATAATGACCTTGAAATAATATTGATGGTCATCTAATTCTTTTACTCTCACTTTCTCCAACATCAATACATAAAATTGATTTTCATCTGACTATCTTTTATTCTTATTATTATGTCTGAATAATATCAGAATTTTCATTGTTAGTGTTGAACCTAAGATTTCAAGTTTTGTGTAATTATATATTTACACATGGATTTTGATGATAACAAATGAATTCAAAGAATAAAGGAGTCTCAAGCTCAAGTTATCTACACAATGGAGTCAAGCACATCAAGAAACCAAGCATGAGCAAGAAGGGAACAAGCTCACATTAAAGTCATAGAGTAATGTTGTAAATCTCTTAAAATTCGAAATTAGGATTAAGGCTCAAAATTAATATTTTATCATAAAGCATTAAAATACATTTTCCACATGTGCATGAATATTTTGAAAATTAAATTTGAAAATTTTGAAAGATAATTGATTGTCATCTTTCACATGTGCATGCCATGATTAAAGGTTTGAACTTTGAAAATATTAAAGATGATTGATTGTCATCTTTCACATGTGCATGTTTTATTTGAATATTTTCAAAAGTGATTGATGCTTTTCTTGACTTATGCAAAAGGAAGATGCCTTTGTTTGAATATTTTGAAAAGTAAAGTGTGCTCCTTTTGTCATATGCAAAAAGTAAAAAATTAGGTTTGAAATTTTTGAAAAGCAAAGTGTGCTCCTTTTGTCATATGCAAAAAGTAAAAAGATTAGGTTTGAAATTTTTGAAAAATGAATGATGATGTTTTTGACATGTGAATCTTTTTAAATTTGAATATGAAGTCTCATATGCCTATAAATAGATTATTTGAGAGCTTCACATTCACAACACCAAGAGCATACAACTCTCATTCAAAGCTTTCATTCTCTCTTCTCTAAGCATTGAGCCTTAACCCTTGTTCATTTTGAGAGATATAGGTTGTGCTGTATTGTTCTTATTTCACTCATTGAGGAGTGTTTTCTGATATCCTACCCACTATCAATTCTTGTATCAGTAAAAGGGTGTGTACAACCCTTGTGCGTGTAGAAAGTGTTCTACACAGGGAATCGTTGAATCACCACGTGTAAGGTGATTGCAAGTGTAAAGGGTGTTCTACACGGATCCTTTGTAGCGGTGTTGTTCAAAGGTGTAATAGGTTTCTATCTCCACCTGAAGGAGATTGAATAGTGAATTCGGGGATCCTCAAGGGGTAGCTTGAGGCGAGGACGTAGGCAGTGGGGCCGAACCTCGTTAACATACTGAGTTTGCTTCTCTCTTACCCTTACTCTTTATATTTATTGTTGTTTCATATTTTGTTTATATTTTATATTGTATATTTGATTTATAATTGTTATTTTTTTTAAATACAACTCAATTCACCCCCCTCTTGTGTTAGTCATTTGGGCAACAGTTAGACTCTGGGAGATCTTTTGATTCTCCAAATCATTTAATAAATCTATATGATCGATTGGAGTAATTAGGTTTGTATTTTCCAAGAAGACAACATCTCTACTTTCTATTAATCATCTTTCAGCATGATAAAATATGTAATCACTTCCATTTTCTACATACCTAATAAATATGCATTCCCAAGTTTTACTTTTCAATTTATCCCTTAGTGGCCTTGACCCTTGGGATAAGCATTTGTGCCTTACAACCCCACACTTTAAGTTTACTTAAGTCTGGTTTATATCTCATCCATATCTTGTAAGATATAAGAGGTTTTGCTTTGGTTTCAACTCTATTTAATATATATGTTGCAATCAATAATGTTTCATCTAAAAAATGTGCTAGTAGTTCAACATATGCCATCATCGATCTTGTCATATCCAATAGGGTTCTATTTCTTCTTTCTATATTTTTTCTGCAATGCTATTTTGTTGAGGTTTATATGGCATAGTATAAATGTGTCTTCTATCATTCAGTTTGCAGAAATCACCCAAAACTTCAAATTCACCTCCTCTATCACTATTCAAATATTTAATGGGCCTACCCAACTGGGTTTCTACTTCTACTTTATATTTTTTAAATTTCTCAATTGCTTCATATTTATATTTGAGTAAATAGATATGCTCATATCTTGAATAGTCATCAATGAAAGTAATAAAATACTTCATTCCTCTATGGGTTTTAGTTTTAAAAGGTCCACCAATATCAAAATGTATAATTTCAAGTAAATTTGTGGATTTCCAACTTTTTAAAAAAAAATTTACTACTTATTTTTTCTTTAATATATGGTTCACATATATCAAAATTATCTGAGTTTATTTGTAGTATTAATCTACTTTTACACATTTTGATCATCTAATTTGTATTTATATGGCCTAATCTTAAATGCCATAAATATGTACAATCAGTAGACATATTCAAATAATCAAAAATAGATATTTTATTAATATTAACATTTAATACATACATATCGTGATCTTTCGTGCCTTTCACTAATACATTACCCTTACTTATTACAACTGTTCCAGACTTAAACTCAACTATATAGCCTTTATAATCTAGTATAAGCACTGATACTAAATTTCTATGAATACTAGGTACATATACTATATCACTAAGTAAAATAACGGAATCATTCACTTTAAACTTACATGTACCTTGCCCCAAGACATTGCAGTATGTGATGTTGCCCATATATACTCTGTGCTCTCCTGTTTGTTTATTTTCAAGTTTGGCAAACATATATTTGTTCCTACATATATGTTTTGTTGTTGCAGAGTCAACTAATCATGAATTTGATGTTGGTTCCATGCATTACTTCTAAGACTGTCATCACAATTTCCTTACTTTCTTGTACGTTCCCTTTATTTGGACATTGTGATTTGTAATACTCCTTCTTCTCATGCTTAAACTATTTTGGCTTCATCTTGTTCTATGTAGAATGTTTATCCTTAGCCATCAATAAATTGGATGATTCACCATCTCTATTCCTCATCTTCATCATTCTCCTTCAAGTACTAAAAATACTAGAAGCAATATCATTGTTATTTTATTTTCACTATGTGTTAAAAAAGTAATAATGTGACCCCAAGATTAAAGAAAACTATTTAATATAGTTGTAACTTGCATTTTATCAGTGAGAGAATTACCAACATCATATAATTATTTTGCAATCAACTCCATTTGAAGTACATGATCTCCACTGTCATCATTCTCTTTCATACAAGTTTGGTTATACATATCCAATAATAATTGTATATAAGTATCCGATCTTAAACCATAATTTGCCTCAATTGCATTTATGATTTCTTTAGCAATTTCATAGTCTTCAAATAGAGGAATGGTGTGATCATTCATACAATGCAAAATTAAAGCTTTTGCTCATGCATTGGGTTCTTCACATTTATCTTTACTTCGTACGTTACTTCCATTTATCCCATTTTCTACACTTTCTGATAGCTTTGGTGTTATTAAGGTATATAAGGTTTTTTCATGAGTTAGGTGAAAAGTTATATGCATTTTCAAAGCCGAAAATTTCTTCCATTCAGTTTAAAGGGATCAATACTTTTCTTCGGTGCCATAAATATTAAATCTTTTAAATTAACTAAAAAATGTAGAAAGAATAAATGTGTTTTATTGTAAATAAATTAAATACAATAGTTCAACTGTGAAAAAATTAAAAGTATTACAAACTCAATAGTAATAATAATTTTTAGATTTAATCTAAGGTGGCAATATCGAAATTCTCCTATTATATTTTAAATAATGAGAATAATGAAAGTGGTGTCCTGATTGAGTACTTCCACATCAGGATTGAAATGACCCCAAACGACCCAAAATATCAAATCTAGCACAAACCGGTCCAGAAAACTGAATTAACCAGTTCAATTGGTACAAATGGGTCCAAGACAAGAAAACCAGTGGTCAGTAGAGCGGTCAACAGCTCGTTCTTTCTTTCAACTCGTGGCTCAGCTCAGAGATTGGCTTGCGGCTCAACTATTGGCAATACAATAGCTAGCAAATGACACAACTATTAACAAGTCACACAACCATTAACAAGTGTAAATTTATTTATTTTTATTTTTTTTCTTTTTTTGCTGTATTTTTAAAATACTCTTAAATATTTTTTAAGAAATAAAATTCACAATATTAATAAAAAAATACTTACTTAATCACTAAATAAAAATAAAAATAAAAAATAATGTATCCGGAGAAATGCTCATTTCTCTTAAAAAAAAACAAAGAAAATGACAAGTTATTAAAAAAATTAAGTAAAATTTAAAAACATAAATAAAAAAATTAATAGCATAGATTATTAGGAAATTTATTAAATTGACAAACTAAACATATAAAAAAGGTTTAAATTTGTAAAATACCTAGAAAACATAAAAAAACACTATTAGGAGTCATTTTTGTACTCTTTTATGTATTTTATTGATGTGATTAGTTGTGTATTAAAAATATTAAAACAGTCAATTATATTAATAAAATGCATAAAAAAAAAATACACCTAAGTACTGTACTTAGCATTGTTCTAAATTTTGATAAAAGGAAAATAAACCGACTTGCCTGTTCGGCCGTCTCCTTTCTTCCATCTCCAGAGCTCCAAACCCGGGTTTGCACGGCTCATCACTCTTGGTCTCCGTCTCGTGAGATCGGTGTTTGAGTTTCCAACTCCCTCGTGGTGTACAAATACGTTCCTGGATTTGGTAAGGTACCTGCAATAGCATAGAGGTCAGGCTCCAACTTTTCACTTCGTCGCTCTCTTCTCCTACTTCAGATTAGCATTACATCATTCACTTGAAATCCGACCAAATAGCAGAATCCGTTTCTTTTTCGCTATTCTGTATTCCTAGCATATATTTTTTCGTCCGATTAAGATTATGAGTGATATTGAAACATTCATTTTGGTTTGAGCTGTGATAGGCCTCACGCTATTCCTTTTTTTTTTTTTTTTTAATTATGGTTCTTATTCGTAGAAATTGCCTGAACTATATTTTCTCAGGCAGAAATTCAACCAGTCCGATATGTTCTGCAAACCCATCTCACCATTTTAGGCCACATTCAAAACTCTTCTCTACTCATGCGATTCCCAGTAATCTAACCTTGAAGCATATACACCTTTTGAATCGGACCCAAGTTGGCCCCCGTGCCAGAGTAGCTTCAAATGGAATTCTAGGCCTACATGCGCGCGTTTCCTTGAATTTAGGGTACTCCACTAAAGCCCCATCGAGATCTTTTAGAAGGAGAGAGTGCAAGAGAGCAAAATCTAATGCTGAGGCCCCTCTCAATGAGGCACAATTTCAGCATGCAGTTTCCAAACTTCCCCCGAGATTCACTGCCGAAGAGCTTTGCAATGTCATAACCTTCCAACATGATCCTAAAGTGTGCCTGGAGTTGTACAATTGGGCGTCCCAACAGCGTAGGTTTAGGCATGATGTTTGCACTTATCACATTACAATAAAGAAGCTTGGTGCGGCAAAAATGTACCAAGAAATGGATGATGTTGTAAACCAAGTGCTTGCTCTTCCATGTGTTGGTTCAGAGGCTCTTTACAATACCATCATCTATTTTTTCACAGAAGCACGGAAGCTGACTCGGGCAGTCAATATATTTAATCGCATGAGGAATGGCAGAAATTTGGATTGCAGGCCTTCCATTAGAACCTATAATCTTCTTTTTGCGGCATTCTTGAGTCGGGGAAATAATTCTTATATAAACCACATGTATATGGAGACTATTAGATGCTTGTTTAGGCAGATGGTAAATGATGGGATTGAACCTGACATTTTTTCTATGAATTCCATGATAAAGGGTTATGTGCTTTCTCTTCATGTTAATGATGCTCTAAGGATATTTCATCAGATGGGTCCTGTGTACAAGTGTTTGCCCAACTCATTTTCCTATGATTATTTGATCCATGGGTTATGCGTTCAAGGCCGAACGAATAATGCAAAACAGTTGTGTGATGAAATGAAGGGAAAAGGGTTTCTTCCAAGTAATAAATCATACAATTCGCTCGTTAATGCTTTGGCTCTTGGCGGAGAGGTTGACGAGGCAGTGAGGTACCTATGGGAGATGAGTGAAAGGCAGAGGTCAGTTGATTTCATTACTTATCGGACTGTCTTGGATGAGATCTGCAGACGAGGAAGGGTCGGAGAGGCCATGAGGTTGTTGAAGGAGTTTCAAGAAAAAAACCTTGTGGATGGGGATACGTACAAGAAGCTTCAACATGTGCTCGAAGATGACTTTGGAAATTCAATTGGCAAAAATCAGTCCAGGTACTGAGCACTGGTTATCTTTAATGGTTATAAATTATCTATATCTACATTGGATTGAGAGTTGACTGGAACTTCTTTGTAGTTATCATAGAACGAGTGTGCTAGCACTATATGCTGTTTTTAAGAGGTTGTGTGCTTAAGCTGCTGGAACAGAACTTTGTCAAATCTCCTTTTGCACAAGTTCTAATTAGATCATCAGAAATAGTTGCAGCAAGTTCTTGCGACTATTGAAACTTAACGAAGCAACATTATTTCTTTTTTTATTACCTAGATTCTTAACAAAACGCTTAATTAAAAAAAAAAAAAAAGATTCTTAACAAAACATGTTTGACTTGTGTTTGTGGAATAGTTTTTTTATTGTGGGTTTAGTTTGCTGTTTCATCATATACATAACCAAATATGTCTGCCAGCAACTTAAGGACTTGGTCAAAGAATAAAATTGGGAAAAAAAAAAAGCTTAAAGAATTTATCCAAATTTTTAAAGTTGATCGTTTTAATTTTTGTTCCTTCCCATTTTCATTTGTTTTAAGGTTGAAGATGAATGATGTTGCTTCTGCGAACTCTTATGTAGATGGATGCCACAACCCCAAAATATTCCAAGGTGAGGTATGATTGAAATCGTCAAGGAAGTCTCATCCTATTTGAAGAGGATTAATACAACCCTGAGAAGATCCCCTTGGTCCCCCCATCTCTGCTTTTGACGGTGACAACATGGTTGAGAGGTCAACCAAGCGTCCCTACCTTCTTGTGGCTCTTGATATGAGTCACATGATCCAAGAGCCTAAAAGCCTTAGACAAGCCCGCTCTATCTCCACTTTAGAATGTCTACAAGATGGAAGCATTGGAACTGTACCTGTGAAGACTGGTATACTCTAGCCTTGAATGAATGTGACCATTTGCCCCAATGGGCTGACAACTGAAGTTTTGTAAGTGGAGATAATGAGGCTCTCCAGGACGCCCTTCCTGGTGACAACATTGGCTTCAATGTGAACTCAAAATGTACCCTCCCTGGGCATCATCATGAACATCCTTGGTCAGATAGGTGATGGTTATGCTCCAGTGCTCAACAGTCACACCTCTCACATTGCTGTGATGTTTGCTGAGCTCTCAACTAAGATTGACAGCCTTTCTTTGGGTACCCAGCACTTAATTGTTTTGCTGAGAGGGAAATGCGTCAGAACTTGGTTTTTGTTGTCATCAAGAGTGTTGAGAAGAAAGGATCCTTCAGGTGCAAAGTTCCCAAGTCCGCAGCAAAGTTGTAAATCGAAATGTGCTTCTCAGATCTATAATACGTGGACTTGTTTTGTCTATATCTTTGATTTTACTCTTTTGCAATTTTGGTTTCGTCATTTTGGTAGTTTTGAGGCAGCTTTTAAGTTTTTATCACAGTTTCCTAGCATTGATTTTGAGGATGAAGGGGTTGCTGAAACTCGAGCAGTTACATGTCTTCTGGGTGCTAAACCTCCATCTCGCATTTCAAAGTGCTCTTGCTTTCTATTGTATTTGTTAGTTTTCTTGGCTCTTAGTTTAGCTGTTGCATGTTTCACTTCCATAATTCGTTGGTGATTGGTGGGTGTTTTCTCTCTTTCCTTGTTTTTCTCTACAGCACTGATGAGAGACAGGCAATATTTTTTCTGATTGTAACTTTCTTTTTAACTAAATGACATATGAAACTATTTAAAATTTGTCGCATTAACGTGTGATTGAAGGCAGCAAAATGCAAAACAAAGAATAACATTGCTCAAAGGCACGGGGGGTTGGGGACTTGCCTCCCAAACATCATCTTCGGCTGTGTTTGTTTTGGGAAGGATTTCATTTGGATTGTAGACAAGCAAAAATAGACTCAATGCTTAGTATTCTTCTATTATCCTCATGGTGTTTACCTTTTTTATCATTATGTTCATGGACGGAAACTGAAATGGTTCTGCTCTACTTTATACTCCCACCCTTCCCCTTCTCCAATAAACCCAATATGCCTCGAAGATTGTTAGTTTGGACAATTGGAAACAATCATTCAGAGGTCGTTTGGATTGAGAAACACTTTCAATACATCTTATCTCATCGTTATAATTTTTTTAAATTTCCACATAAAATATAATAAACCATTCAATTTTTTCAAATCACAAAACAATAATAATATTAAAAAATAATACTCTAACAATATTTTATTTAACTTTCATCTAAAACCATCTCATCTCATCTCATCTAATTCTCTAAGCATCCCTAAGTGTTTGCTCTCTCAATAAAAAGTAAAGTACCACGGTTTTCTGAAACAGCTAGAACAAACCTTGTAAGCTATAACCAAATTAAATTCCATATGCAGATACTAAATCTAGGAAATATGGTAATTTTGATTGACAGAAACCCTTTGATGCCGTAATTATAAATGTACGTAGCAACAATTTACCAAGAACAAGTTGAAATGAAATTCAAAGTTCATCAATACAAACTAATTCTCTTTGCCGTCAATGCTAATTCTATGTTGGTATCTTCCAGATTAGATAAATTCTGATCAAAAGTACAAAAATGGGCTAATATTTTTCTTTAAAAACACTGCTAGAATCCACAATATGATCACTGAGCTGGGGTCCATAAACGTCCACTGCTGTAAAGAGCAAATCGCCCTTCTTGTCCATGGTAGGAATACCCCCACACTGCACCACAGCAAAGTATTTAAATGCCAAATCATTCCAAGTGATAAACGGAAAAGAAATCGCCGGAGCGACAGCTAAATTTTGTTTATCAAGAGTAATTTCATACTCAAAATTTACTAGGGATTCCAGGCCCATTTTGCATGGTACAACAAAGAAAAGTTAATAAAGTTCCTACCTTAAACATCACTACAATTCTTTATCACTGCCAAACTGTGCTTTCGTTGCTGCCTTTTCAGCTTCTTCTAAAACAAAATTTTTAAGTGATTCAACGTTCCTCGGCCCTGATAATTATTAGTAAACAAATCAAAGTCAGATATCACTGTTGCAGGAATCCACTGTCAATGAAAAACTCAAATCATCAGCCTAGCATTTACTATGTAGCGCTAAATGACTTCACTTGGCTCAAGTTAACTCAAACAAGTACTGTAAATAACAGAAGAAGATGATGTCTGCAGGGCTTCAACATAAGAATTCAACTCGTTTCATAGTGGAACGATGATGCCCCAAAGAGGGGGGGAAAAGAAATGAACGACAATAAATTGGCAAATAGAAATTTGGAAGCCTGAACCTCTACATCCCATTACAGTAGTCTAATACAATAAATTGCTACAATATGTTGTTATCACATTCAGAAGCTGTTATAGAAAATCATTTCCAGTCTAATGATAACAAATTTTGAAAAATGAGCCAGAAGATGTTCACAGAAATTTCGCTTCCACAAGGATAGGGTGATATGTGAAATCAAGCATTCAACTCCCATGAGTGCCTGATCATTTGCCAAAGCTAGAAATGAAAATTACCATATAAAAAATCTGGAAGCCTAAACCTACTTCTGGAACCCAAAGTACATATCATTAAAATGGTCAAACAAAAGCCTGCGCTGGATGACATAAAGGAAAGAGTAATCACATTTTCTGCATTGCTGCTAACACGACTTCTCTCTTCTTCTTCTTTTTTATTGTCACCGGGTGTCCAAAAACAGCATCACAACTATTCCCAGGGGTGCATAGGCCCTCAGCATGGAGTTTTTCGCAAGTGCACCTTGAGTAATTCAAGGGGAAAATCCCCCAGTTTGATGGCCTCTAGAGATTGTTTGCACCCAAGGAGATTTGAACCTTAGACTTGGAAGGAGCGTACCCCCAAGCCCAATGCCTTTAAAACTTGAGCCAACCCCTAAAGGTTTAACAACTTTCACTATGACCTATATCATCATCATTACCACCACCTTTTCGTTATTAACTCTTGATGGCAATGTTGCCATATCACGCATATTATAACAGCCCCCTGTCCTTTATAGTTGTCAAGAGCCACTGCTGCTATTAATCAATACCATCACTATCCTCTTCAAAGTATCATGAATTTTACTTGGAATATTACATCATCATTAGTTGCAGTCATCGTATCAAAATCATTAGCACAACACTTTCTGTACAGCATCATATCATTTAGATTAGCACTAAAATCATGCATTGATTTCATAAAATGAAATCACCAGCACCATTATTCTGACCCTCATGTCTTATGATGCCCCAGCATCATTTGTTTTGGTTATCATGTTAGTTGATATAAAACTATCGTTTAACTAACATACAATCTTAGAAGCAAGTATATTATTATATTCTGATTTGGAATGGAGGCAGAGTCACACTAGCTCATCAAAATTGGGTGTAACATCTAGGCCCAAACTCCTAAAGACTAATCAATATTACAAATTGAGCCCCTTGCAAGAACTTCTCATTTCCAAGCAATGTGAGATCTCCATTCACCACCTTCCTATACTTAATCCGGGGTATTACAATCTTCCCCCTTACATCCTCATTAGCCATTCCATCATATGTGACATGGCTCAAGTCTCACACTTTTGGTTATGATTGGTTTCGATACCATTTGCAATGACTCAATGAAGGCCCAAGCCACATATAGGTCCATACTCCAAAATGACTTGTCAATGTTACAATTGCAGCCCTTGAAATCATTATAAAGGGCAAGAACTTCTACCTCCAAAGCAATGCAGGAACTCATTCACCATCTTACTATACTAAATCAGGGACATTGGTGCTATGAATTGCCACTTCAACATATTGACAGGTTTAATCATTATCAATGCTTGGATGGTTGCTCAAGATCAGCCTTGGTGAATTTTGAATTAATTTTTTTTATAGGTAATCAAGAAGCTTTATTCATAAAAATAGGTCCAAGCACACAGGGAGTATACATAAGAAGTACCTAACTATGGTTTACGCCTGAAAGAAGAAAACCATGGACAATTAGCCCATTACAAACAATTGCCCCCACCCATGAGAATAATGATTTAAAAAAGAAAACTTCCAGCTCCTACATTGTTCTCTCACAATCTTCGAAGCTTCTATTGTTTCTCTCCCGCTAGATACACCAACACATACATATAGGAACCAATTTCCAGATTGTTGCCACTTGTGAGTTACCACTGAGGCCACTCTAGCTTGCTAGGAAATCCACTAGTCTAAGAGACATGACCCATGCAAGTTCAATTCCAGCAAATAAAATCATCCCACATCATCCTGACTACCTTACAGTGTAAAAGCATATGATCTACTGATTCACCATTCTTTTGACACATACAACACCAGTCCAAAACCATTACCCGATGTTTCCTTAAAATGTTTGTGGTGATAATCTTGTCCAATGATGTTGTCTATACAAAAAAAGCTGCCTTTGAATGAGCTTTTGTCTGCCATACACTTCCGTGGGAACAAGGTCGTACCAGGGGTTGTTAAAACTTGGTAGAATGATCTGTCAACTCTACCTTTCTTGGAGGGGCTCCAGTTCATATTATCTATGGTACCCTCGATCATGCGTACGGAATACAGTGCTGCATAAAACTCTGTGAGGATGGGGAGACTTGGGGAGGATGGTGCTCGAATGAGATAAGCAACCTAATGGGGTGAGCTTGTGGAAATACATTAGGAGTCAATGGGTAATGTTTTGAAGACATGAACATATAGCGGTGGGCGACGATTATAGATTTAAGTAACCCAGGTCTTTCTCCATGTCTAACTTGCAAAGTAGCCCATGTTCTCTAGATTTGAGTCATCCATCCAAAACTTCATTAGCAATTAAGGCTGAATAAAGGATTTGTCTACTTTTGACAAATGTTTTTTGCGGCTTTGAGATTAACTTTTCCATTACCGTACTCAATCTATTCACCTACACTTTAGAAAGAATCTTGTAAACCCCGTTCACAAGGCTGATGGGGTGATACTCTCCAATTTCCACAAACCCCACATTTTTGGAAATGAGCACTAAGAAGGTAGCATTAAGACTTTTTTCAAATTGGGCATTAGTATGAAAATCTTGAAAAACCCGCATAAGGTCATCCTTGATCACTGCCAAACAAACCTAGAAAAAGGCCATGGTGAAACCATCAGGGCCTATAGCCTTATTACTAACTACCACGGATAGGGCTGCATGACTAGAGTAGCTCGTGAATAGCTCGAGCTCAGCTCGTGTATACTCAATTCAAACTCGGTTCATTTAATAAATGAGATATTTGTAAACATTAATATAAGTTTAAATATTAAACGAGCAAAACACGTATATACTTAGCTCAACTCGGTTCAGACTTGTGAACAAAACTCATGTAAGCTCGACTTGACTCATTTGAGCTCGTTTTGAAGCTCGTAATATGTTTTATATATGTATGTTATATATATTACATGTTAGTTATATTTTATATACTTAATTATATATTATTAATTTATTTATAGTTTACCTTATTTAATATAGATATGTTATGTTCCCAAAATGTGCATAGGATAATTTGTATAATAATATATATCAAACAACTACAACTATTGATTTATTATATTATCTATATGTATTAAATATTTTAGTTTATTACATTTATCTTGTGTATTATTCTTTTAATTTATAACTATAAATTATTTTTATAAAAAAAAGTTATATCATAAGAACTTTGAGTCAAAATTATTTGATTGAATAGTTAAATGGTTTGAGTTTTTTTTGTAAAATTTAAAAATTTTTTACTCATCAAAAGATAATATTAGAAATTTTTTTTTTGATAAGTAAAAGATAATATTAGAAATTTCAAAATAAAAAATCGAGTTTCAACTCGACAAGTCGTTTGTTTATTTTCAGTCGAGCTCGAGTCGAATTCAAACAGCATTAATGGTTAACTAACCAAGTTCGAGCAAGGATATTTGAATTTTATTCGAGTTTGAGCAAGTAAACATGTTAATTGAGCTCGAGTACCCTTCTTCAAATTTGACTCGACTTGGTTCATTTGCAGCCCTAGCCACGGATGACTTTGCAAGCTTCATCTTCTTCAAAAGGCTTCTCAAGCCACTCTACACGATGTTGATCTGATGCTGAAAAAATTAAACCATCCACTTTCGGTCGCTAGGTGTGCTGTTCAGCTAGAAGGTGTTTGTAATACTGCACGATTTGGTTCTAAATGGCTAACTAATCCAAGGAAATTGCTCCATCTACCATCAACATATCAATGACGTTATTCGTCCTATGAGAATTAACCACACTATGGAAGAACTTTGTGCACTTGTCTCCCTCCTTGAGCCAGAGCGCCCTTGATTTTTGTCTCCAAGAGATCTCTACCATCAATGTTACTCTTTCGAGTTTTGTGACTACCTGACTCTTATGAATTCTCTCTGATTCAGAGAGAGTTCTTACCTCCTCCTCACCCTCTAAAAATTGTAACTCCTCTAAAAGAGAGCTCCTCTATTGAATCACTTTGCCAAAAACTTGTTATTCCATTGCATCAAGTCATGTTTCAGTGCTTTTAGCTTTCTTGCCATTATGAAGCTTGGAGAGCCTTGGAAAAAATAAAAAAACCACCATTGCCTAACCCTGTCTACCAACCTGTCATATTTAAGCCACATATTCTCAAATTTAGAGTACCATCTACCATCTCAGATGCCTCCACAATCTAAGATAATGGGGAAATGATTAGAACATAACCTGGGTAATCTTCTTTGAATTACATCCGTAAAATGTAACTCCCAGTCTGAAGCTAACAAAAACCTATCAATTCTTGACCAAGATGGGAGTTCACGGTTGTTGGACCAAGTAAATGTAGCTCCAGTTAATGGAATATCCATAACCTCCTGTTCTGAAATGAAGTCAGAAAATTCCCTTATGGCAGGATTGATGTGGGACCCACCAGACCTTTAACTCGGGATGTGAGTTACATTGAAGTTGCCCCCAATGCAGCTTGGTAACTCCCACCAATTAAGTCATCTCACCAATTCTTCCCACAATGGCCTTCTCTTCGAATCAATGTTAGGGCCATAAGCTCCAGCAAATGCCCATTGGAAACTGTCTTCTAAATTCATAAAAGAATAAGCCACAATGAAATCGCTCACAGGTTCCTCTAACCCTTCCACCACCCTTTTATCGAACATAATTAGGAAGCCAACAAATGCTCCTTTGGAAGGAAAGTACGACCACCCAACATGTTACTCTCTCCACAAACTTAGTTGTAATGAATTCCAACTGAGAGTGTAGGCAAATAATGTCCACCTTCAATGGGCGAAGTAAATTTTTGATTTGGAGCCGTTTGTTATGCACGTTCAGCCCCTTACATTCCATGATATTATTTTTGGCTCCATGTAGCAACCATCTTGATTCTTTACCCTCCCTTAGGACACCCCCAGTTAGAGCTCTTCTCCCCACCATCATCATTCATGGCCCACAGAAGCCTCGAGTTCTCTCCTTTTTTACCCCAATTAAAGGCGGAATCAGGTTTGGATTGTGCATACCCAGCCACTTTTGTTGTAAGTAATGCCATGAATTCATCTTCAAAACCCTCGCATGTAACCCCAATATAATGTTTATCTCCATAGCTTTCTAAATTACCCAATCTGATACATTCGGATGAAAGGAGTTTAGAGGAATGGGTTCTTTCACCTAAACAATAGATCTACCCCGCCTTGTATTCTCCCTGCCCCCAGCCACCATCTTTGGCAAGTGTTGTATCTCCCCTCCCTTATTAGGCTCAAATAAAACCAATAACCCTTCCATGTCTTCCCCTCATCTTTGGCATTCGTCAGGCTCTCCAAACCAATAGGCAACTATATTACAGCTACAAAGTCTTTTTCTAGTGTCGAAATAGTCAACTGCACATCATAGAGCTCGTTTGACGGCACAGTGGTCACCGACAGGAGTTTTTGTGGAGTTTCGTTGTGCTCCAAATCTCCCAGTGACTATGCCGCCCTCAGTCTCCAACGCAGGAGACCTTCACGACAATGGTAACGGAAGGCAACCCAGAAGATATTGGCACTTGGGTCTATGCCACCCCACAAGACAGTGGCTCTCCTAGTGATGCATAGTCCAAAGCCAACAACGTAGGCTCCTCGATTGGTGCTAGCTCTAGGTTTCCAGCACAGGTGTTGCTAGGAACAATCTTAGGTGTAGTCGGTGCAGAGATCTGAGTCTCCCTCAGCCAGTGTAATGGCGTCACATCAAACCCAGCGGCGGACGTAGAGACCTTTTCGAAGGAAGGCCTAGTCCGTTTCAATTTCCACTTCACTCTGGGTGAGCGAGTTGGGCCTATCCAGCCCAATCCAGTCTTTCCCTTTCCTTTGTAGGGCCCGAGAGAACGTTGGCCTTGGCCATGGCCTAGGCCCAAGCCCAAGCCCATGTCCACTTTACTGATGAGAGCTTCCACCACCTCCTTCAAAACACCAATATCTTCTTTCACATTGACAAGCTCCTCTTTCATCATGAACAAGACCCCCTGCATCCCACTTTCACACCGACAAGCGTAGGATAGACCTCCACTCCCTTTTTACGGTACCTCACATCAACTAACCATTTATGCATTATTGGTACGTTCTACTGCTAAACCTCCCGTTCTGTCCATTTTGTTTTGTTGTAATGCCAAGGAGTAGTCCATACCACTGGGCACTACCACCCTTTTCCCTGCGTCACCCAACGCAACCTCCGCATACGACTTAACCTGCCTCCCCATCGCCTTTCCCTTGTCTATCGCTAGAGCCTTATATGCCAGAATAGGCATGGACAAAGCAAGCTTCATCTCCATGGAAAACTCTTCCAACCCTCTCCCTCTGTACCTCTCAAGATCACAAGTAGACCTCAACGTCCACTACCCCCCTTGGTCTGCAACTTCCAAGTAACACCCAAAAACATTGGCACGCCTATGAGCAAATAGAAGCTTGGTCCCGTCACGATAATGAGCACTCTTCCACCAAATTCGCCAACCATTGAGCACTAGCAAGGCTGAGCACCATCTCCTTAGTGACCTTCCTACTCCTATCAGTGATACAAAAATGGCTTCCCCCCTCCAACGATAGAACAAACAACTTTGTTTCCATTAATAAGTTTTTTAGGAAGCCGATGCTTGTCAAGGAACAAATGAATAATTATAAAATGGCTAAAAGAAAATTAGTTCCGACGAAGATCCATGGAAGATGTCTCCCATCATAAAAGTGTACAGAGAGGAAAAGTGTTGTTAAAGGTTTTTTTTTATTATTAATTTTTTTTTTTAGTTAATAAGCGAATTTTATTCCAAGTAAATAGGCATAGCCCAAGTAGATGTATACAAGTGAATACACCTAAATACAAGCTAAAACAAAACGCAACTAAAACAAAACATTACAAATGTTCCCATCCCTTACAAGATTCTTCACCCAAAAACTTAAGTGCTAAAGAAAAGCTCCCTAAGGTCTCCCATAGAACGTTAACAATCTTCAAAACATCTCCCATTCCTCTCCAACCATAGGCACCAAAATAAACACAAGGGATCATCCTCCACACTCCTGCACTGCCTCTACTCCCCACAATACCTATCCAGCAAGCCAAGAAATCCACCACATGCATAGGCATCACCCAAGCAATGCCTACCCTTGCAAAAATCTCATTCCACAACTTCGTCACCACCTCGCAATGAAGAAAGAGATGGTTAACAGATTCACCATCCTTTTTACACATATAACACAAATCAATCAGCAGTAAACCTCTCTTCCTCAAATTATCCGTAGTTAATATTTTCCCAAGACACCAGCCAACAAAAGAAAGCAACCTTGCTAGGCACCTTGCCCTCCAAATACATTTCTAGGGATAATCTAGCACCGTAACTAATTAACACCTTATAAAATGATTTCACTGAAAATCTGAAGTTGTTAGCTTGCACCCACAGCAAACTATCCTCCTTTTGATCAATCTTGCGATACTTCACCCACTTCCCAATCCTGCACATCTCTGCTGAATTCCACAATCCAATGTAACATGTTGTTAGAAAACTGATAAAAATCAACCACTGCAGCCCCTTTATCTCTAGCAATCCTAAAAAGATTAGGATATACAAGCTTAAGAGTTGAATCCCCACACCAAGTATATTTTTGTCCCATCCTCCACTTTGAATATTATGCTTTTGAAAAAATCCCCCCATTCCAACCGAATGGACTTCCACAAACCCACCCCATGCACCCCTTTTACTTCATTTGTAAACGAACTCCCCCACATCCTGCCATATTTAACATCAACAATTTGTCTTCATAATGCATACTCTCGTTATGGTATCTCCAAAGCCATTTTCCAAGTAAAGCTTTTGTTGAAAAGCTTTAAATTTCTCACACCCAAACCTCCACATGAAACCAATTGACAAACCTTATTCCAACTCACCAAATAAATTTTCTTTCCTCCCCATTACCATCCCACAAGAACTCCAAAAGATCCTCTCTAATCTTTTTTCCACCCCCGCAGGTAAAGGAAAGAGAGAAATGAAATATGTAGGGAGATTAGACAATGTACTTTTTATCAAGGAAACTCTTCCCCCTTTTGACAAATAAAGCTTTTTCCAACCAACTAACCTCCTCCCAATCTTCTCAATAACCCCATCCAAAATAAAAATGGATTTGTGAGGAGCACCCAAAGGTAGACCAAGATATCTCAAAGGTAAAGAAGCTACCTTACAACCCAAAATATTACCCAAATAAAAAATATTCCTGACCGTACCCATTGGAACAATTTCAGGCTTAGATAAATTAATTCTAAGTCCTGAAACAGCTTCAAAACATAACAATAAGGATCTCAAAGCTCGGATATGATCCTGATTTGAATCACTAAGGATTAAAGTGTCATCTGCGAAAAGTAAGTAAGAAATTGTAATGCTGCCCTGTGAGCCATCTTCCACCATAAATCGCAACAAAAAACTCCCTTCCACAGCCGCTTCAATCATACAACTCAAAGCATCCATAACTATTACAAATAGGTAAGGAGATAGTGGATCTCCTTGCCTTAGTCCACGGAAGCTATTAAAAAAACCAACCGGAGTGCCATTCACCAATAAAGAAAATCTGGCTGTCGAAATACAATGTTGTTAAAGTTATTTTAACCCTTACTCCTTTGAATTTTAAATTATACAAGGCCAAGCAATTTAATTATTCTATTGATTCTAGAATATAGCATATCTTAACAAAGTAAATCTTAAGTTGTAATACCCCAAGGGAGGCTCAAGCCACATCTGAACCATACTCCAAAAGGACGAGTTACTAGTATAGTTGGAGCCCAATTGAAATCATTATAAAAAGCAAGAACTTCTCCCTCCCAAGCAATGTGGGATCTCATACACCACCTATGCTCATTACTCAATATGGTGTATCACAATCTCCCCCTTAAATTATCGACATCCAAGTCAAGCCCTTCCATCATAGGTGGCATGGCTTAAGTCCTACACTTCTAATTGGATAGACTCTGATACCATTGGTAACGCCCCAAGGGAGACCAAGACACATATAGGCCATATTCCAAAATTATTAGTCAATGGTACAATTGGATCCCAATTAGCAGCATTATAAAGGGTAAGAACTTATTCCTCCCATGCAATGTGAGATCCCATACACCACCTATACTCATTACTCAGCATGGAGTATCACATAAGCCCACCAAGATTTTTTTCCCCAGACAACTGGGGTTAGGGAATTTTGAGCCCCTAGATGTCCCACAATGTCCCATACCTAGGGTGGGTAGAACTGCAAAAAAACCCAAGGGCCATCAAGCCACCAAGTGTGTTACTCTGCCAGCATAATATTTAGTAATCATATTAGAGCATGAAACCTAGAGTTATTTCTCTGTTCCTTTGAATGCACGTCTTTCCATTAGCATTGATTACGGTGCAAAATAAATGATTAACATATTCTGGCTCAGTATCAGTATTGTTTATTATTGACTACTCAAAGCTGCAACTTACTTCAAAATTCTCCCCTTAAACAGTCAAGCATACAGTTGAGTGATGAGACATGTTTACTTTTCATCTCTCTTTAACAAAGGAAAAAGTATTTCATGTTAAAGAAAAGAATTAAAGTGGTAACATCTGTTGCAGGCAATGAATATAGAAACACTTTAGGGGAGTGAGAACCAGTAAAAAATTCACCCTGAATACAAAACTCAATACATGGGCAGTATCACATGAAATGCACTCTTCTTTGGAAGTCAACCTGGTGCTCAGAAGTTCCTGTATCTTGTCTATAATAACTAATAGAAGTATCTATAGCTACATCATTTATATCGAAAGGAACTATGCAAAAACTTTTACACCTGATGGCACAAGCAATACAAAAGTACAAAGAACACAAGATTCACAGAATTATCACCTGAAAATAATAAAAAAAGTACATATATTTCTGTCATCACTTTCCACCCAAACAATCTCCAATAAGTATACAGTTCCAACAGAAATAAACTGCCAAGTTTGGCAATTCGTTTTCCAGAGCAACATGAGGATTTGATGCAAGTTCACTCAATTTGCACACTAAACTAGCAAATATCCTTTAAGTTCAGGACGACCAAACTGGGGCTGACTAGAAACAAAGCACACAATTAAGATTTTGAATAACAGAGGTAAAAGGCATATATATGTTGGCATTCCCGCATGCATGCACACACATCCTTTTGCCACAGGTATATGATTATGTGATGTTTGTGCTGCATTTCCCTCAGAATTTTCATGATCTTATGATCAACCACCTGCAATTCAGGTCCTTTACCTTCATCAATGTGTCCAAGTATGCC
The DNA here is from genome assembly GCA_011037825.1 of Carya cathayensis. NCBI lineage: Eukaryota > Viridiplantae > Streptophyta > Magnoliopsida > Fagales > Juglandaceae > Carya > Carya cathayensis. Next base: position 174,251 of record QGSO01000260.1, read on the forward strand.
ATAGCCCCAACTTCACAACTATCTAGATGGCAATTTGAACTAGTAGACAGCTCAAAAATATCAGCAGTGTAGAAGACGGTTCCTATATGTCTCTTATGGTGTATGTGGAAAGAAATAAATGACAGAAATTTTGAGGATCATAAACAGAGAATAGAGGAGCCCAATACTTCCTTCTTCAAGACTGTTCAAGAAAACCTCCATAGACTTCAATGGACTTACTATCCATGATTTTCTTGTATCTTTTTCCATTTCTAGCTTGATGACTTTGTTGTGCAGTACTAGTTGTAGTCGGAGTGCACCTTTAGCATTTTTAAAATGATTATTTAGCATATAAAAAACCCATTGGACAATATGTAAAACCAAGGGGTGGAAAATGTGTTGGTTCTTCGATAGGCCCAAGAATTATGGCTGAAATATGAAGATTTTTAAATGTAATTTCAAGAAAATTGATTTGAAGCTTAAATATAACCCAGGAACGACCAAAAAGTTTCTGATTGAATGTTTAAAATGCATTGCTTCTAGAGTTCCAATCTCAAAGGCACTTGAATAGCATAATCAACGAATATCAACAAGCATTATAATAGAGATCAACAGAACGAAAATACCCTTTTCTTCACGTAGAAAGAGATAAAATGTGAAAGTTACCTTGATATTTGATAACTTCTTCTCCTTCATAAAAGACCTTAAATGTAGGATACGAATGAATATCGACTTTGTCACAAACTGGTTTACTCACACCGCAATCAACCTCTCCAATCTCTATTTCGTCCTCTCCTTCCATCTCCTTCCCAAGGTCCTCCCACAATGTCCCCAAGTTCTTACTGAAATCCAGTTCTTAATTATTACTAACAAAACATTACAAAAATAATAAAAGAAAATAAAAAATGGAAATACAATATATGAGGTCTATCTTATTCAAACAATGAAATATATTCTTGGGTACATATTTCCGTAGTTACCAATGTTTACACCACGGAACACAGAATTTCACAAACCAAGCTGTGTCTTTCTCCTTCACCTAAACGAAACAAACAATGATTATTGGTCTTAAGATAGTGATTTTCAAATCACCAAGAGAACGAAATGTAAATCTTTCGTCTATTCTTCAATTGATAGGTAAAATAAAACGAAATGGCATACTAAACTCTAGATCTTGGATCGGACAGCTACAAAAAGTGTTCAATCGCGAGGAACCGATCGAGAATCTCAGTGATGATTTGATCAGTAACATTAATAGTAAATACGAATATTGAAAGGGGTAAAAAGATAGGTTCTTTTCCCGTTAGGGTGCTCTTACCTTGTCGGAGAAAGTATCTGCGGTTAGGGTTATGACTTCAGCTCTGGTATGAATTGTTAGACGGAGGAGAACGAGAAATGAGAGGAGAACGAGAGAACGAGAGTTCGGTTTCATCGCTGATGACTCTGATCAGACTGCGATGAGTGTTTCCTTTCCTTTTCCGGGAACAAACTATATCAGCAACGCACCCGCCGGTTTGGTTTGTTCCATGTTCATGTTTTAGTACTCTCTCTCTCTCTTTAAACCTGAATGATATACTTATTCAAAATTAAATTTGCATCTCAGATTACAACTTTTAAAGATAAATTTTATACCTTAATTTTATAAAATTTCCATCCCTGATAATTTTGAAATTAAAATGAAGAGTAATGATTGATAGAGTCATATAATTCTCTCATACTCTTTTATTTTTATTTTTAAATAAGATCCATAATGAATATCTTATTTTTTATGAAAAAATAATATGTGTAATTATAAAATGCGCTGTGTATTCTTTTCTTAAAAAATAAATAAATATGATATTTATATAAAAAAATTTGTAACAACCCACCCCTTTTTCTCTCTTTAATGGTCACAAGTCTTGTTATACGTGCCAAACCTTGAAGGGCGTGTTTTCAAATATATCAAGTGATTCCTACAACAAATCCTGTGTTTTAAAGCTCTTGAATATTTTAAATGTCTTGAAAATATTTATATGAGATATTTTCAATGTTATTGGATCAAACCTATTTTAAGAAAGACAATTAGAATATTTTTCAGAGCTCTAAAAATATTATAATTATAGAAAATCATTTTATCTAAATGATTTTAGTTCCTTAAAAAATTTTATGAGATTTAAATTATGTTGAAAACTATAATTAATTAGATGGTTTTAGTGCATGTTTGGGATTGCGGTAGGAAATATAGCTTATAACTTTAGGGCTTATAGCTTATAACTTAAATAACAAGCTCTACTATTAAAAAGTCATTTATTGTTTGGTAACCATGTCTCTAAAGTACTTTTAAAGTTAGTTATATTAATTTTTTTAAAATATACAGTTATCTGCAGGAGCTTTTCGATAAAAGTTTCAATTTGGTGCTTTTTAAAAAAGTAGATTTTCAGTTTTTTTAGATAATTAAAGCACTTTTTATAAATTTATCAAACATATCATTTTTTCTTTAAAAGAGCTTTTAAACAATTAAAAGTACTTTTTAATCTTTCAAACGCAATCCCAAACAAGCTATTCTCTTAAAGATATAGAGCAAAACTTCATCATTTATTAATGATGAAAGATTATATTTTATAAGCTAAAGTTTAGTTTAAATTATATTTCTATCTTAATTCCTCTCAATTTACTTAGTTTAAACTAGTGTTTAATTATCCATTGTTAGATCTAGGTTAGGGATCCTAAATGAAGGGTCATGATTAAATACCCAAAACCCTATATTTCGCCCCCTCCTCACTTTCCACTTTCCCTCTCTCTCTACTCCCTCCCCTTTGCACCCGACAGAAACCCTCTCCCCCTCTCAGCCGAGTTCTTCTCCAGCCCAGCCCCTTCATGCGCCACACCGACTTCCGCTCACTCCGGCGAACACCCTCTATCGGACCCAACCCCACGACAGCTCCCTTTCTTTCTCACGCGACCAGCCTCTCTCACAGGTTTCTCCTCCAGATGCCACCGTACACCATCCCCAGGCTACCGTACTACCTCCTAGCAACCTCTGCCCCCAGCCACCAATCCCAACCATCCCTCTCCCTGATCTACCCCTTACGTAGTCTCTCTCACTCTCTCATGGGTTCTCTCTGACATAGCCAAATCCATCGTTGTGCCCCCCACCATGCGCTACCTCAATGCCACCACAACTCCACCACACCCTTCCTAAGCTCCTCCATGCCCAGCTAAGTCCCCCAGCTCTCCCTCTCCCTTTCTCCAATTTAAAAACCCACGGCCCAACCCCTTGAAAGCACAGTGCCACCGTGCTCTGCCTCACATTGCCACCAAAGGATCACTATAAGCATCCTCATGGCCACCCCTTCCAGATCCACCAACCCACATACCCAAACAGCCCCCAACCACCGTAAAAAATCATTGTACGTGGCTAACTTCACCGTACACGGTGTTAGTCGCCACCCACGAACTACATATCGTGTTGGTCACCCTCCACAGTCACGTTAAACTCGCCAAATCCTAAATCTAGTCAAGAAATCCAAAATCCGGCCTTCCAAAATAGCCCCGTTCTAAGGTCTCAATAAGCTAGTGGCTTCCAACGCCACAGGCCGTACCGGGTAGCGAGCAACACACGAGTTAGCCCTGACAATGGTATAACCATCTTTCCCTTTCTCTCATTATTTATATGAAGTTGGTTGGTTATGGACTATGTTGTTAGTATTGTGGAGTTTGTTGTATAATAAAGTGATAGGTATAGTTGCAAAGTGTAGTGTATTGTTGTAAATTATGCTGTGAAATGTGGATGTGAAGTATGTGTTGTAGTGGTGGTATAGCGTAGTGTGTTGTGAAAGGAATATACATGGAGTGTACTCTGTGTGGTGAAGTCATGATGCACCGGACGTGTCACGAAGGTTTGGGTGATACATTATTGAGGAGCGTATTGTGTAGTGTTGGGAACTGTGAAGCAATATCTTAGAGTAATTGTGATGTGACCGTGTGGTCAAAGTGATAGGTGTCACCATATAGCAGTGTTATGGCTGTTGTGTGTGTAAAGTGATTGAGTGACGTAATAGTGACGTCATGAGAGCATGACGGGGGAATGTCACGAAGTGACATGGCCAAGTAGGAAGCCATGCTCGTGATGAGTGAGGAGTTGGCGTAGAAGTGACGTAGCGGGATGCCAGGTGACATGACAAGGTCACGATGTAGCTTGGGAGTAGTCTCGAGCTACGTGACACAACTGAGGTGTAGTTGTGAATGGAGTCTTATCGTGTCAAGTGTTGGGATGAACTATGTTGTTAACGGGGTAGTATGAAGAATCATGCTAGCCGGGTTTGAATAGAAATTGGTATCAGATTATGGAGTTTGTTTACACAAGCAAGTGATCAACAGATTATATGTTGATTTTAAGTAATAAAAGGGAGTAGGGTACATGTGTAATCTGGTTAGATACGTGTGCCAGACGGATTTACTACATATAATGGATAATCTGTTCTAAGTATGGGTACATGATATTTAAGCCTCAAAGTTGACTTAAAGTTGTGTGACATGCATGGATGGGAATGAGGATGAAGTGTGGGCTAGGATGCAGGAAGGAAGTGACATGTATATTGCCTAGGATTGGGATGTGTTTAGTTGGTCTGAGTCATGCATCAAAATGAGGTTAATAGAAAAAGTGATGTGTAGGTCCTAGTGTCTTAACCCTAAGGTGAATCATGAAGGTTTACTTTAAATAATAAGACCTCAAAGTAGAACGCTGAGTTTGAAAAAGGTGACCCGCATGGATCCCAGAAAGAGGAAACGTGATAAGGAAGACATAGAAGACAAGATAGAAGAAGAGCGTGTCTAAGTGAAGTATAGTCTATGTTTCTAGTTCAGCTGCTTATGAACTAGATGGAGAATGACATTAAGGTTGCGAATGTATATAGGTTACCATCTAATATGCACATGAATGGATTGCATGAAATGAGTATGGCATGAAGTCTAGGTAAGTAATATGTTCATGCTCTTCTAAAGTTCGCTAAAGATATATACTGAAAATGAAATGTTTTTCCTTTACGAAACTTTACGAAATGACACGAACGAGGTTTTACAAAAGTATGCTAAGTATAAGTCTTCAAATATATGTATGTAATGACCCTTCTTGGCAACCCATTTTTATGCACCCCAAGTATGTAATTGTATGCATGTGATGGATGATTATATATAGTAAGTATTGTATGTATTTTCACAAAATGAAATGTGAAGCTTATGCCTTATGTTTTAAGTGATGCTTTAAACGACATGAAAAAAGTACTTTAAATGTCTTTATGAACTAATGTTTTAAATGATGCATTGAAAGATGATGTTTAACCTCATGCTTTTAAATGACGTTTATGAACGAATGGATTGAAAATGATGACAGAAAAGAAAATGAATTGTAGGGATGGTGGTAAGTTTTGCCTGTGATTCCTACTTACAATGTGAGCTGTAGGAATGGTGGTAAGTGGGGACTGTTAAGTCCCACATGTGATTCCCGCCTATAGGGAAAGTTTTAATGTATGAAAATACATAACAACCATATAAATGAATGGGTACCAAATGAATAGGCAGATTGCAATGTCTGGTAAGTAACAATGGCAATGCACCCAATGCTGCCCTCTGAATAAACGGATTCCCAACCTGTGGCCGCGAGCAAAGTCCAGGTCCAAAGGAAGATCGTTAACCCTAACACTAGGGGTGTAACATTGTGTACCAGCCAGAAGAAAGTGATAACAGAATGTATGTATACTCAAACTCTATGAGAAATGAAGGCACGGGGTGTGGGGAAATGTTTCACGAGAGAAAGAATTTTCAAGAAAAACCCTACATTGTAATATTTTAAATGAAAGAATGTCTTATGTATAGTATGTATGGAGTGACAAATGCATGACTAAAAATCTATGTAAGTATATTTGATTATATGAAGTAATGCTTATAAGTTATCGACTCATTTTAATTTTTATATGTGCCCCTCCCAGGAACAAGATGAGTAGAACGCATCAAGAAGGATATGGCCTAAAGGGGAATAACATGGAAGTCTAGGCATGATGTTTTGTATGAAAGACTTTTAATTGTAAAGTTTAATGTTTTCCAATGTAACTCTCTTTAATTTAAGAAGCATGTTTTATTTTTAATTTTAAACAAGGGGTCTTTTATATCATAGATAGGAGAGGAAAAAGTTTTAAAACGAACGGTAATTCTTGTCTCATTCTTAAAAATCATTTCCTAAAAGTCCTACCACATAGACAGGCATTACAAAATTAATTTTTTAATAATAGACTCCACTTTTTTTAAAAAAGAGTGCGTAGCACTTGCACAACTATGATTATATCTAGCATTATTCATTTTTATGTGGGTTTTTAATTTGTCAATTTTAAGGAGATTTGCACATGGTAAAGACTGAACAAATCATTTCTCAAAAATAAAATTTCTTTAAAATAAAAAACAATAAGATACCATGGACTAGAGATAACTCATGGTGTTACATGAGTAGAGTTTTTCATGAAATATGCACTGATCCTACAATTTTTAATGAGGTAGAAAAAGAATTGCACATTTCATGCGTGTTTCATGGAAAACTCTCTATGCTGATCTACAAATTCAGCAATAACTGAATAAATAGTGCGCAATTCATTTCTTAGCCTTGGTGTGGAGTGTGCATGAGACAAATTCTCCTTATCTAATAACGAACAAAAAATAAATAAATTATCTTAAAAGTTTCTATTTATTTGAATGCATCACTAATCATCACAAATTATGTCATCCATAATCCCAACTTTGAGAAATCTACTTCTTAACATATTTTTCAGAAATATAATATAACATGTATTAAAAAGGTATTAACTTTCAACTTTCAAAATTGTATCCATTGCTTGGCATTAGTATCATAAAAATATCACCACCTCATGTATTAATTTCGTGTGGAAAAAAACAAATATTAGGTGCACAACACTGCAAATATAATAATAATAACAATAATACATGATATGTGATGCTTAGAACACATCCAAGATGTATTTGAATGGATTTCAGAAACCAGTTTAGGTGGTAATTTCTATTCTCCAAAAGCAGGAGAGAATTGTTCACCCCAATGTAAGCACGTCGGGCTGCAGCATTGGGGGGCCATGCTATGATTGTTGCATGCAACTTTTTGAGGCAACAAGGCTCTTTTGGAAAATTAGAGTGTTGCATGGCGCAGATTTTTGAGGAAACAAGACTCTTTTGGCAAATTGCATTTGTAGAGTTTTGCATGGCAACTTGATGCCAACAACAAGGCTCCTTTAGTCCTCTTCTATGGTGTTCTTTGTTGGACCTTTGTGTGCTTGACATGGTGAGCGAAGGAGGGAGGCGTGCTTGCACTACCCACAACGTGCATGTGTGGGAAGGCCAAGGTACTAATCTTACTAATCTCATCGATTAACATGCACTCTGTGGGCACTGTACTAACCTCGTTGTGCATGCATGGGCATGCCATGTCGCTCATGTGGCATACACGCCGTGGGAACCTTACTAGCCTGTGTGGGCATGTCATGCCACCAAATTATTATTATTATTATTATTATTATTATTATTATTATAACCTATCAATTTGGAAGTAGACAAGGTGCATGCAAATACCATGAGTGGCAAGGAATTCTCTCAAATGGTAAACAGTCCAATGTTTTAAATTCCATTCCGGTTATCACTCCAGTGCATTCTAATGTACCATTTCGGGATTAACTACATATAATATAAAAATATTTATATGTCTATATAAATTAATATATATGTAAGTGTGTATCATGTATATGTGTGTGTATATATATATATGTATATAAAAGAATTGAAGATTTATAAAATGAATATAAGTTAAGAAAATCACAAACTTGAATTGAGACACAAAAGCAAAGAAAAAAATAAAATAATAGAGAAATTATTAAAAATAATGATTTTTTTTTTAAAAATGAGGGGAGATATTTAAAGTTACCAAAAAATTAAAATTGTATAAATATATTTTATATTCAAGAATTAATTAAATATCATCTATATTTAAAATTTACAAAACTGTCATCCAAACACAAAAAAAATTACAAAAACAGTTCGAAACAGAATAGGACCCAAAATTCTAAATTCTAACCGAAATTTGACTAGAATAGCCAAAACAGACTGGAACGAGCCAGAATTTGGTGTGAAACGAAACAATGAAGTATAGTGTATCGAATATTGGACCGAAAAGGAAAATTCATGTCGAAACAAACAGAATTTAAAACTATGGTAAATACCACCTCGTAAGCATGATGCATTGAGACTTTTTGGATAATAATTAGGGCTACAAACTGGTTGGGTCGGACTAGACCGGATCGAAGTTGTGACCAGTTGATCTCGGTCCCAAAATGTGTGGACCGATTGACATTCGATCTGGTTTTGGGATTTACAAATTTTGGACTAGACTAGACCGAATGGATCGAACCCTATATATATTTTTGAAAAATATTTTTAATAATTTAATATATTATTTTTATATAGTAATTATATAAATTAATTATATAATTTTCATCTAATTTATTGTCATTGACCATATAAAATATTTTTTTAACGAGTTAATTACATAATCTACAGTAATAATTTACTTAATTTAAATTTAGTAATTTAAATAAATTTTTTTTATTAATTTATTTGAAAAAAAAAAAGATTAGACTGGACCGAACGGACTAGTCCCTATGGATGTTTGATTTGATCCAGAAAAAATGATAGACCATCACCCCCGACCAAACCTGTCGGATTTACACCCTTATTAATAATAATATTTGAAATTGACAAGGAGAGATTAGAGTTATAAAAAAAAAAAAAAAATGCAATGAAATTAATTCACTTGTTTAGACGATCTGGCTACATCAACAATGCTGCTCAAAGAAGATAAAATTCAGGTCAAATTAATAAGAAAAATTTTCCTAGGGATCATAAAGATGCAGGTAAATTAACCAAATTAGAAAAGAAAAAACACATCAAGTCTGATCTTATTCACAACCATTAAAGTGGATGATGAACAAACTATATATGACAACATAGCTAAAACTACTTTTCTTTCTAAGCAAAACCCATAATCATTTCAGTAATGACCTTCGGCGCTTCCTCAAACATTATCTTCTTCTCCTTCTCTTCTTCCTCCTCTCCTGTTTCCTTGGGCTTCATCTTCTCGTCCGGTGGCGCCGCCTTAGGCGAAGGCAAGATAACAGCCTCTTCCTGAGCATAAACAAAGCGCTGCAACTTTTCCTCGCTGACACCGAACGCAGCCGCAAGCTCAGGGCCTAGCATGGTCCGAAGAATTGAGCTTGCACCCACCAAGAACTGCGGCCGGTTCCTGCGCGCCGATGTCGTGAATCCAAAGAACTCGAGAGGACCATTTCTGGATGCAATCTGGCAGAACGGGAAATACTTCGGCACCCAAAACACGTCTCCTTCGCTTATATTAGCATTCATTGCCGAGGTTCCGTTTGGATACACAATTTGTATCGTCCCAGATCCGCTCAACACAATCCCATACTCCGTTGCCGTCGGATTCACATGCGGCGCCATCATCGATCCCTGCCAAGAAAACGCACATCAAGATGTTTTCTTGGATCGTTCAAGAATATATGAATCTGAAATAATAGACTACCGCAGTGAGATTGACGAGAAAAACGCCAATGCCGGAGTGTTTGAGAGGGGTATAATCAGATTCATCAAGGGCAACGCTCCATCCGTAGTTGTTTTTGAAGTCGGGGCGTCTTTTGTAGAGGTTGTAAGAGTCCGGGGTTCTTCGGGTTCTCTTATCGCCCCTCTTGTTGGGTTCCTTTCCCAACACAGAATTCAAGAGCTTCCTCCATGACCAAGTTTGCTGCTGCTGCTGCTGCTCTTCTTCCTCTTCATCATCACGAGGTTCATGGAAATCCACCTGTTTCTTGAGGTGCTGCAGTCTGTCTCCCTCTTTCATTTGCAAGAACTTGGTCCAAATGCTTGGCGAATGAGACTCCGGCACGTACACAATGGGACCCTCTCTCTGCCTGCTCAAGATATCTCGTACTTCTGAGAATGAAACCTGTAATGGACGTTATGTTAAGAGGAAGGTTTTAGTATGCCTGCATCTGGGGAATGTTTTTGGTGTGATATTTGTTGAATCTGATGGCTAATAAAGAAGTGTGTAAATTGCTCACGTTAAATGCATTTGAAAGCGTTTCGCGTTCAAATCCAGCTAGTACAGATGTTGGATATTTTCCCCCACCAATGAAGAAAGACTGCAAAAAGTGAAAAACAACGTAAGATCAGATCCGATCAACGAACCACTTGCTGTCTTGTGACTTGTCACCAAGCGTCCTGACATTTGCCCTACTTTTGATCATCATGTCATATGTTTATAAGATAGATCTTATCCGACCAAGTTCCCACGTCCAATGTATCCAGTTTCAAACACAAAGCCATCATATATACTTTGGTTATGGGGTCAACTCATCCACAGACCAACTAATTTCCTTCATCCTGTAGCCGAACTATCCATATATACTATGAGCTTCTCAATGAGTATGGAAACAGCGAAACCTAAAACCACGGATTTTCTTTCTACTTTTGCCAAGTAAACTCTATTTATTATACCTGGAAAGTACCGATGCCCAAGCTCTCAGAAGGGTCAATGCTGCAAATAATGTGAAGCCTCTGGCCCTCTGCTGTGTTCACCAAATAGAATGCTGAGCCGGCCGGAATCCGGTACAAATCACCGATCTTCAATCGCCTCTCCCCCAGTTCATCTTTGTATATCAATCCAATTTTTGCTTCCCCTGCAACCAATTACGCAAACAAATCAATCATCACATGATTATATATCGCATACCATCAAGATATAATGTTTTAAGTGTGCAACACACTAATCAAGTGAAAATTATAAGCACAAAAAACATAGAGAAGGGTAGCAAAACTCATGCAACTCTCTTTTTCAACTGTCTTTCAAATATATAGAGTTAGATTAGATGGTTCCGGGTTAGGAAAAAGAGAGAAAAATATTATGGTCAGCACCTCTCCGGACGAAGATGATCATACTGGAGTCGAGATACTGAGGGATAAATAGGGTTTGTGGCTCCATGGTGATGAATCCAATATGCAAAGGCCTATCCCAAATCTTTCCCCCAAGGCTCTTTATCACCCTCATCTCCCCTGCCTCGGTCCTCATCACAGACTTTGAATCTCGCAACAAGAACCAGTCATCTGTCTCCTCCTCGCTCTCTTCTCTTTCTCTCCTCCTCTGTTGCCTCTCTTTCCTCATTTCCCTCTCTTCCCACTCTTCCCCCTCTTCCTTCTCCCGACCAAAGTCTTCTTCTTCAGCAAAACTTATAGCCATTGCCTTCGCCATTCCATAGCACAGTACAAGGAGTAGTACCAAAAGGGCCGCTCTGTTTCCCATTTTTGCCTTCATTCACACGATAGCAGAGTACTTTCTCTTTGGAGTTTCTGTTGCTAGGCCAGGTGCGGTTTAAGAAGAAAGGCGGGAGAGAATTGAGGAGAACGCGTGTCGTGCATGCAGAGTTTGTGCGTTTGCTGGCTTGTTTTGGTTTAGACACAGTTTTGAGATCCGGCAAGAAAGTATCATCCGATCAGACAAAGTCTTTCGCTTCAATATCTAAAATTAAACCATACATGATTTTTTTCTTATAAATAAATAAAAAATGAGTGCAAAATATACTGTTTCTTGAGGAGAACGTGTGTCGTGCATGCAGAGTTGTGTTTGCTGGCGGGCTTTGGCTTAGACACAGTTGGGATTCGGCGAGAAGTATCCGATCAAAGTTCTTACTTCTTACTAAGAGCAATGCTAGACTTGCTAGTCTTCTTGGTTGAAAGTATGTAGCCCTTTTTGGGGCTTCAGACTTTCAGTCCCCTAAAAAAATATCCATAAAAACTTTTTGTAAAGTAAACTCAATAAAAATTAAAAATTAATTTTTCCCCTCAAAATTAATTTTCCTTTTATAATTTTGTCCCCAACGTTCACATCCTAATACAACACCTCCTAGTCTTGATCGTGTGTGATTGAAAAACAATACTAATTTTATTTTAGAAAAATTTGCAAAAAACTTAAGAGAAATACTCTAGTCGCTTTTAAATATATTTTTATTGTAAAGAGATACGATTGATCATATGTAGCTACGTCAGTTTGTGAATTACTTTTGTGTAATTCTTTTGTAATTATAGCACTTCTCAAAACTTAATTGTTTACGTGTCAACTATTGATATATTACAATTTATGAAATTTGAAATTTAAAATTTAAATTTATAAAAGAAAAAACTAATAAAATGAGTTTTGTAAGTAAAAATTTAAATAAAATTGTAAGTACATGTATCTTGATCCCTGTGATTAATTAAAGATAAAAAAAATTATTTATAAAAAAACAACATTTTTTTATTCTATAATAGAGTTAATTATAACATTAATAACTTGTTTTCAGTCATTTTAAAAAGTAAAACCAATTTTTGACATTGGTATAATAGGTCCATTGGTTTTAAAAATGAGTACTGCTAGGGTGTCACTTAACGGTGACGGTTGGGAGTGCTGCAAAATTTATTTTTCTAATATTTTGTAATTTTCTTATTCATATTTTTTTAACATCTTTAAACATTTTAAAAAATAAAAAAAAATATCAATACACTAATAATTACTTCCTTAATTTCATGCACCTACACTGTCTCAAGCGCCTATGGAGAACCGTCGGCGACTTGGCTTCGGTTGCTACGTTCCTATCTTTCCACTTCCAATAAACCGTGATCTTGATGGAAGGATCATGGACTATTCCTGTAACTTATTTCAGACAATCTGTGACAGTGCTCCTACCACTCGCACAGTTTCGAACGGAGGATCCACTGCCTCTAGCAGTGGTTTTGTTGTTCACTTTTTAGTGAACGCTTTTATTCCATCTTTTTATAAGATGACGTCCTATTTTAAGACATGGGTAGTGATCAAGTTTTTGGTCCCAAATAAACTTATTTTTTTTTTCTTTTTTTCACTGTTTTAGTATTGTTATTGTGTGTTTTGGAGTAATTTTTGGGGGACTCCATTCCCTCCTCATGTATCATTTTGTCTAGTTTAATTAATATACTTTAAAAAAAAGTAAAAAAATTTAAAAAATTTAAATACGTGAGCGATGAAAGAACAAAATAACATTATTTTTTAAAAATTATCAATTAGCTGCTTCCAAAAATTTTCATTTAATCTTTTAATAGGCGCATCGCGACATGGTATGTTAATATTATGTGTCAGTGAATCAAAACTTGGCACACGACATTTAAATGTCACGCCAAAAATTCTGTAAAAAAACATAATTAAAAGACATTGAACAATTTAAATATAAATGATTTTAAATATCAAACAAGTTTACGAATACTTAAATATGTATAGAAAATAGGAAAACACAATGGTAAGAGAAAAATGTAACAGTAGAAATAAAAAACCCAAAAATAAACTAATTTAAATTAAAGAATAATTTAAATACAAACAGTAATTAATATTAAGAAAGTATAATAAAATAAATTTCACAACTTAAAAATCATAAAAAAATAAACCAACGAGAAACACGCTAAATTTAAAATAAGAGAACTAATCTTTAAATTAAATAGAAAAATCATTTAATTAAAATATACTAAAATACATGGTATCACATGAAAATTCAAGTGTTTTTGTTAAATGGATCTGTTTGGGCATTTCATAATAATCTCATTTCATCTCACAATTTTTCATAATGTACTTTTCAAAGATCATTTAAATGCAAAATACTTTTCAATTTCAAATATTCAATTTTTTATTTAATCATTAATTAATCATTACAATTTTTTCAAACTTGAAAAAAAAATAATACAACTTTTTTTTTAATCATCTTACAACTTTTCATAATTTCCTTTTAAAAAATCATTTAAATACAAAACAATTTTCAATTTTAAATCTTTAACTTTTTTATTTAATCATTATCTAAACATTACAATTTTTTCAAACTTGCAAAAAAAAAAAAAAATAGTACAACATTTTCAAATTTCAAAACCAGAATAATATTAAAAAATTATATTCAAACAATATTTTAATTTTATAATATTTTTATTAAATTTTTTTCTCTTTTATTTCTCTAAACCCAATAAAACTTCTTAACTCAAACCATTTTACTACTATTTATAAACCATTTAATTAATATTCATATAATTTTCATCTATCTCATAATTCAATTATGCCTTAATCAAATACTACTATGGCTCATAATTTATACCATTCATTTTGCTCCTTAATTTGACACCTCATAAAATTAAAAATTAAACATAAAATAATAAAGAAAATTTTCTTATTTTTGGGTGTTTGAGTACTATTTTATTTTAAATATATGTCTTTTAAAATTTTTTAATTTGAGATGTAATAATATTTTATATTTTATAATTTTAAATAGAGTGTATAAGTATTATATAATTTTTTTTTAAAAAAAATGAGCAAATAGGAAATTTCATAAAATAAATTAATATTCTAATAGTACATTCTGAGAGGAATGAATATCAGCTCCGATTTCTGAGAGGAATGAATATCAGCTGCAGGGTAGCAAGGGTTGAGGTTGGGCGTAAACCCAAATCATGGCTCTTCAAAAGTACCTGAAAACCCTCAAAACCCTCAAGAGAAGTCATCGTCCCAACCTCTGCCCTAATCCCCACCAAGCCCTTACAGAAATCATCTCCCAAACCCTAAACTCCTCAGCTCCCAAACCCTTAACCACCACCGATACTGCTTCCTTCCTGTCGTGTCTCAGCCCCACCACACTCCTCCACATTCTTACGGATCCAGAGCTCAAATCCTCAAAATGCTCACGTTTCTTTAACTTTCTCCTCCGGAACCGATCTCTTATATCCTTCGAGCCTGACCTGCAAGCCTACTTGACCCTAATTTGCAGGCTTCTCAGAGAGAGAAGGTTCTCCGATGCTGAGAAAACCATAAAATGGGTTTCGGTTGGCGAAAACCCCAGGTACCCATTTTCTGTACTTGCTCCTACGGTTTGGAATTGCTGCAGTGATCCCAAAGTGCTGACAAAATTTTTCAATTCTATGCTTAAGATTTATTCTGATTGTAACATGTTCGATTTAGTTTCGGAAGTTTTTGAATATATGAAGAATAATGGAATTGAGATGGACGAGAGGACTTGTACTGTACATTTGCTTACCCTCAGAAGGTCTGATCATATGCAATTGGCTTTAGACTTCTTTTATCGAATGGTCGAGTCGGGCATTGAGGTTTCCGTGTTTTCTCTGACAATCGTGGTGGAGTGCTTGTATAGGGGTGGAGAGGTCAAGAGGGGTAGGGAATTGGTGGAGGAGATGATTGGTAGAGGAATCAAACCAAATATTATAACATTCAATATAATGGCAGATGCTTGTGCCAAGGCACGGAATTCTGGGGAGTTGGATATGGTTTTGCTTTTGATGGAAAAGGAAGGATTGGCATTCAACGATCGCACGTACAGAATATTGATAGATGGATTTACGAGTTTTGGGAAGGTTGACGAAGCTAAAAAGTTGGTTTTTGATATGCATGACAAAGGTTTAAATGTGTATGTGCATTTGTGCAATTTGGTTATTCGTGGCTATTGTAGATTAGGATATATGGACGGTGCAGTTTTCATGTTTGATGAAATGACAAAAAGAAGCATCTTTCCGAATGCCGATACTTACTGGTCTCTGATAAGCAGTCTTTGCAAGGCTGAAGAAATGGGAGTGGCAATGGCATATGTAAACGACATGCATACCAAAGGAATAGAACTGGACAGTATCATGTTTAACACTCTAATTGATGGTTTTTGCAACCAAGGGATGATTGATGAAGCTTTTGAGTTGCAAGTTTTGATGGAGAAGAAAGGATTTATTGCTGATTTATGTACGTGTGACAAGTTACTGAATGGATTATGTGAGATGAATCGGATTGAAAAGGCTAAGGGGTTGCTGAACATGATGGTTAAAAGGGGTGCAACCCCAAAAATTTTGAGGTCCACGGCTTGAACTAACGTATGAAGTAGACCAAGACTGAGTCAATGATTAGATAATTATTAATCCCTAGTTGTGAACCTGCGCAATTATATGTAACGAAGTTAGGATACCTTCAATTGAACTATTACTATAGATTACCAATTGTAAATGCAAGTTACATTAATTTTTTTTTTTTCAAAAAAAGGAGCACAGTATTCTTGATTTTATTCATGACTCTCACTTTTCGCGAAAGAATAGGGCTGTTCATTTAACCCGCCAACTCGAACCAACCCAAAATTCCCGAATTTTCTGCACCGAATTACCTGACCCGGAATGAAATACTCGAAAACGGAACTCTTTCGTTTTGCTTCCGAAATACTATGGTTAGGGTCAGTTAATCGATAACCGAAAACTGGTCCAGTCCCCCTTGCTTTGTTTTACATACTTCCTTGATCCTTCCGCAGAACTCTTCTCTCCCTCGAAATTGAATGCCATTGCTCTGCGCCTCTGCTCTGCCTCTGAAATCTGAAAACAAATCACTGTGAGTCTATGTTTACCATTTACGAATTCCATTGCTCTCCCTCTCAGCTCTATTAGTCCCTTGCAGTCGCAGCCCTAAGGAGGATTTCTCTGACCGAAGGTATGGTTGATCTGGACTGGTTCTTGGATTTTGGGTATTATAGTTTTTCGATTTTCAATGCTAAATGCTTGGCTAAAAATGCAAATTTGTGTGTTGTTTCTTTGGATGGAGGTTTTGTGCAAATATGTGTGTGTTTGTTTGGGGGCTAAATCTGATGTGAAACAAGCTTTTGTTTTTGAAGCTTTAAGGCACATTTAACCCATCAAATATGAGCGTGGGCTACAGATGTTATATGGTTTTTTTTTTTTTTTCCCCTTTCCTTGTTAAGGAGGGTTACAAGAAGACCAGGTGGTTAGGTTTGATCAAAGGGAGTGGGGGCCATTCTATATGTCCATTCTATATGTGAATGTTGTATAGAAAAAGACAAAACTTGTTGTCCAGATGACTAACACTAGAGGGGGTGAATTGAGTTGTATTAAAAAAAATAACAATAATAAATAAAATATACAATTTAAATTATAAACAAAGTATGAAATAACAATAAATATAAAAAGTAAGAGTAAGAGAAGCAAACTCAGTATGTTAACGAGATTTGGCCCCACTGCATACGTCCTCGCCTCAAGCTACATCTTGAAAATCTTCGAATTCACTATTCAACCTCTTTCAGGTGGAGATAGAAACCTATTACACCTTTGAACAACACCGCTACAAATGATCCGTGTAGAATACCCTCTACACTTGCAATCACCTTACACGTGGTGATTCAACTATTTCCTGTGTAGAACACTTTCTACACGCACAAGGGTTATATACACTTTTTTACTGATACAAGAATTGATAGTGGGTAGGTTATCAGAAAACACTTCTCAATGAGTGAAATAAGAACAATACAGCGCAAATTATATATCTCAAAATGAACAAGGGTTAAGGCTCAATACTTAGAGAAGAGAGAATGAAAGCTTTGAATGAATATTGTATGTTCTTGGTGTTGTGAATGTGAAACTCTCAAATGATCTATTTATAGGCATATGAGACTTCATATTGAAATTTAAAAAAATTCACATGTCAAAGATATCATCATTCACTTTTCAAAAATTTAAAATCTAATCTTTTTACTTTTTGCATGTGACAAAATGAGCACACTTTACTTTTCAAAAATTTCAAATCCAATCTTTTACTTTTTGCATATGACAAAAGGAGTACACTTTACTTTTCAAAATTTTCAAATAAAGACATCTATCTTTTGCATAAGTCAAGAAAAACATCCATCACTTTTGAAAATATTCAAATAAAAAATGCACATGTGAAAGATGACAATCAATCATCTTAATATTTTCAAAGTTCAAAGATTTAATCATGTCATGCACATGTGAAAGATAACAATCAATCATCTTTCAAAATTTTCAAATTTAATTTTCAAAATATTCATGCACATGTGGAAAATGTATTTTAATGCTTTATGATAAAATATTAATTTTGAGCCTTAATCCTAATTTTGAATTTTTAAGAGATTTACAACATTACTCTATGACTTTAATGTGAACTTGTTCCCTTCTTACTTATACTTGGTTTCTTGATATGCTTGACTCAATTGTGTAGATAACTTGAGCTTGAGAGTCCTTTTTCTTTGAATTCATTTGTTATCATCAAAACCCATGTGTAGATGTATAATTACACAAAACTTGAAATCTTGAGTTCAACAATCTCCCCCTTTTTGATGATGACAAATACTTGATAGAACCTGAAACCTGTATTAATACTTAAGTTCCCCCTGAGAATGTGCGTTAGTTTTTCAAGCATCTATAACAAGTTTACAAGCATATATAACAAGTTTAGCAATTTAAACAATATTAATGTTCTAGTCTAAAACTTCTCCCCCTTTTGGCATCATTAAAAAGGATTCGTAACAAGTAAATAGACTGAAAAAAATGGTGTGTTAGTAAACACTGTATATAGTTGAAAAAAAAAGAAGCCGTCCGTGACCCGACAAGTGCTGCAAAAGCTTGAGGCCTAACTCTATGAATTTAGTGCGGCTGGAGATTTAAACAATCGCCTGATGTTGTTGACAAACGGGATTGAAGGCTCTGAGTTTCTATAAAAAAATGATCATTTTTACCCATCGGATACAAAAAAAAACACATTGCTCTTTGACCTGAGTTTTGTTTTTCATAACGATAGAATGGCCGAGCAATACTCTTCCATTAATGTTCCAAACTTGAATCAAGAACCCTTGACGCATCAACCATCAATCTTCTTTCTCGAGGCCGTCAATACCATGATAGGAGCAGAGAATTGTTTTTCTAGTAAGACTGATTCTGAGATTATTGCATAATCAAGAACGCTCAGTAGTCAATATGCTGCCTCTGTTACGATCATGTCTCGGAGGTTAATGGCGAGGGTGAGTGAGATTGATTATCTTAACATCCAAATATTTGAGTTACGACAGAAGTTTGCTAATAAGGATAGAGAGAATAAAAGGCTAAAACAAGAAAACAAAGAGTTGAAAAAATTTGCAGATTGGTATGCTCATGATCTGCAATCACGAATAGAGGAGTTGGAACGAGAAATGGTTCAGATACAAGGTCAACATTGACAGATAACAGCAGAAGTTCATCGTTTACTAAAAAAATAGAGACAATCTACTGTTAATCTTGCTGGTTTAGTAAGAAAACTTTTAACAATGTGTGTCCAACATATCTTGTATTTCTTTTGACTAAATAAGATTTGAAGAGACAATAGTTTGTCTTGTTCTTTATGCTATATCTATAAAATCAGTCTTAAAGTTCATCCGATTTGTAACAAATCTTATTTTCATCTCTATAACTCATTTGCATTCTTTCAATATTCTCGCTTTAAGTTTTCAATTCTTTTCTCAATGGCTCATTCTTCTAACATTCCTCTAGATCCATCCATGAGGTATTCTACACCTCAATCTCCTGTCCTTTCTGCAGCTACCATTGGTGCCATGTTGCAGCAAGAAAATAATAGTTTGGCTAATAAGTCAGATTCCGATGCTATCTACGACTTGGTGAGTCTCGGGACTCGCTACTCATCCTCTATTGTTGCTTTTTTCCAGCGGGTACAAGCCAAAAACCATGAGGTTGAAAAGCTTAAAAAACAAATTGTTATACTTCAACGAATTGTTCAAGAGTCTCACACAAGGGAAGGAATCCTTCGGCAGAAGAATAAAAAGTTGAAATCTCTATTGGATTCTTCATTCCGCTTGCCAGTTCCCATGAATAGGGATGACATGATATTGTATGAAGAGAATGAGCGTCTCAAACATGAGGCTAAGAACCTCAAGTTTATGTAAAAGTATTTAAGAAAAATCTATCTATTTTTATGAACTTTGATCTGTCTTTTAAGAGATATTCATAATATGCATCATACCTATTTCTCTTCTAATCATAGATAATCTATCTTCTGGTAAAGGTTTTGTGAATATATCTGCTAACTGATCGTGTGTGTTTGTGAACTCTAGTACTATATCGCCTTTCTGCACATGATCTCGAAGAAAATGATATCTTATTTCAATATGCTTAGTTCTAGAATGTTGTATTGGGTTTTTTGAAAGATTTATAGCACTTGTATTATCACATTTGATTGGAATGTGATTATACATGAGTTTAAAATCTTCAAGTTGTTGCTTCATGTAAAGAACTTGAGCACAACAACTACCCGCAGCAACATATTCTGCCTCAGCAGTAGATAGTGCAACAGAATTTTGTTTTTTACTAAACCAGGAAACTAATGCATGACCTAAGAAGTGACATGCTCCACTAGTGCTTTTTCGATCTATTTTACAACCAGCATAATCTGCATCTGTGTAGCTGATTAGATCGAAAGATGTGTGTTTAGGGTACCATAACCCTAGGTTAATTGTACCACTAAGATATCTAAGAATGCGCTTAACTGCAATTAAATGAGATTCTTTTGGAGATGATTGAAAACGTGCACATAAACACACACTGAACATAATATCTGGTCTACTGGCTGTCAAATATAATAAGCTACCAATCATACCTCGATATACTTTCGAGTCAACTGTCTTACCGGATTCATCTTTATCAAGTTTAGTAGATGGGCTCATTGGTGTTCCAGTTTCCTTAGCACCTTCCATCCCAAACTTCTTCAGCAATTCCTTAATATATTTTGATTGATTGATGAATGTCCCACTTTTTACTTGCTTAATTTGCAATCCGAGAAAGAATGTAAGTTCTCCCATCATGCTCATTTCAAATTCATCCTGCATAGTCTTAGCAAAAACTTGACACATGTTTTCATTAGTAGCACCGAATATTATATCATCAACATAAATCTGAATCAAAAGAATATCATCATTTTCGTATTTAATGAAAAGAGTTGTGTCGATTTTTCCTCTTGAAAAACCCTTTTTAATCAAGAAACCACTGAGTCTCTCGTACCATGCTCTAGGAGCTTGTTTGAGTCCATATAGTGCTTTTTTGAGTTTGAAAACATGATTTGGAGAAATATGATTTTCAAAATCTGGAGGTTGCTTAACATATACCTCTTCATTTATAAAACCATTTAAGAAAGCACTTTTAACATTCATTTGAAAAAGTTTGAAATCTTTATAACAAGCATATGCAAGTAGCATTCGAATAGCTTCTAATCTTGCGACTGGTGCATATGTCTTATCATAATCGATTCCTTTTTCTTGATTGAAACCTTGGGCTACAAGTTGAGCCTTATTTCTAGTAATGACTCCGGACTCATCTTTCTTGTTTCTAAAAACCCATTTTGTTCCAATAATAGTATGATTTTTGGTTCTAGGAACAAGTGTCCAAACATCATTTCTTTCAAATTGATTAAGCTCTTTTTGCATAGCTATAATCCAAGATTCATCAAGAAGTGCTTCATCAATATTTTTAGGTTCAATCTGAGATAGAAAAACAGTATGATTGCAAATATTTCTAAGAGATGATCGAGTACTTACACCTCGAGAAGGTTCTCCCAGAATTTGTTCTACTGGATGATCTTTCACAAATTGCCACTGTTTGGTTACATCTTGTATTAAATTTTGATGATCTTTCATGATGTCTCCATGTTGGACTTCCTCTATTGTGTTCTCTTTATTGAGATTGAGACTTTCCGTATTATTTATACCTTCTGTTTTTTCATCAATGGATTTCTTGGAGAGTAGAGAATTAGATTCATCAAATACTACATGTATAGATTCTTGTACAGTCAAAGTCTTTTTATTGAATACTCTATAAGTTTTACTATTAGTAGAATATCCGAGAAAGATACATTTATAGGATTTTGCATCAAATTTGCCTAAATTATTACTGTCATTTAAAATAAAACATTTGCATCCAAATACATGAAAGTAACCAATGTTGGGCTTTTTCTCATTCCAAAGCTCATAGGAGATTTTATTTAATTTAGACCTTAGCATAATTTTATTTATAACATAACATGTAGTACTTACCGCTTCGGCCCAAAAATAACTAGGCAAGTTGTTCTCATTAAGCATTATTCTTACCATCTCTTGAAGAGCTCTATTTTTCCTCTCTACTACCCCATTGTGTTGAGGAGTTCAAAGAGCAGAAAAATTATGCACAAAACCATTTTCATCACAAAATGTTTCAATATTTTTATTAATAAACTCTTTTCCTCTATCACTTCGGATACTTGAAATAGTATAACACTTTTCATTTTGAATTCTCTTGCATAACTTGGTAAAGACATTATGTGCCTCATCTTTGTGAGCAAAAAAGATGATCCAAGTATATCTAGAGAAATCATCAGCAATAACAAAAGCATAATATTTTCTTCCTAGACTTGCAACTCTATTTGGTCCAAAAAGATCCATGTGTATCAGTTGCAGTGGTCTGGTAGTAGAAATATGTTTCTTGGTTTTAAAAGAAGTTTTTGTTTGTTTATCAAATTGGCATGCATCACAAATTTTGTCTTTAAGAAAATTTTCCTTTGGTAAACCTCTCACAAGATCATTTTTTGAAAGTTTGGAAATAAGTTTCATGTTGACATGACCTAGTCTTCTATGCCATAGCCAATTAGTTTAATTTTGAGCTGAAAAACAAATAGCATTTTGTGAGATAATTTCTTCAAAATCAATTGTATAAACGTTGTTATTTCTAAAAGCAATAAAACAAATATTACAATCATGATCATTCAAAATAATGCACTTATCCATTTTGAAAGTAACTGTAAATCTTTTATCACATAATTGACTTATACTCAAAAGATTATGTTTTAGACCTTCAACAAGTAGAACATTTTCAATTATGAGAGAAGATTTATTACCAATTTTACCTATTCCCACGATCTTCCCTTTCGAGTTGTCTCCAAATGTCACGTATCCTTCTTTTTTAGATCTAAGATCAAAGAACTTATTCTTATCTCCCGTCATGTGTTTTGAACATCCACTATCTAAAAACCATTTATTTTTGCTTGTAGAGGACTTCATGCATACCTATAAAAACAATTAAAATGATTTTTCTTAGTACCTAAGTTCTTTGGGTCCTTTATTTATTAGTATTAAAAAAAATAAGATTTTTAGGTACACATATAGCCCTAATAGTCATTGTATGCTTTCTTCTAATAGGACAAGCATGATAATTATGACTATTTATATTACAAAAATTGCAAATAGCATGTGACATATATGAAGATCTTGAGTGATTATAATAGTATCCTTTTTTGACAAACTTATTATGAAAAGAATTTTGAATATTGGATTTTGATGTAGAAGAATTATCAAAAAGGTTTTTATAAGGTTTGTATTTTTGTTTTGGCATATATCCTAATCCTGCCTTGTCAAACATCTTTGACTGCCAAGAAGTTTTTCAAAATTTATTTTTTCATTCGTAAAGTTTTCAACAATATTTTCTAAATCATTTTTCTTCTTCTTCAACTCAAGATTTTCATCTTTCAAAACAATACTTTCTTTTCTTAAAATATCAATTTCGTTTGTTAAAGAAGAATTTTTCTTTTTTAAAGCAGTATACTTAATACCCAATTTTTCAAATTCCTTATATACCTCTTCTAAAATATTTTGCAATTTTTCATATGAAGGATTTTCAATATTATCAAGATTTGTAACCTCAATGTCATCTTTAGCCATAAGACAAAGATTTGTTGATTCTCCATTGTTTGCTTCACTATCTGAGCTACTTAAATAATCATCCCATGTAGCTTTCATTGCTTTCTTGCCTTTGTTTCGATCTTTCTTTAGCAGAGGACAATCTGGCTTGATATGACCAGGCTTATTGTATTTATAACAAATTAAAGTGTCATTTTTACCTGAATCTTTATTGGAAAACTTTTTGAAGGATTTCCTCGGAGGAGTTTTATTTTTCTTTAAGAACTTCTGAATTCTTCTTGTTATCATCACAACTTCTTCATCTTTGTCGTCATTTTCTTCATCTTCATCACTTTCATGAGGAACAGCTTTAAGTGCCAAGCTCTTCTTTGGCTTTCCTTCTTCTTCTCCTCTTTTCAATGTGTACTCATGGGTGATAAGTGACCCGATGAGTTCATTGACTTCGAACTTCTTGAGGTCTCTAGCTTCAAGAATCGCTGTCACTTTTGATTCCCAATGTTTTGGTAGAGAGTTGAGAATTTTTCTTACCATCTCTACTTTGGAATAAACTTTGCCAAGAGCTGTCAAGCTATTTATGATGTTAGTAAAACGAGTGTGCATATTATAAATAGATTCATCATCATTCATCTTAAACATTTCATATTCATGAGTAAGAATATAAATTTTTGATTGTTTGACTTGAGAAGTTTCTTCATAAGTAACTTCCAAGTTATCCCAAATTTCCTTTGCTGTAGTGCAAGTCATTACTCTATTAAACGCATTACCATTGAGAGCATTATATAATAAATTCATAGCAGTTAAATTCAAAGTATAAAGTCTATCGTCATCACGATCAAACTCTTCTTCTTTCTTTTTGACCTTTACTCCATCAACCACTTTTGTTGGAATATAAGGTCCATTTACAATACATTTCCATATTTCTCAACCTTGAGCCTGAAAGAATATTCTCATTCTAACTTTCCAGAATTAGTAATTGTCTCCACAAAAGAGTAGAGGTCGACTGCTAGATTGACCTTCACCAAGTGAAGCTGCAATATTAGCCATAAGATCTTAACTCAAAAGATAGTTAATCTTATAACAGAACTCTAGCTCTGATACCAATTGTTGCCCAGATGACTAACACAAGAGGGGAGATGAATTGAGTTGTATTAAAAAAAATAACAATTATAAATCAAATATACAATTTAAAATATAAACAAAATACGAAATAGCAATAAATATAAAGAGTAAGGGTAAGAGAGAAGCAAACTTAGTATGTTAACGAGGTTCGGCCCCACTGCCTACGTCCTCGCCTCAAGCTACCCCTTGAGGATCCCCGAATTCACTATTCAACCTCCTTCAGATGGAGATAGAAACCTATTACACCTTTGAACAACACCGCTACAAAGGATCCGTGTAGAACACCCTCTACACTTGCACTCACCTTACACGTGGTGATTCAACTATTCCCTGTGTAGAACACTTTCTACACGCACAAGGGTTATACACACCCTTTTACTGATACAAGAATTGATAGTGGGTAGGTTATCAGAAAACACTCCTCAATGAGTGAAATAAGAACAATACAGCGCAAACTATATCTCTCAAAATGAACAAGGGTTAAGGCTCAATGCTTAGAGAAGAGAGAATGAAAGCTTTGAATGAATATTGTATGCTCTTGGTGTTGTGAATGTGAAGCTCTCAAATGATCTATTTATAGGCATATGAGACTTCATATTCAAATTTAAAAAGATTCACATGTCAAAGACATCATCATTCACTTTTTAAAAATTTCAAACCTAATCTTTTTACTTTTTACATGTGACAAAATGAGCACACTTTACTTTTCAAAAATTTCAAACCTAATCTTTTACTTTTTGCATATGACAAAAGGAACACACTTTACTTTTCAAAATTTTCAAACAAAGACATCTATCTTTTGCATAAGTCAAGAAAAACATCCATCACTTTTGAAAATATTCAAATAAAACATGCACATGTGAAAGATGACAATCAATCATCTTAATATTTTCAAAGTTCAAACCTATAATCATGTCATGCACATGTGAAAGATGACAATCAATCATCTTTCAAAAATT
The DNA here is from genome assembly GCA_011037825.1 of Carya cathayensis. Lineage (NCBI taxonomy): Eukaryota > Viridiplantae > Streptophyta > Magnoliopsida > Fagales > Juglandaceae > Carya > Carya cathayensis. The sequence continues at coordinate 199,944 of QGSO01000260.1, forward strand.
TCAAATTTAATTTTCAAAATATTCATGCACATGTGAAAAATGTATTTTAATGTTTTATGAGAAAATATTAATTTTGAACCTTAATCCTAATTTCGAATTTTTAAGAGATTTACAAAATTATTCTATGACTTTAATGTGAACTTGTTCCCTTGTTGCTCATGTTTGGTTTCTTGATGTGTTTGATTCCATTGTGTAGATAACTTGAGCTTGAGAGTCCTTTATTCTTTGAATTCATTTGTTATCATCAAAATCCATGTGTAGATGTATAATTACACAAAACTTGAAACATTGGTTTCAACAAAACTTATTGGAAAGCAAGAATGTCCTCCCAGGTTATAAAATTGCCATGGTGAAGAAGTGGAATTAAGATGCCATTGAACATTGATTGCCGAATCAGTTTCAAATATTACACTTGAGAAATCTAGCTACAAACAAAATAAGAGGCCTTGTTTTAGTGCCATTAGCTAGGCGAAAGTATTAGTTTCATGTCCCAAAAAGGAGAGAGAAGGCAAATACAACTTCCTCTGCTTCATTTCTCAAGATATTTCCAATCCAGCCATACCAGAATTCCCAAATGAAGAACCATCAGTGTTAAACTTAACATGACATCTTGAAGGATGAGGTTGCCCAGTAATTGGAAAAGGCCTTTTAACTTTGACATGAAGACGATTAATGGCCAGAGTTTGTAGAGAAATCTGAGCACTATATTGAAGGTTTAGCAAAAGCATTATATTCAAGTAACCAATGTTTGATTTTATTGATAACAGTTGAAACCACAAGTTCTTTACCTTTGTGAAGATGATCGATCATTTCTAGCTAACCATATCTCCCATAAGATGAACATAGGAGTAATGGAAGCAAGAACATAGGCTTGATCATCTCTTCTGGAAAGCTACCACCATTTCACCAACCTTCCTTCAATTGAGAAAACAAAGTAAATTTGAAAAGCCATAAGCTGCAGCAAAATACCCCCATATCACAGAAGCTAAGTCTCATTCAGTAAACAGATGCTCAACAATTTCAATATTGAAATTTATTCTACAGCAATGACATTAGATGGGATGACACATCTTATTGTCGAATCAATCACTATTGCATTAAAAGCTAGGTTTCATCCATTCACCGAGATCTTAGTAGGAATTAAAGTATTCTAAATCACCTTGGCTAGCTGAAAATTAGGGTATGTTCCTCTCAAATTCTGCCAAGCAGATTTAATTCTAAATTTCTAAATTCCCCTTCTTTTGTATGCCTCCAAATTCCTTGGTCTACTCCATTCCTCAAGACAATGGCAAACATTAGAAACTTCTTGCACTAGTTAAGGGCCCCCAAGCTGCTCCAATAAGCTAACATCAGCTTAAACCTAAAAATAGACCATCTAATGAAAGATAAGGTTGGCTAGCTAAGTATCTTTTTTGAATCAGTGAGCCGTCTCCACTCCAATTTTTTGACCAGAAGCTGATTTTACCTTCCCAAATCTTCCATATACTTTCAGATATTATAAAAAGAAAACATTTACTAATTGACTTCCATAGAGCAGAATCATAATGTCTAACTCTTATTTCAGTGAGACTCATATCTGCCTTAGAGTATTGTTGATGCATATAGAGAGACCATCGAAGAGCTTGCATTAAGATCATTCAGATTCCATTCCTTAAGACAATGGCAAACATTAGAAACTTCTTGCACTTGTTAAGGGCCCCCAAGCTGCTCCAATAAGCTAACATCAACTTAAACCTAAAAATAGACCATCAAATGAAAAGATAAGGTTGGATAGCTAAGTATCTTTTTTGAATCAGTGAGCCGTCTCCACTCCAATTTTCTGACCAGAAGCTGATTTTATCTTCCCAAATCTTCCATATACTTTCAGATATTATAAAAAGAAAACATTTACTAATTGACTTCCATAGAGCAGAATGATAACGTCTTACTCTTATTTCAGTGAGACTCATATCTGCCTTAAAGTATTTTTGATGCATATAGAGAGACCATCGAAGAGCTTGCATTAGATCATTCAGATTCCTCCAGCCCAATCCTCATTCTTTGGTAGGCCAAACATGTGTGTCCAAGACACCCATTTCCGCTTGCCTTTCAAAGTCACCCCATCAAAAAAGGTTAAAAAATCTAATAAAAGTTAATCTGTAACCTTTTTGGGAGTGTTAATACATGGAAGCACATGGATAGGACTACGTAACAGAAGTATTTCCCCTTCAACCCTGCAATCTTTCTCCACTTTATCCAACAATATATGGCTCAAACATTGCTACAAAGAGTCTTTTGTAGTGAAATGGGGCCCCTAAATAAGTCAATAGTGGCTGCAATCACTGCCCTTCGAGCACTAGGTAGCTTAGGATTCGCCTTATAACTGCTTTTATGTGAGTTAATTAATTGGCCAGAATCTTTCTCATATAATGACAAAAACTCAAGCAAATGAGTTTATTTGTAAATATCAGTATGTCATATGCAAATAATAGATGAGTGGAAGGAATATATGCAGCCTCCAAAATCTTTATAAGGCTGAAGTTTTCCAATATTTAACAATTAGTATTATTAGGGACGTGTCTCACTTTCAATATTCTCCAGTGCGGCCGTAATTTGCTGGTTCAACTTGAAGGGGGCTTCTCCTACAAACACTCTGATACTTAAGTCAGTTAAGAGGAATCATTCTTAATTATCAAAAATTACCTGCATATATAGGTTCATTTGTTGTACATATCTCGTTCAGGATTTATCGGAACAAATTACTACTCAGGATTTTGAATGATCTCATCACTTTCTGTTGTTCCTCAACCTTTCGTCAAAGGTGGTTGCCATGCATATCTCGTTTCTAATTTCTCTTGACTGCCTCTTTATGGCTTTTGAGCCCATCTCTGGGCTTCTTGGTATTTTTTGTATCATGGGTCTTCTTACACGTTCCTGGGCCCTTTGACTGGATTGGCCCTTCCAGTTATCCCGCCAATTCTATTCACCTTCTGGCGGATGAAATTTACCTTAGTCAAACTCGTTGTTGCGAAAATGCTAGGCGTGATTGCATGGGCCTCGGTATTTGAAAAACAAGTAGACACGGACACGACCCCAAGCTTCCCACGGCTTCTTGGTTTCTACAGGCCCATCATGCTTGCCATTTTATATCTTTTCATTTCCCCCAAAAAGATTTTATTTTTAAGAATCGGGGGTTCCTTATCATTTCCCGCCGCTGTTTTAGAGGAAAAGGACAGTTTCTTGCGTCGGTTAGTCTTCTTCACTAGAACAGGGTTACTTTCTGTCCGTTGGCGCTTCGTATTTCGCTACCCTTCAAATACTTCACTTTCTCGTCGTCTTTCGTTTCTTCCCTGCTACACTTCCTCTCTTTTCATTCTTGTTTTTGCTCTTCGCTTATCCCGACCCTTCTTGCTATCTTTTTCCCATGATTCCAATGGCTCCCTACAACGAAGGCGAGGTTTCTGAAAACCCTTTCGAGGTTCCTGCGGGCACAGTGTTTGCTAGCCACCGATGGCGTTCAGCCATCTGAGAGAAAAATTTCGCCAAGATTCGAGAAGACTTTTGTATTTCTGAAACCGTTATTTTGGGAGTTCCTGAATACGGGTGTTGTGATGATGAGGGTTTTGCTACTAAAGTGGCTATTTACATTTCCCTTTTGCGAAATGGGTTGAGGTTCTGTTGCCTTCTCCGCTACATTTTGGACCTTCTCAACATAGCTCCCGCCCAACTACATCCTTTAGCATTGAGGGCGTACCTCTGCGCTTGTATTGTTTTTCGAATGGTTCTAGAGTCTCTTGGGGACCCCTATCCTGACCTGACGGCTCGGGAATTTTTGGCGTTCTATACTTTGAGGGAAGCTGCCAAGGGCAATACTTAGCTTCCGTAAGAAAGATGATGGGCAAGCGTTGGCCCGGTTTGAGACTCGCCACTCTAATGCTAAGGCATGGACCTCCAGCTTCTTTTACATCTCCGGTCAAGGTTGGGAATACCCTGGCATGAAAGATGTTTTCCATGACTTTCCTGTCAGATCAATCTGGCGCCCTCTACCTGTCGAAAAGAAATTGTGGCTTAGAATGGCGCCTCTGTCGCGTTGCGAATTGGCTCGAATCGAGACAGTTCATTCTTAGGCCAAAGCTAACCCTGAGGTGCTTTGGACTGATCTTTTGTTGACCAACACCCATATTGATTGGTTCTTGAAGTCTCCTAACGGGTCTTATTTTCAAGGGTGCGACTTCATGATCTCAGCCACCATTCCCCCTCCCATGGTGAAGCCTTCAGAGAAAACTTTGCGATCTGAGCCTTCCAAGAGGAAGGCCCATTCAGAAGAGGGGGAGAAGGCGGAGGCCGCCGAGAAGAGGGAAAAAATAAGTAAGAAGAAGAACGAAGGAGAGACTGAAGAGGCCGCCGAGAAAAGAGAAAAGAGAACCAAGAAAAAGAATGAGGGCAGCGGCCGCCAAAAGAAAACTCATTCTGGAGATCCCTCTCCACCTTCTTCTCTTCAACAGGAGACCCTGGCATCCTCTGGGGGCACCCAGGCCTTGGTGTCGTAAGAGGACACCCCTTCTTAGGCGCCTATGCAGTCGGCCGCCACTGAGCCTTCTCCAGCTGCTTCTCTTCAACAGGGGATCCTAGCATCCTCTGGGGGCGCCCAGGCCCTGATGTCGCAAGAGGACACACCTTCTCAGGCGTCTACGCCGCTGGCCGCCATTAAGCCTTCGTCGCCCCAACCAGAGGTCCTCGTCGTATCCTCAGGGGAAAGCCATCGCTAGGGTTCCACCCCACCTTAGACCAATAAGCCTTCCTCGCCTTTTCCTTCCTTATCGCCACCACGTTCTCATAGCCTGAGGGACGTAGAGGGTTTAGCCGAGCTGGCCCTTTTTAACCTGGCCACCTCTCTCGAGGCTACGCCTAGTACGACCGAACCTGTCACGGCTCCCGCACCTGCGTTTGAGTTTCTTGTGCTGGAGGGGCGGGTGAATCAAGTTGAGTTGGGCGCAAAGGTGGTCGCGGCCCTTAACCTTGATTCCATCACTGCGGTGGGAGCTTACTCGCCCCCATCTTCCACCGTTGCCCATGCTGAAGCTGCCACTGCTTTACCCGTAAGTGGCCGTATGGAGACACCGAGCGCCTTACTTTCAAAAGGGGCGGAAGGTGCAACAAGGAGTTTCCCTCCACACTCGACTGAAGCAGGCGACAAGGTTGGTTTATGCCAAATTTCCCCAGAGAGCTTACCAGATACTATCCCAGGGGGAAAAACTCCTTCGCCAGTTGGTAGTGGGCCTGGACTCTCTCTTCCTCCTCAACATGCCTCATCTTTTGGAGGGGATATTGACTCCTTCCTTGAAGAGGAGTGGGTGAATTTCTTAAAGGAAGATGCCCGCCTTCTTGACGCTAACTTGGCATTCTCACCGTCCGCCCTGCCCCCTGTACGATTGGGTGATTTATCGGGGAGGACGATGGCTTCTTCTGTGAGGCCTGAGGGAGAACCCCTTCCAGACCTTAGCGAGATTGTGAGAGGGGATGCCAGCGGTGGTGATAAATGGTCAATTATGTGACATTAATACTCTTAAATATTTTGAGTAAAAGTGCTTTATGAGTTAAAATAAGAGTATTAGTTAGATAATGTGAATTAATTTTCTTTGACATGCGAAACAATATATTACCCCTAATTAAACTTAGATGCATGCATTTTGATGTGGGGCCGACTAATGCAGGAAGTGCACATGCAGAAAATGGAAAAGCCAAGGAAGCACATGCATGAACTCACAACATCACAGAGGCACTTGAAGAAACACATGCATCACACACCAACATGAAACCGGACCAAAGCATCACTTGGACAGCACATGAAGCAGATTTCACTCGGGTAGCACACAACCAGAAGAAACTCACGGCACATGCTTGCAAATTCAATGCAGAAAAATGACATATGCAGCACCTCAAAACAGATCAAAATCAGAAGCACATGCATGAAAGCATCACACGGCACCTACTGCAGAAAGTAAAGAGAACACATGCAGAAAACACATGCTGCAAACTGAACATGCAGAAATCAAAAAGGAACACTCGGACACCACACTTGCAGGAAATAAATGCAGAAAAATAAAGAGAACAAAACAGCATGCAGAGAAGCAAGAGAAGAAGCAGCAGCAGAAAACGCACATGCAGAAGTTGCAGCAACTTAAGCAGCTCATGAACTCACACCATCACTCGGCACATGTAGAAACAACATGCAGAAAATGCAAGAAAGTGCAGAAAACACATGCAGAAAGTTCCAAGGCACATGCAGGACATGAAGCAGAAAATGAAACACTCACACGGCTGGAACTCGAGCAAAACACATGCAGAAAAAATAAAAGATCAAAAGCAGCAGAAAGTCACTCGGCAAAGCAGCTCAAACCACCACGTACAGTAGCTCACACATGAACCTAAGTCTACTATCCAGGGGCACCGAACGAAAAGGGGCATGGAGTTATTTATTTTATTACACAGCAGAAGACAGGGAGCATCACGCACTCACGAAGAAAAAAACAGAACCATGCACATGGCTGGACGGCAGCTCCTTTTTCTCTTCACGTTTGCGGAACACTTGGACGGTAGCAGCTTTTATTTTTCTTTATTCCTTTCATTTACAGAACAAGCTGGAAGCAAGCAGGTGCGGCTGGAGTCCATAAGGAAAATCAGTGGCTTTTTATTTCTTTATGGCTTTACTTTACGTCAAGTGGGAAGTAGCAGAACCATGCACATGGCAAGGTGGTCTACGGGGCTCCATCTCTCTCATTTTTTTATCATTTTCGTTGTTCTTTTTAAGTTGGCTGTAAGGGCAGACTGGGAGGCAGTTTGAGTTTTTTTCTTTCCTTCTTATTGTTTTTTTTTTCGTTTACACTGAAGGTCGCAGAACTAAAGGGGTGGCTACATTTTCATTTTATTCTTCAGTTCATTTTTTTCATCTTTACGTTGGAGACGGAGACTCCTTTCTTTTCTCTTTTCTTTCATGTTACGATTGAGGAGGCTTTCATTACTTTTTTTTTTCGCAATATTAATTTTATGCTTGTTAGCGTGGCGGTTTCGTTTTAGTTTTCGTAGATTATTTATTTCTTTAATTTAGTTTGTCTTATTTCTTCGAGCTGATATTATAGACTTTTTATTTTTATTTCATTCTAAAGTTTATTTGTATTTTCTTAGTTTTTGATATGGTTCCACTTAGATTTATTTTTGTTACTAAAAATATCATGTGTAACTAATTACTAAGCTTGGGTTGTGGGATGAGATTTAATTTATTTTAGATTCTAGTTTGATGCAATATTTTATTGTTTAATGCTGATTTCACTAAATTACTAGTCGGATTCAAATGGAAAATAGATTGTGGCTCTTGCTCTTGTTTTGTTGTTGACGTAAGGCACAACAAAAGCTTGAATTTATCAAGGCCTCTTTCGATTGATTATGAATATAAATTTGGCTAGTAAATTAGAGAATTTCTTGAGAAAATATTGCAAAAACGTGAGCTTAATTTTTATCTTCCGAATATCAATTCCTTGACTGGATTGTTAATCGAGAAATTACCTAGAATCCGAAATAAAAAGAATCTCAAACCCAACCCGAGTGTTAGTTTTATTGTTTTTTGCAAGTTTAATTCATTTGCTACACATTTTCTCTAAGTCTCTTAGTTTTAGTAATTTTAGAAACATAGATCCACATCCATTTTCATCTTTCATAATCGATACATCCTTTACACAAAGAAAACCTCACAAACGCTTTGATAACTCATTGTCCCTGTGAATTCGATCTTGGGACTTACCCTTGTATTACTTTGACAGCTTCTACGCTTGGAAGACAGCATTATAAGCTGAGTCTGGTGGCGATTCCTCAACGGCTGTAAATTCCCAGGTTGAGGCCACTACCCAGATGGCTAGCCGTTTGAGAAGTTGGCTTTCTGAGGTATTATTCCTTTTGTCCCTTTTGGAATACACCCCTTTCAGATCTTCGCCTCTCTTCACTACTTGTTTTTCTTTTTGCAAGGCATCAATGACTTGGCTGCGTGGATGGTAGCTGATCGTTCTCGTCTTGAGGAGGAGGTTAGAGAGCGGTGCCAGCTATGCTAAATAGCCAAACGAGCTTCTGAGAGATGGTGAGTTGACAGAGCCGAGTTGGTAGCCTTGGTCGAGGACAAGGAGGAGTTAAAATCCCTATTAGAGCAATCTAAGGGTTATTCCCACTCTTTGCAAGGTGACCTCGAGATACGCGAGGCTGAAGTCCTGGAGCTGCGAGAGGCTGTTCACCTAGCAAATGCGGCCAAAGTTAAAGATGACTTTGCCTTGTCCATTCTCCGTTCTGAGAGGGACTTAGTCAAGCTACAACTTTCAGAGGCTCAAGAGGCCCTTAAGGTTGAGAGCTCTCGCTCGAGATCCGAGCTCATCGCCCGTGATGAGGCTCTATCCTCCCTCCGTGGAGACCTGGCCCATTCTAAAGACAGCTGCAGGTCCTTCGAGGAGAGTTTTCGAGAGGCAAACTCAGCCCTTGGAGCCTGCCAGCAGAGTCTGGTTGAGAAGGTGGGGGAGCTGACTGCTACTTAGAAAGAGGTTGCACAGCTCCGCGCCCAATTGGCCCATGTCCCTGCCACAAGGGATGACGCTTTTGCTTATGGGCACGGTCGTGGTATTCTGAGGTTGAGGAACCGTCTCCTAGTTGATCCTGCCACCAACTTTAGGACTCTCAACTTGGAGTTGTTCTATCTTGAGGAAATTGCCCGCTGCACGATTGACGGGTTTGGGCGGGAAGAAATGTCTGATGCCTTTATAAACATGCCTTCAGCTTTCTCGCCTGATAATGCCTCTTAACCATTGTTGCCCCCTATATATTTGAATGTGCATAATTTTTTGATGTTTCTATGTTTTGTATATTTTTTACAATGGACTTTGATAGGGTTTGCACAATGGACTTTGAATGCTTTGTATAATGGACTTTGATTTGCTCTGTTTGAATGCTTAGTCTACCGCGCCCTTTTAATTCTTGTCTTTTTCGTGGCACCACAAGCTGCTAAGGCTTGTCTTTGGTGTTTAGGGTCGGCGTGGTCTGAGAACCTACGCGCTCTTTTTACATGGCACCACAATCTGCTAAGGCTTGTCTTTGGTGTTTAGGGCCGGCGTGGTCTGAGGACCTACGCGCCATTTTTACATGGCACCACAAACTGCTAAGGCTTGTCTTTTGGTGTTTAGGGTCGGCGTGGTTTGAGGACCTACGCACCCTTTTTACATGGCACCACAAGTTGCTACGGCTTGTCTTTTGGTGTTTAGGGTCGACGTGGTCTGAGGACCTACGCGTCCTTTGTACATGGCACCACAAGCTGCTAAGGCTTGTCTTTGATGTTTAGGGTCGGTGTGGTCTGAGGACCTACACGCCATTTTTACATGGCACCACAAGTTGCTAAGGCTTGTCTTTCGGTGTTTAGGGTCGGCGTGGTCTAAGGACCTACGTGCTCTTTTTACATGGCACCACAAGCTGCTAAGGCTTGTCTTTTGGTGTTTAGGGTCGGCGTGGTCTGAGGACCTACGCGCCTTTTGTACATGGCACCATAAGCTACTAAGGCTTATCTTTGGTGTTTAGGGTCGGTGTGGTCTGAGGACTTACGTGTCCTTTGTAGATGTCATCACAAGCTGTCAAGGCTTGTTTTTGGTGTTTAGGGTTGGCGTGGTTTGAGGAACTACGCGCCCTTTTTACATGGCACTACAAGCTGCTAAGACTTGTCTTTTGGTGTTTAGGGTTGGCGTGGTCTGAGGACTTACGCACCCTTCATACATGGCACCATAAGTTGCTAAGACTTGTCATTGGTGTTTAGGGTCGGCGAGGTCCTTGACCTTTCTTTTTGCAAAATCAATATTCTCACCCTGGGAACTCTTTCCTTTGTACAGAATTTTCAATGAATAATACGAAGCATATCCATAAATAGTAATAATGCAAACATCGAACAAAAGTAAAGGAAGGGAAAATTTAAAAATAATACGAAAATTATTGATAAAGAATACGATAGTTATTGATAAAATTTCTTCAAGTGCTTTGCGTTCCATGGGTGCAGTAGTTCCTTGCCCTCGCTATCTTTCAACTGGTACAATCCGGGTCTATTATTGGCTACCACTAGATAAGGACCTTCCCATCAAGGTCCCATCTTCCCTTCGCCTTGGGTAGTTACCCCACTTTTCTTCAGAACCAGGTCGCCTACTTTAAAAGTCCTGGACCTTACTCTTTTATTGAAGTACTGCTCGGCTTTCTTCTTTTCTTGCAGCATCCGAGCCTCTGCCATATCTCTTTCTTCTTCGAGTAAGTCGAGGTATTCTTCTATCTTTCTGTCATTCTGGGCATCCGAGAATTGGCTCGTTCTATAGGTTGGTAACCCTACCTCAACTAGTGTAACTGCCTCGCATCCGTATGCCAGTGTAAATGGGAATTCCCCTATCAGAGTTTTTGCTGTAGTTCTATAAACCCAAAGTACTCCTGGCAGCTCATCCGCCCAATCCCCTTTCTTCTCCACGACCTTCTTTTCAAGGATTGAGAGTAACGCCTTGTATGTCGCCTCAGCTTGGCCATTTGCTTGGGGGTGGCCTGGGGAGGAGTACTTCGCCTTGATGCTCAGTTCAACACACCATTCCTTGTAGTGGTCTGAGTCGAACTGGCGCCCATTGTCGGTTATAATACTCTGAGGAATTCCGAACCTGCAAACGACATTTTTCCACAAAAATTTCGTCACGGCTTTGCTTGTGATTGTTGCTAACGGTTATGCTTCTGCCCACTTTGTGAAATAATCAACGGCGACTATTATGAACTTAACACCACCTTTTCCTGGCTAGAAGGGCCCCACCAAATCTACTCCCCATTGGGCGAAAGGCCATGGTGTTGTCACCGATGTCAATTCCTCCGGAGGGGCATGTGGTACGAGTGCGTAAGTTTGGCATCTTGCACATTTCTTGGTGAACTCCCGTGCGTCCCTTAGAGCATTAGGCCAGTAATATCCTACCCGGACCTCTTTCCTAGCCAAGGTTCTCCCCCCAGAGTGATTTCCATATATCCCCTCGTGTATTTCAGCTAGGACGTACTGTGTTTCTTATGTGGATGTGGAGATGCATCACAACAATGGGACGAAGAAGCCTCTTTTATAAAGGATTCCATCGATGAGTAGGAATCGAGCCGCCCTCTTCTTTATCCTTCTAGCCTCTTCTCTTTCTTCTAGCAATTTTCCTCCATCCAAGTACTCTACCAGCCTGTTTGCCCAATCTAGGGTGCTTGACCCTAGGAATCCTACCTCTACGCCGACTGCTGGAACTTCAATGACCATTCTCTCTACTTGCCATGGCAGGGATAGTTCCTCCCCTCCTGATGTCGCTCGCGCCAACCTGTCTGCAACCTCGTTGTCTGCTCTTGGTATCTGGGTTATGGCGAAGTATGAGAACAAATCTCTTATTTCGTAAACTCGTGCCAGATATTTCTTTAACTTCTCGCCCTTTGTAGCGTAGAGGCCCAAAACTTGATTTACTACCACCTGTGAATCCGACCTGGCGTTCACTTCGATTGCCCCTATTTGAGTGGCCACAGACAATCCTGCTATAAGAGCTTCATATTCAGCTTTGTTGTTAGTTACCTTGAACATCAGTGTGGCCATGTAATACCTCTCTTGGCCGTCAGGGCTTAGTAAATGTATCCCTACGCCTTCGCCTACCTGGCAAGACGACCCATCTATAGATAGCACCCACGGCTTTCCTGATGGTGCTACTTCTTCCTCCTAAGGGAAGTCTGAGAATTCTGTTACAAAATCTACCATCGCTTGTCCTTTAATCGCTTTCCTTGGCTCATATTCTATATCGAATTTGCTCAGCTTGATTGATCAACCTATCAGCCTTCCTGTGCAATCAGGCTTCCTCAAAATTTTTGCCAATGAAGCCTCAGTCAGTACTCTCACTGCGTGGGCTTGGAAATAAGGACGGAGTTTTCTAGCCGCCACCACTAAAGCGAATGCCAGTAATTCAAGTCGGGAATACCTAGCTTCTGCCAGTAACTTTACGCGTATCTGAGTGCTCTACTCACATAATACACCAGATGTTGGATGGTTCCTTCATTCTTTATGAGAACAACGGATACAGCGTGTGAGGAGACTCCTAGATACGCGTAAAGTACGTCGCCTTTCTCCTATCGCTTTAAAAGGGGCAGACTAGAAAAGTACTGCTTTAACCTTTCGAACGCTTCATCGCACTGCTCATTCCACGGATGCACCTTTCGTAGTACTTGGAAAAAGGGAGGCACTTATCTGTTGACCTGGCTATGAACCTTCCTAGGGCAGCCACTCTCCCCGCCAATCGTTGAGTCTCGTTCAGGTTTTTTGGAGGTTTCATATTGATTATGGCCTCTATCTTATCTGGAGAAGCTTCAATTCCTCTCTCAGACACGATGAAGCCCAAGAATCTCCCCGACTAGATCCTGAAAGCACACTTCGCTGGGTTCAACCTCATTTTATAACGGCGTAAGACTCCAAACGCCGCCCGCAAATCTGCAAGGTGTTGGGAGGGCTCTTTGCTTTTTACTAGCAGGTCATCCACGTATACCTCCATAGATCTCCCAATCTGTTCCTTGAACATCTGATTCACCAGCCTTTGGTAGGTCGCCCCTGCATTCCTCAGGCAAAAAAACATAACTTGGTAGCAATATAGCCCTCGGTCAGTTATGAATGATGTCTTTTCTTCGTCTGCTACATTCATCCGTATATGGTTGTATCCTGAATACGTGTCCATGAAGCTCAACATATGATGCCCCGCCGTAGTGTCTACAATGACCTCGATGCGAGGTAAATGGAAGCTATCTTTTGGCAAGCCTTGTTTAAATCTGTGAAGTCTACGCACATTCTCCACTTCCCATTTGCCTTCTTCACCATGACAACGTTGGATAACCACTTCGGGTAGTGGGCTTCTTTGATGAAGCCGGCTGTGAGCAATCTTTTAACTTCTTCACTAATAGCGGCGTACTTTTCCGTGCTGAATGATCTCCTCTTCTGTTGCACTACCTTGTGTGTTGGGTCTACGCCTAAGCAGTGTTCGATGACCTTGTTGTCTATACCGGGCATCTCTTCATGGCTCCACGCGAAGATATCCCTGTGTTCCACCGATAACTGTATCAAGGCTTTTCTATTTGTTGGTGGGACTTGTGTCTCGATATGGGTAGTAGTCTTAGGGCGGTCAGCGTATAATGTCACGAGCTCCAGAGGTTCGTTGACTTCTGCATGTTGCTGACCCCAGTCATCCATGACTTCTATGTCCCTCTTGTAAGTCGCCGCTACCGGCGGTGGGAGGGGTGGCAAAGCCCCATCCTGTCCTGCCACCACGTAGACTTCCTTCTTGACTTTTCTTAATTCTTGCACATAACACTCTCGAGCCAGGGCCTGCTTGCCCCTCACCTCTCTCACGCCGCTATCTGTTGGGAACTTCATCTTGAGATGGTAGGTTGATGTTACCGCCCTCAAACGGTTGAGTGTTGGTCTTCCCAATATAGCATTGTAAGAGGAAGAAACTTTTACTATCAAGAAATCGGTCATGGTAGTTGTCGTCCGTGTCCCAGTTCCAGCAGTTACTGGAAGCGTGATCGCTCCTACAGGCTGAATAGTATCCCCTGAGAACCCCTTTAATGGTGTTGAGGAGATCCTCAATTTTTCAACATCAATCCCCATTTTGACAAATGCTTCCCAAAACAGTATATCAGCCGAGCTCCCATTATCTACCAGCACCTGCCTGGTTGTATAGTTGGCTATTACGAGGGTTATTACTAGAGTATCGTAATGCGGATACAAGACTCCTTCCCTATCTGCCTCTTCAAAGGATATCACCATTCACTCATTGCCAAGCTTTGGTTGCTTGGTTGCTTTCGGTTGGATGTGGAGATACCACCTCCCACAAAACCTCCTGCTATAGTCTTTACTTCTCCTATGGGCGCCTTGTTTCTGTCACTTCTTGGGGGCGATCTCACCCCCTTATCCTGGTGGTCATTGAAGTGACGCCTCCTTTCTGGACTGAAATTCCGCCTTTCCGCCTTGTTCCCTGCCTAGTCTCTTGACGCCTTCTAGGCTTTGACCGTTCAGCCACCATTCGCTCCAACTCGCAGGTTCCTGCCAACTCAGCGACTCTCTTCCTCATGGTCGTGCAGCCCTCAGTCCAGTGTGAGCTCGTCTGATGATACTTGTAGTACCGATCGCCTATTTTGATGGGGCGGCAGCTTTCCTTTTCTCCCTCTACTTTTCGTACACTTAAATTATTGTGCACCAGTCTGAGGTTGCGATCTGATCGCCCTTCCCTTGCTCTTTCTCGCTTACATGGCTTACTCTTCTTGTCTGCCTGCCTGTTTCTCTGCTCAATCTTGGCATCTTCTGTACAAGGGTCCACCAGCACTTACAGGGTATCTTTTGCATTGACACAATCATCCGCCCTGTCCATGAACTCCCTGAGGGTGAAAGGAGTCCTCCGGGTCAACTCTACCATGAAAGGGCTATGCGGCCATACCCATCCTAAGAGGGCGGCTATAGTAATTTTCTCATCTTGGTCGGTCGTTGTTAAGCGTTCTCTGTTGAAACGGGCCAAGTAGGCCTTTAAATTCTCATCCTCCTTTTGCTTAATCGTTAATAGGTAGGTGGCTGGGCACCTACATCTTTGGCTTGGCATGAACTGGGTTAAGAACTGCTTTGCCAGTTCCTCAAAGCTATCTTTTGACTTCGGTTTGAGGGTCCCGAACTATCCCCTAGCAGTCCCTTTCAAGGTCAGATGGTAAGCCCGGCACGCAATCTCTCCCTGGAAACTATGGAGTGTGATATGAGATTTGAAGTTTTCCAGATGATCTACTGGGTCCTTGGACCCATTGTACATTTCTATCTGGGGAACTTTAAATTTTGGCGGGAGCGGCACAGCCATAATACGTCCGCTGTACGACAGATTTGTTTGGTGTAGTAGACTTTCCACCGAGGAAGAACCGCCCATCTTTTTTGCCATCTGTTCATACTTTCCGCTAGCTCCTTCAATTTGTCGTGCATTCTTTCTTTCTCTGCTCATTCAGCATGCTTTTCGACCTTGTATTGGGCCTCACCTTCTCCCTGCTCACTATGCGAGGGCACATTGTCATCATGGAAATTAGCGTTCTTCTGTCTTAAGTCGTCGTTCTCCTTTTGTAAGATTCCCAGGGCCTCCAGAGCTTGTTTCAATTTTTCCTCTGCTACTGCTAGTCGCGCTTCCACAGATGTTGGTACATCGTCCATCGTTCAGCTCGCTACTGAATGTGTTACAATTGGCATGTGAGAATCACACTAAATCACAAGATCCCACAGAAGGCGCCAAATGTTAGGGACGTGTCTCACTTTCAATATTCCCTAGTGCGGCCGTAATTCGCTGGTTCAACCTGAAGGGGGCTTCTCCTGCAAACACTTCGATGCTTAAGTCAGTTAAAAGGATATTGTATTCGAATCATCCTTAATTATCAAAAATTACCTGTATATATAGGCTTGTTTGCTGTACATATCTTGTTCAGGATTTATCGAAACAGATTACTACTTAGGATTTTGAATGATCTCATCACTTTTTGTTGTTCCTCAACCTTCTGTCAAAGGTGGTTGCCATGCATATCTCATTTCTAATTCCTCTTGACTGCCCCTTCATGGATTTTGAGCCCGTCCTCTGGACTTCTTGGTATTTTTTGTATCATGGGCCTTCTTACACGTTCCTAGGCCCTTTGACTGGAATGGCCCCTCCAAGTACCTCCTCACTTAAAATAAACAGTAATGATAAAAGAGAATCTCCTTGCCACAAGCCTCTCTTCTGGAGGTAAAACTCAAGAAAAAGGGAAGAGGGTGGTTATATTAGTTGAAAATAATAGGGTTTCTTCTAGTGTATACTCGACATCACCAAACAGGGATCGATGGCATGGACCCAATTATTTGGAGCTTTCATTCACCATTTATAATGGTTAGAGCCTAGATGTTTCCTAACTTTCTTTCGCGTGTAAACATTAATTATTTTATGTATTTTCCTGCATTTAAATACAAACTATCTGTTTTCTTTTCTAATAGGGGGAAACCATAATTCAAATCAAAATTTCAAAAATGCCTAAAAACCGTTGGAATTTGCCCACAACCTAAAATTGTGGCATTTATAAGTGTCACTAAGCCATTACAAGAAAAGGTAAAGATAATGCCCAGGGGAGGCCACAGAGTGTCACGAGAGTTGGCACGAGAGCGTTATTGTCTCGTCTGAGCTCATTGTCGTTGGGCTACAACCCAAGGGACATCACTTAGTTTTACATGCTCTCGAGTGACTAGAGGAGTTCCATTGAGATAATGCTCCATCTCGACTTGGGGTTGTGATACACACACTCCCTCAAAATCCCATTCCCCTTATGACACCAAAACAAAACTTCGACATTTACAATGCAAACATAAAGCAAAGTACAATTAATATGATAAAGATAAATAACAAAAGTTAAAGATGCAGATGCATGAATAGATTGATATTGGATGGCATGACAATTTACAAACAACGCAGGTCACAAACAAATAACACCATTGTCACAAATTCAACCAATACACGATTTTCCAACTACACATGGTTCCCAACGCTTCATCCAGCCCTTGGCCCATAAATCTACCACCAACTACAATAATAATTTCCCAACACTTCACAGGGCCCTCGGCCCACAAGTTCAACACAACCAGACTGCACAAGCCAAAAAATGGCAACATTAGAAATCCGAGGTTGGTCCATAATTTTACTTACTATGCTAAAAGGAATTTCTTTGGATGAACATGTGCGTCGCCTAAGGGATCCTACAAGTCCATACATGCGTCACTTGCATTCCAAGCAATGAAAGCTTGACTCAGCATCATAGAGTAGCCATGCACACTAACTAAACAGCCATGCAAGGCTCTGTCCGCACACCCAACATTGCCACTAGAATGCATGACCAATCCACTACTGGACTACAGCTGGGTGTTCGGCTTATGAATGGTGGCGTAGGCAACAGATGCACACGATTGAATAGGGTGTGGCGGCCTCCCTTGGCCATGGTGGCGAAATTGGGCTGGTGGGAGGCTGACGACAGCATGGCTGGGACTCTATGGCGGGAGAGAGAAATGGATCATGAGAGGAAGGTAGAGAGAAGAATAAACATTGGTGGTAGAGCCTTACCGAGTAGAGAAGGGAGATGTGGTGGAGCCATGAATGACAAAAGGGTATGAGGCAGCACACGATAGGTCTGAGGTGCCACGAGCTCAAGAGAGAACTAGCAGCAGCGCAGCGGATTTATGCAGGGACAAAGACACTAGGTGGAAAATTGGAGACCGAGCCTTGCATGTGTGGCTAGCATCGGCTGGTTGGCAGCAATGGTGAGAAGACAACAACCAGAGAGCACAAAAGGCTAAAAGACACTAGGGAACAACCATGAAGGCTTAGAGTGGGGAGAACGGAGGTGGTGGCAGGTGATATGAGAGAGAGAGAGAGAGAGAGAGAGAGAGAGAGAGAGAGAGAGAGAGAGAGGCAGAGGGATACACTCCATTGCCAGCGTCGGACTGACTCATCGGGATTACAGAAGGGACGCAACTAAGGCTAGCTAGGACGACAAGCTTGAGGGGCGCGTGACTTAGTGGTCATGGGAAGAAGAAAATAGAGGAGAAGGACATGGGGTTGAGATGATGGGGATGGTCTGCAGGGGAGAAAACAATCGATAAATTTCAGTGGAGAGAAGGTGTTGCCCAGATGACTAATACAAGAGGAGGTGAATTGAGTAGTATTTAAAAATTAAAAATTATAAATCAAATGCACAATATAAAATATAAAAAAAAATACAAAGCAGCAATAAATATAAAGAGTAAGGGTAAGAGAGAAGCAAACTCAGTATGTTAACGAGGTTCGGCCTCACTGCCTACATCCTTGCCCTAAGTTACCCCTTGAGAATTCCCAAATTCATTATTCAACCTCCTTCAGGTGGAGATATAAACGTATTACACCTTTGAGCAACACCGCTACAGAGAATTTGTGTAGAACACCATCTACACTTGCAATCATTTAACACGTGGTGATTCAACTATTTCCTGTGCCTTCTACACTCACAAGGGTTTTACATACCCTTTTACTGATACAAGAGCTGATAGTGGGTAAGTTATCAGAGAACACTCCTCAATGAGTGAAATAAGAACAATACAGTGCAAATTATATCTCTTTCAAAATGAACAAGGGTTAACGCTCAATGCCTAGAAAAGAGAGATTGAAAGTTTTGAATGAATGTTGCAAAACTTGCAATGATATGTGTATGCAAAACTTGCAAGTTTTGCAAAACTTGCAAAACTTGTAAATTTGAAGATCTCAATTGAGCTATTTATAGGCATATGAAACTTCATATTCAAATTTGAAAATATTTAGATATCAAAGACAAAATCATTCGCTTTTCAAAAAATTCAAATAAAAGTTTCTTCTTTTTCAATTGTCATAACATCATTCACTTTTCAAAAATTTCAAACCTAATATTTTTACTTTTCGTATATGACAAAATGAGTATTATTTACTTTTCAAAATTAAAAAAAAAAAACCTCGACCTTTTGCATAAGTCAAAAAGAGTACCAATCACTTTTGAAAATATTCAAATAAAACATGCACATATGAAATATGACAATCAATCATCTTTAATATTTTCAAAATTTAAACTTTTAATCATGTCATACACATGTGAAGGATGACAATCAATCATCTTTCAAAACGTAATTTAATGCTATATGACAAAATATTAATTTTGAATCTTAATCCTAATTTTGAATTTTTTAAGAGATTTATTGTGATACCCTATTTTTACGTGTATTTTTATTGAATGAGTATTTTTAATTTAATTAAAATATTGGTCTTTTTGTTTTAAATTTATCGAATTTTAGTTGGATTTATTAGTTGTGAAATTTATTTTGAGGTGCTTTCTTAATATTAATTATTATTTGTGTTTAAATTGCTCTTTAATTTAATTTAGTTTATTCTTAGATTTTAAATTTTGTTGTTAGTTTTTACTAATTATTTATTTTAATTTAGCTAGATATTGTGTTTAAATTATTTTATTCAATTTATTGCTTTTAAAAATTATTTTCGTTAGATCAGTTTCTTGACCTAAGATGTGAGGATTGAACCTCATTTTTTTCCATATTTTATTTTTCTCTTTTCCTTTTCTCATTTTCTTTTTCCACTTTTTTTTTTCCTTCTTTCTTCTCTTTCTTCCCATTTTCCTTTCGGTTCTCTCTTCCCGCGCGACACACTTCTCCTTTCTTCTTGTTCAAATTTTTGTCCTGCCCCAGCCGCCGCCACCGTGACTTGCACCGGCCCTACCATCCTCTTCCCCACCTACCGGCGTCCACCCTTCTCCAATTTCAGCCCCAACCGAGCCACCGTTAAGCCTCACACACACCACCAAGCCACGGCCCAAAATCTTCCCCGTGCCCTCGTCGCTCAACAATCGGCCATCATTTCTTCACTACATCATCACCGGCCCTCTAGCATCCTAAACCACCCATCCCTAGCTCCGATTCGTCGCCGGTGAAGCTAAACCACCTCCATTTCTGATTTGGCCATTTTTTACTTCCATTGCCATTTTCGCCGCCACCCACCATCAACCACCACTTCCACTAGCTTCATTAACACCTCTAAGCCATTCCCTATCAATTCCAAGTCTTAGTTTGTTCCCATTCAAAAGTGGGTATTTTGTGACCCACAACCACAGTGTATTTTGCACTGTTACGTTGCCTTTCTGCTACTTTTTGCAGCTGCTTGATCCTTCAAAAAATATTTTATAGTATTGTAAGTATTTTCCAAACCTCCTTTAAGATTTAAATATATTATTACTTTAACAATACACTGTGTTGGTTGGTTGTGCTGGACTGAGTCCTAGGAGTTTGGGGGTCAGATGGATTGGAGGACAGAGTTATTTGTATGTTGGTTGATGTTGGAATTTATTGGATATGTTTTGTATTATTGTTTGTATTGCATGGAGCATGCATATTCATGTTTGAAAAAGGAAAATTGGATTTTTCGCATAATGACATGCATGTACATGTGTGGGAAATGTAAACTGGTTTTAGGTGTTTAAATGGATTTTTGGATGCGTGTGTATCATGACTCCAAGCAGAGATGGGGCATTATCTTGGTGGAGCTTTTCTGGTCACTCGGGAGTGCAATATTTGAGTGACGTCCCCTAGGTTGTCATTGGACGACAACAGGATTAGATGAGATGGTAACGCTCTCATGTTGACTTCATGACCCCTCTGCTAGCAGGGGCTAGAGGATGCTTGGCTTCGTACGCAGTGGGCGCAAAACTAGGCATTGCTTGTGTAGATGTCACTTGCGTAGTCTTTACCTGCGGCGTGGCATAGGAGCCAGGGTGTACGGATGGTCGCTTGGGGAGACCATGGTGCATGCGGATTAAAATTGGATATTGATTTGAAATTGGATTTTAGGCCATTTTATGAGAAAATGGCAAGGAAAAGTTTTAAAAGAAAAGATTATTTTTGGGTCTCATGCATATGACGTCCTGTTCATGCATATTGATGAGTTTTAATGTATTTTTATCTTGTGGGTTACTTGGAATATTACTTACCTATAGTACCGTCTTTGGTACTGTAAATTTTGATGCAGATGTGGAGGCGGCTCCGCCGAAGGACTAATTTTTGGAGTTGGCCTTGTTTTATTTGGAAATTATTTTCCTTACCTTTATATTATGTATTACGGATTTGTGACATTATTGGGACTTGTAATATTTTGATACACTTTTTTTAAACTAGTTTGTAATTAAACAAAATTCTGGTACTTAGGAGACTGACTTTTATTATCCACTGCGTTATTTTTGTTGTACACGTGTTGCATGTACACACACTTGGCACTTGACGATGGGTTGCGTGACTCATGTTGTCATCATCCTGACGCCTCAATTTTCATGTGTCCGTACGTGGGAGTTGGGGATGTCACATGTGGTATCAGAGTGGTTTGACTCTGTGTAAAACCACATGTCCCGTAGGTGAAATAGCAGAAAGTTTTAAAGTTGTAATTTGAAATTATTTGTTTGAAGTTTGCTATTTGAATTGTTTTATTTAATTTGATTTGATTTATTTGACTTGAAATTATTTCATTAAATTTGAATTTGTTTGATTTATTTTGATTTTAATTTATTTGGTTATTTTATTGTATGCTATTTTATTTTATTTTATTATTATTTGGTTTTATTCTTTATTGTTTATTTTGTCCGAAGTTTAAGTGGGTTGAAGGTTATGCTATGGCAGGAAGATTGTAAGATCGAGAAGGCCTATTGGCGAACCCGAGGATGATTTGCCACGTGGCGATGGGAACTACGCCATTGCTAGAGCTTTAAATCGGATGACAAAATTCTTTCAACAAAATTTTTGACTGCCGCAAGGAGATCAGAATAGAGCGATGCAAATTGGATGCACCTATGAGCGCTTTTTAGCACATAGAACCTGGCTTTCACTGGTGAAGAAGATCCACTTTGGGCTGGAAAGTGGATAAAAGATTTGGAGAGGACGTTTGAAGTCTGTGGATGCACTGAGGCTCAACAAGTGTTATATGCGAGTTACTTGCTGCAAGGTGATGTGGCTGATTGGTGAGAGAACAAGAGGGAACTTTTAGTGATGGAGTTGGGATCTTTTGTTACTGTGTCTTGGCAGCATTTCAAGAAGGAATTTAATGACGATTTCTTTCCCGCTTATGTGAGGTGACAAAAGGCACAAGAATTTGGTAACCTCGTCCAAGGAAATATTGTGACGCCCCCAAATTCCGCTTGGGATTGAACGGACATTTGAAGCGTCGAGACATGNTTCGTTTCACAACTACGCAGCGAACTCCACAAACACTAACTACACAGTCTACAGCCAACCAAAACAATTATGTTAAACATAAATAACTAAAGATAGAGGGTTAAGACGAGAGAGATGTGATTGCTGTCGGGAAAGAATCCAAAACTGATAATTTTAGCGGGCTGTTACAAATATGACTGTTGAACAATATGCCCAAAAATTTATAGAGCTCGAGCGATTTGCTACTCACCTCATTGCCACGAAAGAGATGCAGGCTGAGCGTTTTTAGAAGGGTCTATGACATGATATATGCAGACAGGTAACTTGTCATCAGATTACAAATTTTTAGAGGTTAGTTGATTTGGCCACCATTGCGGAGCATGAGAATAGTTTTGGAGTAGGCTCCCCTCTAGGTCAGAAAAGGCGGAGTTTTGCTGATGAAGGGAGTAGTTCCGGTTCGCCTCATAAATTTGTGCAGAGGACTGGGACTCAACCACAAGCAGCCTCAGGAGTGCGTATGGGAGGCTGGGTACCAGTTTGCGGAAGGTGCAATAGAGCCCATGAGGGTGAGTGTCGACAGAGTGGTGGAACCCAGTGTTACCGCTGTGGCCAAGAGGGGCATTTCACTCGCGAGTGCCCTAATCGAGTTCAAGGAAGCCGTGGATGTCATCGTGGCAGTAGGACTAATCAGAGACAAGTGGTGCAAGCTCGGGTATATGCTGTTACTCTTAGAGAAGTTGATGACGAGGCACCAGAGACACAGGATGCTGGGGTGATTACAGGTATGGATCTACCTTGATTTTGGATTTGATGTTTGGTGTGATTTGATTTTCTTTTTTACTTTTGGATTTCATTGGTAAACGTGTTTGGTTCAGGAAGAGTTCGTTTGTAAGATTTTTATGCTTGCACTTTGTTTGATTTGGGTGCATCTCAATCGTTCGTATCTTATACTTTCGCACGGATATACAATCTGGTTATGGAGCCCTTGTCAAAATCGTTGGTAGTGATTCTTCCAAATGGTGAGGTGGTGTGGTACTCTAAAGTTGCGTTGGGCTGTCCTTTGGATTTTGGTGGAAGGACATTTGATGCGGATTTAGTTGTGTTCAAATTGTTGGGATTTGATATTATCCTTGGAATGGACTGGTTGTATCGATATTCTACCAGTATCAATTGTAGAAGTCGAGTAATTAGCTTTCAACTCCCGGATGGAGATTATTTGGAATTATGGGAAGTAAATTAAAGGAAAAGCCGGCAGTTATATCGACAATTCAAGCGAAGAGAGATATTGCTTATGGAGCGGATGCCTTTTTGGTCCAAGTGGTGTCTACACCATCTGAGAAAAAGTCTCTAGTTGATATCCCAGTTATGGAAGAATTTTCGGATGTGTTCGTGGATGATTTGCCTGGGTTACCTCCTGTTCGTGAGTTGGAGTTCGCTATTGATTTGGAACCTGGAGCTGCACCTGTGCAGAAGGCTCCATATGGTATGGCACCAGCTGAGTTGATAGACATAAAGGTTCAGTTGCAAGATTTGGTAGATAAGGGATTTATTCAGCCAAATACTTCTCCATGGGGAGCAACAATATTGTTTGTTAAGAAGAAAGATAATACCCTCAATGTGTATCGACTACCGAGAACTCAATAAGGTGACCATCAAGAATAAGTACCCTCTCTCTCAGATCGAATGATTTGTTTGATAGCTTCAAGGAGTAGCTAGTTTTCTCGAAGATTGATTTGAGATCGAGATACTACCAGTTGCGGATAAGAGATAAAAATATACCCAAGACTACCTTTAGATCGAGATATGGACATTATGAGCTTAAGGAGATGCCTTTTAGGTTAGCTAATGCCCCTGCAGCTTTTATGGATTTGATGAATCAGGTATTCCGACCCTATTTGGATTCTTTTGTGGTGGTTTTCATTGACGACATATTAATTTATTCTCGAGATTTTGAAGAACATGCTTATCATCTCCGTTTAGTACTTGGGAAGTTAAGAGAACACTAGCTATATGCGAAGTTTAGCAAGTGTGAATTTTGGTTGGAGGAAGTTAGATTTCTTGGACATGTAATTTCTCGAGATGGTGTGGCCGTTGATTCTATCAAGGTAGAAGCTATTTTATCGTGGCAGCGTCCTTTCAACCTTGCGTGAGATTCAGAGTTTCTTAGGACTTGCTGGGTATGATCGAAGATTTGTGGAGGAATTTTCTCGATTATCCGGACCTCTCACTATTTTGACTTGGAAGAATACTGACTTTATTTGGTCAGACAAGTGCGGGAGAAGTTTCCAAGAGTTGAAGAAAAGACTGACAATAGAACCTGTGTTGGCACTTTTGGAACCGCGCAAGCCGTTTGTGGTCTTCAACGATGCATCCAAGTTTGGATTAGGATGTGTTCTTACGCAGGAGGGACGAGTTGTTGCTTATGCATCTCGTCAGTTGAAAGATCATGAGAAGAATTATCCTACGCATAATTTGGAATTGGCTGTGATAGTGTTTGCTCATAAGATCTGGTGGCATTATTTGTATGGAGAAGTTTGAAGCACCTATTTTCTCAGAAGAATCTCAATATGAGATAGAGGCGATGGTTAGAGTTGATCAGTGATTATCAGTGCGAGATCAAGTATCATCCAGGGACAGCGAATATAGTTGCAGATGCTTTGAGTCAAAAATATTATTTGGTGGATGAGGCTGAATCTTCAGGGTTGGACTTACTTCTTTATGAGATGAGAAGACTTCTTATCGAAAGTCACAACAAGAGGAAGTTTTATCTTCAATTCTTGATGTTCGAGTAGTCGATTTTGAGGAATTGAAGACTCTTCAAAGGAAGGATCCGAAGCTACTAGATATTAGAAAGAGAGTTAGGAAATCTAGAGGGCCTTTGCATTACAGTATGGATAAGGATAGAATTCTTCGATTTCGGAATCGTAGAGTAATCCCCAAAGATTCAGAATTTAAGGAGCAAATTATGGCAGAAGCTCATGCGGCTCCTTATTCGGTTCATCCTGGAAGCACAAAGATGTATCGAGATTTGAAGAGAATTAATAGTGGTAAGGGATGAAGAGGGATATCGCCCTGTACATTGAGAGATGTGACACATGCCGACAAGTCAAGGCCGGATATCAAAGACCCTCTCGTATGCTTCAACCTCTCCCTATTCCTGAGTGGAAATGGAATGACATTACTATGGATTTTGTAGTGGGCTTACCGAGGACTCCTAGTTGAAAGAACTCGGTTCGGGTGATTGTTGACTGGTTGACCAAGAGTGCTCATTTCTTACCTGTCAATAATATTGACTCCTTAGAAAAGTTGACCTATCTGTATGTAAAAGAGATAGTGCGGTTGCACGGGGTATCCAAGAATATTGTATCAGATCGGGACCCGAGGTTCATATCTCATTTTTGGAAGAGTTTACAGGTAGCTCTGGGTACTAAATTGAATTTTAGTACTACATATTACCCTCAAACTGGCGGTCAATCGGAGTGTACTATTTAGACCCTTGAAGAGATGGTGTGGGCATGTGTTATGGAATTTCAAGGTGTTGGGTATTGTGGAGTCTGGTCCACTTCGCTCAGCGGTTGCGGGAAAGGAAGTTCGCTCGAGCGGAGGCATTAGCCGCTCGAGTGAAGTTAGACAGAGTTGAACGCTCGATGTCTGCTCGACTAGTGAGCTCGAGCGATTGCGGAAGGGAGTTTGCTCGACGCGCGCTCGACACGCCGCTCGAGCGAATATCGTATAATTTCAGATCTAGGATTTTTTCTGCCGTTTCACTATAAATATGTGTTTTCTACATATTTGGCCGTACTGTACAACACTGTTGGTGAAAGTATTTCACCCCTCCATTGTAGTGTGATTACCTCAAGCAATAAAATCCTCTCAGCTCCCGTGACGTAGGCAATTTGCCGAACACGTATATCTGTGTGTCGTGTGTGATTTTCTCGTTCATATTCCATATTTTTCACTTTATTGTCATCGTTTTCACAACAATTGGTATCAAGAGCCAAGGTTCGGGTCTGAGGGAAAACGATGGCTGGAGATGAAGTGAAGGTATCGGGGATCGAGAAGTTTGATGGCACGGATTTTGGTTACTGGAGGATGCAGATAGAGGACTACCTCTATGGGAAGAAACTTCATCTTCCGTTATTGGGGAAGCGACCGGAAAAGATGGATGAGGCTGATTGGAATCTGTTGGATCGACAGGTTCTGGGGGTTATTCGATTAACCCTGTCGAGATCCGTTGCACACAACGTCATCAAGGAGAAGACGACTGCGGATCTCATGACGGCTTTGTCAGGTATGTATGAAAAGCCGTCAGCGAATAACAAGGTACACTTGATGAAAAAGTTATTCAATTTAAAGATGGCGGATGGTATGTCTGTTGCACAACATCTGAATGATTTTAATACTATCACAAATCAATTGTCGTCTGTTGAAATTGAATTTGATGATGAGATACGTGCACTGATATTGTTGGCTTCATTGCCAAATAGCTGGGAAGCCATGAGAATGGCTGTTAGTAATTCTGCCGGTAAATCTAAGCTAAAATATGATGATATTCGTGATTTGATTTTGGCTGAGGAGGTGCGCAGGAAAGATTCTGGCGAGACCTCGGGTTCGAGTTCAGCACTGAATGTTGATTCTCGAGGGAGATCACAAGACAGGAACTCAAACAGAGGAAGATCAAAATCAAAGCACAGGAGGCAAGAGCAAGTCAAGGCCTGGTCAGCAGGCAACTTGCTGGAATTGTGGCAAAGCTGGCCACATAAAGAAGAACTGCAAAAATCCTAAGAAGACAGAGAATGATAGTGCTAATGTTGTAACTGAAGAAGTACAGATGCACTATTGCTTGCAGTTCATAGTCCAGTTGATGACTGGATACTGGATTCAGGGGCTTCCTTCCATACATCTTCCCACCGGGAGTTAATGCGGAATTATGTTGCAGGTGACTTTGGGAAGGTGTATCTGGCTGATGGAGAGGCTTTGAACGTGGTGGGGATGGGAGACATTGACATTGCACTCCCTAACAAGAACAAATGGACCTTGCAAAAGGTCAGACACATTCCTGAGTTGAAGAAAACCTCATTTCTGTTGGGCAGCTCGATGAGTGTGGTCATTCAGTAGTGTTCTCAGATAGCACCTGGAAGGTCACAAAAGGGGCATTGGTACTGGCTCGGGGTAAGAAAACTGGTACACTATATATGACTACCGGTTTAATTAACACTATTGCTACTACCGTTGCAGAGAGCTGTGTTCGTGGATGATTTGCCTGGGTTACCTCCTGTTCGTGAGTTGGAGTTCGCTATTGATTTGGAACCTGGAGCTGCACCTGTGCAGAAGGCTCCATATGGTATGGCACCAGCTGAGTTGATAGACATAAAGGTTCAGTTGCAAGATTTGGTAGATAAGGGATTTATTCAGCCAAATACTTCTCCATGGGGAGCAACAATATTGTTTGTTAAGAAGAAAGATAATACCCTCAATGTGTATCGACTACCGAGAACTCAATAAGGTGACCATCAAGAATAAGTACCCTCTCTCTCAGATCAATGATTTGTTTGATCAGCTTCAAGGAGTAGCTGTTTTCTCGAAGATTGATTTGAGATCGAGATACTACCAGTTGCGGATAAGAGATAAAAATATACCCAAGACTGCCTTTAGATCGAGATATGGACATTATGAGCTTAAGGAGATGCCTTTTAGGTTAGCTAATGCCCCTGCAGCTTTTATGGATTTGATGAATCAGGTATTCCGACCCTATTTGGATTCTTTTGTGGTGGTTTTCATTGACGACATATTAATTTATTCTCGAGATTTTGAAGAACATGCTTATCATCTCCGTTTAGTACTTGGGAAGTTAAGAGAACACTAGCTATATGCGAAGTTTAGCAAGTGTGAATTTTGGTTGGAGGAAGTTAGATTTCTTGGACATGTAATTTCTCGAGATGGTGTGGCCGTTGATTCTATCAAGGTAGAAGCTATTTTATCGTGGCAGCGTCCTTTCAACCTTGCGTGAGATTCAGAGTTTCTTAGGACTTGCTGGGTATGATCGAAGATTTGTGGAGGAATTTTCTCGATTATCCGGACCTCTCACTATTTTGACTTGGAAGAATACTGACTTTATTTGGTCAGACAAGTGCGGGAGAAGTTTCCAAGAGTTGAAGAAAAGACTGACAATAGAACCTGTGTTGGCACTTTTGGAACCGCGCAAGCCGTTTGTGGTCTTCAACGATGCATCCAAGTTTGGATTAGGATGTGTTCTTACGCAGGAGGGACGAGTTGTTGCTTATGCATCTCGTCAGTTGAAAGATCATGAGAAGAATTATCCTACGCATAATTTGGAATTGGCTGTGATAGTGTTTGCTCATAAGATCTGGTGGCATTATTTGTATGGAGAAGTTTGAAGCACCTATTTTCTCAGAAGAATCTCAATATGAGATAGAGGCGATGGTTAGAGTTGATCAGTGATTATCAGTGCGAGATCAAGTATCATCCAGGGACAGCGAATATAGTTGCAGATGCTTTGAGTCAAAAATATTATTTGGTGGATGAGGCTGAATCTTCAGGGTTGGACTTACTTCTTTATGAGATGAGAAGACTTCTTATCGAAAGTCACAACAAGAGGAAGTTTTATCTTCAATTCTTGATGTTCGAGTAGTCGATTTTGAGGAATTGAAGACTCTTCAAAGGAAGGATCCGAAGCTACTAGATATTAGAAAGAGAGTTAGGAAATCTAGAGGGCCTTTGCATTACAGTATGGATAAGGATAGAATTCTTCGATTTCGGAATCGTAGAGTAATCCCCAAAGATTCAGAATTTAAGGAGCAAATTATGGCAGAAGCTCATGCGGCTCCTTATTCGGTTCATCCTGGAAGCACAAAGATGTATCGAGATTTGAAGAGAATTAATAGTGGTAAGGGATGAAGAGGGATATCGCCCTGTACATTGAGAGATGTGACACATGCCGACAAGTCAAGGCCGGATATCAAAGACCCTCTCGTATGCTTCAACCTCTCCCTATTCCTGAGTGGAAATGGAATGACATTACTATGGATTTTGTAGTGGGCTTACCGAGGACTCCTAGTTGAAAGAACTCGGTTCGGGTGATTGTTGACTGGTTGACCAAGAGTGCTCATTTCTTACCTGTCAATAATATTGACTCCTTAGAAAAGTTGACCTATCTGTATGTAAAAGAGATAGTGCGGTTGCACGGGGTATCCAAGAATATTGTATCAGATCGGGACCCGAGGTTCATATC
Organism: Carya cathayensis; assembly: GCA_011037825.1. Taxonomy (NCBI): domain Eukaryota; kingdom Viridiplantae; phylum Streptophyta; class Magnoliopsida; order Fagales; family Juglandaceae; genus Carya; species Carya cathayensis. Next base: position 229,016 of record QGSO01000260.1, read on the forward strand.
TCATTTTTGGAAGAGTTTACAGGTAGCTCTGGGTACTAAATTGAATTTTAGTACTACATATTACCCTCAAACTGGCGGTCAATCGGAGTGTACTATTCAGACCCTTGAAGAGATGGTGTGGGCATGTGTTATGGAATTTCAAGGTGTTGGGTATTGTGGAGTCTGGTCCACTTCGCTCGAGCGGTTGCGGGAAAGGAAGTTCGCTCGAGCGGAGGCATTAGCCACTCGAGTGAAGTTAGACAGAGTTGAACGCTCGATGTCCGCTCGATAGTGAGCTCGAGCGATTGCGGAAGGGAGTTCGCTCGACGCGCGCTCGACACGCCGCTCGAGCGAATATCGTATAATTTCAGATCTAGGATTTTTTCTGCCGTTTCACTATAAATATGTGTTTTCTAAATATTTGGCCGTACTGTACAACACTGTTGGTGAATAGTATTTCACCCCTCCATTGTAGTGTGATTACTCAAGCAATAAAATCCTCTACAGCTCCCGTAGACGTAGGCAATTTGCCGAATCACGTATATCTGTGTGTCGTGTGTGAATTTTTCTCGTTCATATTCATATTTTTCACTTTATTGTCATCGTTTTCACAACAATTGGTATCAAGAGCCAAGGTTCGGGTCTAAGGGAAAACGATGGCTGGAGATGAAGTGAAGGTATCGGGGATCGAGAAGTTTGATGGCACGGATTTTGGTTACTGGAGGATGCAGATAGAGGACTACCTCTATGGGAAGAAACTTCATCTTCCGTTATTGGGGAAGCGACTGGAAAAGATGGATGAGGCTAATTGGAATATGTTGGATCGACAGGTTCTGGGGTTATTCGATTAACCCTGTCGAGATCCGTTGCACACAACGTCATCAAGGAAAAGACGACTGCGGATCTCATGACGGCTTTGTCAGGTATGTATGAAAAGCCGTCAACAAATAACAAGGTACACTTGATGAAAAAGTTATTCAATTTAAAGATGGCGGATGGTATGTCTGTTGCATAACATCTGAATGATTTTAATACTATCACAAATCAATTGTCGTCTGTTGAAATTGAATTTGATGATGAGATACGTGCACTGATATTGTTGGCTTCAGTGCCAAATAGCTGGGAAGCCATGAGAATGGCTGTTAGTAATTCTGCCGGTAAATCTAAGCTAAAATATGATGATATTCGTGATTTGATTTTGGCTGAGGAGGTGCGCAGGAAAGATTCTGGCGAGATCTCGGGCTCGAGTTCAGCACTGAATGTTGATTCTCGAGGGAGATCACAAGACAGGAACTCAAACAGAGGAAGATCAAAATCAAAGCACAGAGGCAAGAGCAAGTCAAGGCCTGGTCAGCAGGCAACTTGCTGGAATTGTGGCAAAGCTGGCCACATAAAGAAGAACTGCAAAAATCCTAAGAAGACAGAGAATGATAGTGCTAATGTTGTAACTGAAGAAGTACATGATGCACTATTGCTTGCAGTTCATAGTCCAGTTGATGACTGGATACTGGATTCAGGGGCTTCCTTCCATACATCTTCCCACTGGGAGTTAATGCGGAATTATGTTGCAGGTAACTTTGGAAAGGTGTATCTGGCTGATGGAGAGGCTTTGAACGTGGTGGGGATGGGAGACATTGACATTGCACTCCCTAACAAGAACAAATGGACTTTGTAAAAGGTCAGACACATTCCTAAGTTGAAGAAGAACTTCATTTCTGTTGGGCAGCTCGATGAGTGTGGTCATTCAGTAGTGTTCTCAGATAGCACCTGGAAGGTCACAAAAGGGGCATTGGTACTGGCTCGGGATAAGAAAACTGGTACACTATATATGACTACCGGTTTAATTAACACTATTGCTACTACCGTTACAGAGAGCACAACAGATTTGTGGCATTGTAGGCTTGGCCATATGAGTCAGAAGGGCATGAAAGAACTTCTGTCCAGAGACAAGCTACCAGAACTGAAGTCAGTTGATCTCAGTATGTGTGAGAGTTGCATTATGGGGAAACAGAAGAATGTCAGTTTCTTGAAAAGTGGCAGAACGCCAAAGACAGGAAAACTGGATCTTGTACACACAGATGTGTGGGGACCTTCTCCAGTGGCATCTCTTAGAGGTTCTCGTTACTATGTCACGTTCATTGATGACCATAGTAGGAAGGTATGAGTTTATTTCTTGAAGCATAAATCTGATGTATTTAATGTATTCAAGACTTGGAAGGCCATGGTTGAGACAGAGACAGACTTGAAACTAAAATGTTTGAGGTCTGACAATGGTGGTGATTAGATTGATGGTGGGTTTAAGGAGTACTGTGCAGCTCAGGGTATCAGAATGGAGAAGACCATTCCTGGGACACCACAGCAAAATGGAGTTGCGGAGCGTATGAACAGGACCATTAATGAGCGTGCTAGAAGCATGAGATTGCACGCCGGACTACCACCAACTTTCTGGGCAAATGCGGTCAGCACTGCCGTCTACTTGATCAACAGGGGGCCATCCGTCCCATTAGATTGTGAATTGCCTGAGGAGGTTTGGAGCGGGAAAGAGGTTAAATTTTCTCACCTTAAAACTTTTGGATGTCTTTCTTATGTTCTTATTAATCCTGATGCTCGTAGTAAACTTGAGGCTAAGTCAAAGAAATGTTATTTCATTGGCTATGGAGACGAGGCATTTGGCTATCGTTTCTGGGATGATCAGGGTCGGAAGATCATAAGAAGCAGGAATGTGATTTTCAATGAGAAGATTGTGTACAAGGACAAGTTTAGTACAGCTTCCGAAGTAGCTCCTCAGGCGTTCGAGTTCATAAGATTTGATGACCTACCAGAGGTCACAGTGCAGTGTAGAGATGTGAGTGACGAGGAGAGTGGGTCCAGTGCACCCGTTCCTATTATTCCGCAGTCAGTTTCAGAACCGTCCACGTCTACAGCTGTAGTTCGCAGGTCAGTTAGGACTAGACGTCCTCCACAGCGTTTCTCACTTACATTGAACTACATTTTGTTGACAGATGGTGGAGAACCGCAGAGTTATGAAGAAACCTTGCAAGATGAAAATTCTAGCAAGTGGGAGCTGGCCATGAAAGATGAGATAGATTCCCTTCTAGGGAATCAGACATGGGAGTTGACAGAACTTCCATCAGGGAAGAAGGCATTACACAACAAGTGTACCGGGTAAAAACTGAGCATGATGGCAGTAAGAGGTACAAGGCTAGACTTGTTGTAAAAGGCTTTCAACAGAAGCAGGGTATTGATTACTCTGAGATCTTTTCTCCTGTGGTAAAGATCACAACCATCAGGATGGTACTGTCTATGGTTGCTACCGAAGATTTATTTCTTGAGCAGTTAGATGTGAAGATAGCCTTTCTTCATGGGGACCTTGAAGAAGACATCTACATGCACCAGCCTGAGGGATTTGTAGTACAGGGAAAGGAAGATTCAGTTTGCAGACTGAAGAAGAGCTTGTATGGCCTGAAGAAGAGCTTGTATGGCCTGAAGCAAGCTCCTAGACAGTGGTATAAGAAATTTGATAACTTCATCCACAGTGCAGGGTACATCAGATGTCAGGCAGATCACTGTTGCTATGTCAGGCATTTTGAAAATTCTTATATCATTTTACTGTTGTATGTGGATGACATGCTTATTGCAGGGGCTAGTATTGATGAGATCAATAATCTGAAGAAGCAGATGTCAGAGCACTTTGCAATGAAGGATTTGGGAGCTGCAAAGCAAATCCTTGGCATGAGAATTGTCAGAAATAGAGTCAGAGGCACGTTAAGACTCTCACAGGCTGAGTATGTGAAAAAAGTACTCAGCAGGTTCAATATGGACAAGGCCAAACCAGTTGGCACACCTTTGGGCAGTCACTTCAGACTCAGCAAGAATCAGTCACCCGAGTCAGAGGAGGAACAAGACTACATGAGGAACAAGACTGCATGGGCAATATCCGGTCTGCACAAGACCGGATATTGCCCATGCAGTGGGAGTTGTGAGTAGATACATGAGTAACCCAGGAAAAGAACATTGGGAAGTAGTGAAATGGATTTTGAGGTACCTAAAAGGCTCCTCAGAAACCTGCTTGTGTTTCTCAGGAGAGAGTTTAGAGGTGTAGGACTATGTTGATGCTGATTTAGCTGGAGACATTGACAGTAGGAAGAGTACCATGGGATTTGTTTACACTCTTGGTGGTACTGCTGTGTCATGGGGTTCTAATCTACAGAAGACAGTTTCTTTGTCTACTACAGAAGCTGAGTATATTGCAGTGTCAGAGGCTGCAAAGGAGATGATATGGCTACAAGGCTTCTTGGAGGAATTGGGTAAGAAGAATCAAAAGGGCACTCTCTATAGTGATAGTCAGAGCGCCATATTCCTTGCTAAGAATCCAGCATTTCATTCCAGGACCAAGCACATTCAAATCAGGTATCACTTCATACGATCATTGTTAGATGACGGACAGTTGTTACTTGAGAAAATTTGTGGAAGCAAGAACCCTGCTGATATGTTGACTAAGGGTGTTACACTTGAGAAACTGAAGTTGTGCGCAACTTCAGTTGGTCTTCTAGCATGAAGACAGGGGCAGTGAGTTGCAGAGGTGGAGGATATCACGTTTGAGGAAGAGGACGATGCAGCGAGTGTACCAGTCTCCAAGTGGGAGAATTGTTGGGTATTGTGGAGTCTGGTCCACTTCGCTCGAGCGACAAAAGGCCGCCGCTCGAGTGAAGCCAGGTAGCTTCGAACGCTCGAAGGTTGCTCGACAGTGAGCTCGAGCGGTTGCGGGAAAGGAAGTTCGCTCGAGCGGAGGCATTAGCCGCTCGAGCGAAGTCAAGCAGAGTTGAACGCTCGATGTCCGCTCGATAGTGAGCTCGAGCGATTGCGGAAGGGAGTTCGCTCGACGCGCACTCAACACGCCGCTCGAGCGAATATCATATAATTTCAGATCTAGGGTTTTTTCCACCGTTTCACTATAAATATGTGTTTTCTACATATTTGGCCGTACTGTACAACACTGTTGGTGAACAGTATTTTGCCCCTCTATTGTAGTGTGATTCCTCAAGCAATAAAATCCTCTGCAGCTCCCGTGGACGTAGGCAATTTGCCGAACCACGTATATCTGTGTGTCGTGTGTGAATTTTTCTCGTTCATATTCAGATTTTTCACTTTATTGTCATTGTTTTTACAACACAAGGAAGTTGGAAAAGTCATTTGCCGCTTATAGATTTCGCTTATAATAATAGTTTCCATGCGTCCATCCAGATGGCTCCGTATGAAGCTCTTTCTGTGAGGAAGTGTAGATAGCCAGCATGTTGGGATGAAGTTGCCAAGAGTAAGATAATTGGGCCCGAAATAATTCAGGAAATGCAAAGTCAAGTTCGGATTATAAGAGATAAAATGGTGGCAGTGCAGAGTCGTCAGAAAAGCTATGCGAACACAAGGAGGAGAGATTTATCTTTTGAGGAAGGTGATTGGGTTTATCTCAAAGTCTGTCCCATGAAAGGAGTTAAGCGTTTTGGTAAAAAGGGGAAACTTAATCCGAGATATGTTGGCCCTTTTCAGATTTTGGAGAAAGTACGGTCCGTTGCTTATAGAATTACATTGCCGGATTATTTTGGGGAAATTCATGATGTCTTTCATGTATCGTCTTTGAAGAAGAGCTTTGGACAACAAGAGCCGCGCTTTGTCGACCCAAAGCGTATTCAGCTACAACCGGATCTTACTTATGAAGTTGTCTCAACGCAGATTATGGATTGGAAAGAGCAAAGGTTGAGATCCAAGATGATACCTCTGGTAAAGGTGGCATGAGGAGATCCATTAACTCAAGATTTCTCTTGGGAGAGAAAAGCAGACATGAGAGAACTATACCCATATTTGTTTGAGTGACTGGCGGTATGTTTACTAAGCTTGGTCTTAATTGAATCTTGTGGCTTGCTTTAGCGTTAATGTTTAACCTTGCAAATTTTGAGGTCGAAATTTTATTTTAAGGGGGGAGGATGCGATACCTCGTTTTTACGTGTATTTTTATTGAATGAGTATTTTTAATTTAATTAAAATATTGGTCCTTTTGTTTTAAATTTATCAAATTTTAGTTGGATTTATTTAATTGTAAAATTTATTTTGAAGTGCTTTCTTAATATTAATTATTGTTTTTATTTAAATTGCTCTTTAATTTAATTTAGTTTATTTTTAGATTTTAAATTTTGTTGATAGTTTTTACTAATTATTTATTTTATTTTAGCTAGATATTGTGTTTAAATTATTTTATTCAATTTATTGCTTTTAAAAATTGTTTTCGTTGGATCAGTTTCTTGACCCAAAATGTGAGGATTGAACTTCATTTCTTTTTCCCATCTTTTCTTTTTCTCTTTTCATTTTTTCTTTTTCTTTTTCCTCTTTCTTTTTTTTTTCCCTCTCTCTCTCTCTCTCTCTCTCTCTCTCTCTCTCTCTCTCTCTCCTCGGGCGACACACTTCTCAATTCCCGTTCAAATTTTCATCCCACCCCAGCCATCGCCGTTCACCACTGTGACCTGCACCACTCCCACCATCCTCTTCCCCATCTACCAGTGTCCACCCTCCTCCAATTTTAGCCCCAACCGAGCTACCGTTAAGCCACATGCGTACCACCAAGTCATGGCCCAGAATCTTCCCTGTGTCGTCATCGCGCAACCATCTGCCACCATCTTGCAACTATCGGCCACCATCTCTTCACCACATCATCACCGGCCTTCTAGCATCTCAAACCATCCATCCCCATCTCCGATCCGTCGCAGATCATTCTTAACCACCTCCATTTCTTATTTGGCAATTTTTGACTTCCACTGCCATTTTCCCCATCATCCACGACCAACCACCACTTTCATTAGCTTCACAAACATCTCTAAGCCATTTCCTATAAATCTCAGTTCTTAGTTTGTTCCCATTCAAAGTGGGTATTTTGTGATCCACGGCACAATGTATTTTGCACTGATACGTTGCATTTTCGCTACCTTTTGCAACTCCTTGATCATTCGAAAATATTTTATAGCGCTGTATATATTTTTCAAACCTCATTTAAGATTTAAATATATTATTGTTTTAACAAGACACTGTGTTGGTTAGTTGTGCCGGACTTAGTCTGATGAGTTTGTGGGTTGGATGGATTGGAGGACGGAGTTTTTTGTATGTTGGTTAATGTTGGAACTTATTGGATATGTTGTGTCTTATTGTTTGCATTGCATGGAGCATGCATGTTCATGTTTGAAAAAGGAAAATTGGATTTTTCACATAATGGCATGCATGTACATGTGTGGAAAATGGAAATTGGTTTCAGGTGTTTAAATGGATTTTGGATGTGTGTGTATCATGACCCAAGCCGAGATGGGGCATTATTTTGGTGGGCGACAACGAGATCAGACGGGATAGTAATGCTCTCGTGCCGAATCCGTAGCCCCTCTGCTGGAGGGAGCTAGAGGATGTTTGGTTATATATACGCTGGGCGCGGAACTGGGCATCGCTTGTGTAGATGTCACTTGCGTAGTTGTTACCTACGGTGTGACATAGGAGGCAGGGTGTGCTGATGGTCCCTAGGGGAGACCATGGTGCATGCGGATTAAAATTGGATATTGATTTGAAATTGGATTTTGGGCCATTTTCTGGAAAAATGGTGAGGAAAAATTTTAAAGGAAATTTTTGGGCCAAATGTGATTTTTGGCCTGAGTTGGAAGATGAATTATTTTTTAGAAAAGATTATTTTTGGGTCTCATGCATATGGCATCCTGTTCATACATATTGTTGAGTTTTAATGTATTTTTATTTTGTGGGTTGCTTGGAATATTACTTGCCTACAGTATCGTCTTTGGTATTGTAGATTTTGATGCAGATGAGGAGAAAGCTAGGCCTGAGGAGGCGGCTCCACCGGAGGACTGATTTTTGGAGTTTGCCTTGTTTTATTTGGAAATTATTTTCCTTGCCTTTATATTATGTATTACAAATTTGTGACATTATTGTGACTTGTAATATTTTGATACGCTTGTCTTAAGCTAGTTTATAATTAAACAAAATTCTGGTACTTAGTAAACTGACTTTTATTATCCGTTCTGTTATTTTTATTGTACACATATTGCATGTACACACACTTGGCACTTGGCGATAGGATGTGTGACTCGTGTTGTCATCATCCTGAAGCCTGGATTTCCACGTGTCCGTACTTGGGAGTTGGGGGCGTCACATTTACAACATTATTCTATGAGTTTTAATGTGAATTTGTTCCCTTCTTACTTATGCTTGGTTCCTTAATGTGTTTAACTCCATTGTGTAGATAGCTTGAGTTTGAGACTCTTTTATTTTTTGAATTCGTTTGTTATCATAAAAATCTATATGTATATATATAATTATATGAAATTTGAAATTTTGAGTTCAGCAAAAGGGAAAAATGGGTTACAGCACACAAATAGAGGGAAAGAATAAGATGAAACCCTTAGCGTTTCTCACTTAAGGGGTCAAAACATTGAGTTTTACTTTTAAGGGGGATGGGCTTGCTTTAGTAGTGGGCTCCCCAGCACACGGGCTGGGCCTGAGTTCCTCTACTTACACCCCACAAATTAACCCCACAATAATATTACAAAAGGCCCACTAAATAAAAACCCAAAACTTGGGCCTACACATTTTAAGATGAGTTTAACATTTATTCACACAACTCTCAAATTACTAAACTTATCTTAATTCAAAACTTCTTTACACGTGGGATTCACAATTTTTTTTAACTTCCCATAAAAAGTACTAAACTCATCTTAACATTCGAATACATTTAAACTTATCTTCAATGAGTTCCATAGAATTCATTCTACGATATCAACTCATTACTATTCATAAAGAATTGAACTCAATTCAACATCTAAATGCAACCTAAATGTGTAATTGGTGGATCATGACTTTCCATTCTAGGCATGAGAAACAATAGTGCCGCTCATGGTGCATGAAACTTCTTGGAACCCATCGGTATATATATTATATAGACTGTGCAACATTCATGGTGGATGTGTACCCGTAATTCTCATTTGCACATTAATTTCAAATTGGCAATATTAAATGCACCAATTGTTGAAAAATTATGAAGTATTCTTAGAATATAAATAATGCGGTCGTCTCTTCATTGTAATTTCTTTTATCCGTAAACCGTACTCTAAAACCACATAATAATTATTTTGAATTTTTACACTAGTATTTGAAAGCAAATTCCCATACTCATTTTGATTTTGTCTTGGATCGATTTTTTCAGTTGAAAGCTGATCCAACCACAAATAGCGATATTGTTGAACAAAGCTTTGGGTAATTGGATGTTGTATCTTGATCGATGAACACTAAAATCATTAGATCATCAATTACCTCATCATGGAATATGTCTTATATTTTATATTTTTCATATTCGAGTGGCGTGTCAACACACACATGCATGCATGATCAGGCCGCCAGGTTAATCCAAGTGAGAAATGGAGAAAAAGACCTTGATAAAACATGCAACCCTTTGCTCTTTGTGAGTGGATCACATGCACGAGGTGGAAAAATTAAACAAAAAAGGTACTGCAACTCAGACTAAAATCAGATATCTATATATTGCACGTTCATGTTGGGGTGTCTTCTGCACGTTCAATGTACTACTTTTTTCAGAGTCAGAGATCTACGGCAAGGAAATCATCATTTTTTACAAGGGCGATAATACGTAACACGACTTATTAATCCAACATGAATATAATATAATAAAATAAATTAAAATTTAATTTTTATAAATTTGAATCAAAATAAATTAATTTATTAATAAACTATTATTTAATGAGTGATCCACCCGTCATGACCGTTAAGGAAATGAAATTTACTTTTATACATTAAGAACTAATGACTAAAACTGAAAATGAAAAAGTAAAAACCCTAAATCTAATAACCCACCCTCCTCCCTCCAGTTTCAAGTTTCACTTTCAAATTTCATCTTTCTCCTTCCCCGATTCATCGACGCCCCCCCTCCAGGCCGCTGCTCCAGCTAGCTCTTTTGGACGGTGCCGTCGCATGCCATCACCGCCCCTCTTGGCCGCTTCAACCCACAACTCGCGCCGGCCTTAGTCTAAATTCTGTAATCTGCTCTGTTGCGGCGTTGCCCAGACCAGCGCATCTGATCGCCCACGGCCCCACACGGCACACTCGTCGGCCATCGCCCACTGTAAGTGAAAATATGAATAGATTATTAGATTTGAACTCTACGGCTGATTGTCTTTCCTTAGTTCTATGTATTGTTTGGCTGCCGAGAAAGAAGAAAAAAAATGGGAAAACGATGTGAAAAAAAGATTGTCTTTACTTAGTGGGTTAGAAATCTGAATCGTCTTGTGCCTCTTTTCATCTTTAATGCAGTTTCATGCGTGGCCGTGCTTTGTTTTTGTGCCTCTTTTCATCTTTAGTGCAGTTTGGCTGTGCTCTGTTTTTGTGGTCAACGTTTGGGTTTGTGACATTGTTTGTAAATTTCCATGTAAATTTACTGAATCAAAGACAATCACCATGTAAATTTCCCATTAGAAAAAAGCAAGTATAAAGGAATCATAGTTTTGAAATGAATGGGTAGGAATCACGGCACTGCATGCTTCTAATCAGTCCGTGGAGAATAAAAATTGGCCCAGCGAAGTGGTGACTGATGAGAAGGGCATCATCATCGTTCGTTCATAATATATTTATATTTCATCCTTGATGGATTAATGGTGGTCACTAAAGAATTTTAAACCCAGTATAGAGAACTAAAAGAGTTCTCTACTAAAATTGTTTTAAAAAATTTAGTACTCTATTAGTTCTGGTATAGAGAACTAATAGAGTACTAGTTCTGTTAGTTCTCTATATAGTACTCTATTAAAAGCAAAAATTGAAACCTTGTCCTCTATAGTACTAGTTAGAAAAATATGCACTAGTTCTGCTAGTTCTAATATAGTACTCTATTAGTCCCAAAAATTGAAACCGTGTCCTCTATTAGTTCTAATATTTTCTATCACAAATAATTGGTTCATAATTCAAGTATAATTAAAGTAACTTATTTTTGGTAGATATTCAAGTATTTAAGCTCTCTGGATGTAGAGGATTAATTCAAAGATGTCAAATCGGGTTACTCTTATCACATTGGTGACTAATTTTTTTTTTCAGCCCTAATGATGGGCTAAACCTACTTCTTCAACGAGTACTAATAAAATCTTGTTTTACCTATCCAAAAAAGAAAAAAAAATATTTTCATATGATTACTTTTGTAGGCAACATTTTAAAAGTAATTCCTTTCTCGTTGCATTTCCACACAGATGTGAATTTTGGCCATGCTTCATAATAATAAAAATAAAAATAAAAAATTTCAGCCTTGCTTCAACTGATGAAGTCGATGAATGATAACTGAGTGAGTGTGTCTCCAATTTGCAGCACTTTAACCCAAACCCTTATTTTGAAGATACAAAGCTTACAAATACGTTCACTTATGCTGACATTGATGGAACAACAAAAATTACTGCAACATCAATAAAGTGGAAAGAAGGCATGGTAAGGCCTACTTAAATTACCACTATTGCCCATATTAAACTTTTGTTTTTTGTTGCAGATTGACTAATTTTTTTGCATATATGGGAAGGGCATACCCTAGTGGAAGTTGGTTTTCAGCCAGTTCAATAACTTTAATCATCCTTTTTTTTACTGAAAAATGTAATATAGGTAGATCATAAGAGTTATTCGATTATGGAATATAACCGCTACTTCAGGTTATGAACACAATATTGTACTGGTAATTGTGGTAGTCTCTTGTTTGAGAGAGGGTGATTTTGATAAGTTTAATGAAGCTTTTTTGCATTTGCATTGGTCTTTCACCAAAAAATTGGTCTCTGACTTAATATTTTCCCTTCCAAGCAGTTTATGAGTTTTCATGTGTTAATTCTTTCTAAGCATTTCGTTTGGCAAATTTCTTATGTGGTTATTTTTCCCCTTGCCTTGTACATTCTCTAGTTCACAGTTGTGTTAATTCTCTAGTACACTAGAAGTCTCCTTGGATTACCTTATACACGATTATAGTGGGTGGGGCCGGGTATTTGGGGTTCAATCCCTAGGGCTGGGTCCAAAGGGCTCTGCATCATTAAATGTTTTTTTTTTCTATAAATGGTTTTTTCCTTCTTTGTTAGATTTTATGTGTTGGAGTTCTTGTTTTCTAAGTTGGGGTACTAATAAATGTTTATCTTCCTTATCAGACAGAATTTTGTGGTTGGGGAGCAGTGGCTGCAGAAAAATTCAATAAAGGCGATTTTATATTGAGTATATTTGAGAAGGTACTTTAGGCACATTCCTTTGTTTGCATGTTTTATTTTACTGTCAGTTTGGCTACATTCTCATGAATAAGAATATCTCATAATCAATCATTTCCTTCTTCATTTTCCTCCTAAGGGTTGTTAGTGAAAATGTAGAGAAATTTGGTATATAGAAAATATATAAAGTGGGTGGGCCCTGGATAAAGTTCATGAACTGAACTGCATAATGCATTTGATCTTAGATTTTTTGTTTTTGCAAGTTAATGATGTATAATATGCTTGGGTGTAATGTATTATTCGTGTATGATGTATCCTGTTCAATACATTTAAAAAAAAAAAAAAAAATTTGTAAGGGACTATTCGGGGCGATTACAAATAGCCGGAAAAAGAGTTTTTGTATTCCAGTCCTATTTCCGGCGCTAGTAAATCGCCAGAAATAGTCCCTTCCCCCCAGCAATTTTATGTATCGGAATCTCAGCATTAGCAGCGTTTGTATTAACTTGGCGGGGAAAAATGTTCGCCAGTACATGTATTTCCCAACAAAATGGGTGACACTTGTGTGATCTTTTTCCAGTGCTTATTTTGGCTATTTGCGGCAGTTAAAAATTGCTGCAAATAATATTTTTTCCAGTGATTTTAGATAAACGCTGGTATAAGGCAGTTGCCTCATTTCTTTGGCGTCCATCATGCGTCGAATTTAAATAGTTGGAAATGATTATTTGCGGTGATTTGTGATATTTTTTGCAATGAATTCTAATGCTGGAAAAGACCTGTTTTCTTGTAGTGAGAATATGAGAAGTCATTTTTGAGCCAATATTTTGTTACTTCAGATTATTCGGTATTCTTTCTTTTGGATGAAGGAGGCGCTTGGTTTTGCACCTTCCTGGCTTTTGTTATAAATTTTTTTTAAAAAAATATTATTATTAAAAAAATAATATTATATTATTATTTTGACTAATATATGGATAATCCAATATGGGGTTATATCTTGAATGGCTTTGGCTTTAGGCAAAACATGTAGTTTTAGCCAAATTTTGGCTTGGGCTTTGGCTAGACCAATGCCAATGTTCTTAGGAAGAAGAGAAATGATATTTATAGTCATAGAGTGAGTGTGCAAGTGCCGCTCACTCTTCTTGAAAAGAGTGAGTAAATATGAGACTTGCAACGAAATATTAATTTTTTAATAGCAGACTCTATTCTTTTTTTAAAAGAGTGCATAGCGCTCGCACAACCCTTGATTGTATCTAACATTACTATAGTAAGTAATGACGGGACATGTCAGTTTAAGTTGAGTTTTTTTTTTTCTTTTTTCCCCCTCCCAACACGAGTTCCTCCCCGCCCCCCCCCAAAAAAAAAAAAAAAAAAAAAAAAAAATCCCCCATTCGCACAACCCAGCGCCACTGTTACTTTCCCGTTGACACCGACTTCACCACCAGCCATCTTCCCCACCGCCAAGTATCTCTCTCCACTTTCGATCTTGTTGGTACCCACATGAGCGGCATCAATGGACTGAGTTGGTACCCACTGATTTACTGAGTCGTTGATTGTTTCTAATATTTTGTGTTAGCCTCATACTAAGTGTTGTATCTCTCCGATTTAGGATCATTGCATATGTCTTTGCAAATTTGAATATCTACCTCAAATATTGCACGATTAAGTGAGAAATTTTGCGCTCTTTCAATAGCTTTGCACGCTTGTGTCTATTTTATTATGCTGATTTTTTCTGCTAGTTATGGATTATTTTCTTGGTTGTAGACTCATCTGGTGGAAGATATCCTGTAATAGCCCAGAAGAAAGGGGGCCCAGCCTCTTCCTGCCTTGTCTTTTTCTTTCTTTTTTCCCCTTCCCTTGCCTTCTCTTTTACTTTAGTAAATTCCCTCCCTTCCCAGATTTCTCTCGACAAAATCCCCCTATCTTTATCTCGTCTCCTCTCTAATTCCACGCCTACCGAATCTCTCTCACTCACTCTCTCTCTCTCTCTCTCTCTATATATATATATATATATATATATATATTTCTCATTCCACCATATCTCTCTCTTCAATTTTCACTCACACAGTACCATATATATATATCACTCCCTCTCTCTTTAGTTCTCTCTCACAAACCGTATATATATATATTTATATGTAAATTCTCTCTCTCTGTGTAATATCCTTTCACAACAACTAGTCTTTGTTGTTTCAGCACCATAGACGACAGTTTTAGGTAATTACTCATTCTTGATAAAGTGTATGTTTAATGAATTTTGTTGATAGAGTTGTTAATTTTTGGAGTTGTGAATTGTTGAGAATATACCTAGTGGATTACGTTGTTAGGGTGTATGGAATATGAAGTTAATATTCAATTGTTTGTAGTGGGTATTACCTAGAATTAATCTAGGTTATGTCACTGTTTTATGGTTGAATGTAGACGTAATTTATGTTGGATTATTAAGGGAATAGAGGCAGTTTACTTGCTGTTATTAAGGGAATAGAGGCAGTTTACTTGCTGTTACTTGCTGTCCAGAAGCTAAATTACAACCTAGAAATTTGGAAGTTTTTCAATTTTGAAGGACAATCTTTTAGAACAAGTCTAAATTCATGTTATCAAGGATTTTATGAAATTTTAGAGTTAAGTGAGATCGATTTTAGAGTAGACATTGATGGATTATAATGTCCTTGAAATAGGTTCTGAGTGATCGTTGGCAGGAATTATCGAGACCATTTTGAGTATAAATTGATGTAAGTGGCTCTTTAATGGGTTTTTACAAAAAGAAATGGTTGGTTTTGCTTCGAAATTGTGCACTTTGGTATTATATTTCAAAATAGTGTAAACTTTGGAGTTGTGCACATTCATATGCTATTTTGGCTTGGCTTATGGAATTTGTGCAAATTTTGTGATAGTTGGAATGGTTGAAAAATGCTATGTGGCTTATTAAATTGAAAATTAAATGTGAGCATGCTATTTATTCTTGAGCCCATGATATGAATGTCTTCATGGCATGATAAATTTGTGGTATATTTGATGCCCCTTGCGACATGATGTTTTCGTGGCATGATATCTTTGTGGTATATTGGTGATTTCCCTATTATCATGTGGCCTTGAATATGATATTTGGCTAAATATATAAGTTGAGATGAAATTGTATTGCTCACATTATTTTATTGAGAACTCATTCACTTTCTTATAGTTAAGAAAATTGCCAACTCCCTCACCCCCCATTAGATTGCTACTTACTGAGCACGTGGCAGCTCATCACTTCATTTCATATATTTTTGAGTTGTAAGAAGTTCTTTCCTTTGAAGTGATAGCTTTTGAGCTAAAGATTCCAGTGGACTTGGTTTGGTCACTTGAGGTTGGAATTTTGTTGCTAGAAGATGGTTTTGGTTGTACAGAGAGTGTTCTTATGGTCATATTTTAGTTATTTTTCAGTTTTGTTGGAATATCGGTATTGTAATTATTTTAGAAGTTAATGGCTCTAGCTGAACTTGTAAATGTGTTTGCGAGGATCATTGTATTATAGTTGTAATACTTTGTAGGTTGTGTATATGATACATGTTGTAAACAGGGAGGAAGTTTTGAAAATATAGACCGAACTCTGTCTGTTTATAGTTTTGGGTTTGGGGCGTTACATATCCTAATTCTACATTTTTAAAGCCTCAACCAAGAAAAATTGCTTTAGGTCTAATGGCTTCTAAAACTTGCTTCTAAATTCAATATTGTAGGAATGAAGAAGTTAAAGTGCACATCTAGCAAAGGATTAATATTGATCGACAAAGATTCCCTGGATGCTATAGTTCACGGCTATCCAATGAGTTAAATGTAGCTGTTTTATTATGCTGGTTTTTTTTGCTATTTATGGATTAATTTCTTGGTTGTAGACCATTTTGGTGGAAGATATCCTAATTCTACATCTTCAGAGCCTTTTGAAAATTGCTTTAGGTCTAATGGCTACTAAAACTTGCTTCTAAATTCAATATTGTAGTAATGGAAAATTAAAGTGTGTATAGAGCACAAATTAAAGTGCACATGTAGGTTGTGGGTGTTGCATGAGTAAAGCTTCAGACTTTTTGCCATTACTTACTATTTAATTTTTGCAATTTCCTATGAGTTAGTTCTTTTAGACCATCTTTTTGCAGGATTAAATGGAGCCAAGATGGAAAGGA
Organism: Carya cathayensis; assembly: GCA_011037825.1. NCBI lineage: Eukaryota > Viridiplantae > Streptophyta > Magnoliopsida > Fagales > Juglandaceae > Carya > Carya cathayensis. Next base: position 245,412 of record QGSO01000260.1, read on the forward strand.
AGGGGCTTCAAGGCTAAAGCTCTTGCAGAGCCCATTTCAAAGATTGTATCCGAACTTCGGTCATCTCTAATTCAATCAGATGCTCACGGATTGCTCGTTGGGTGCAGTGTACTAATAGCAGCAGAAACAGGACAAATTGAACTTCTCGATCGTGCATGCTTTGGTAACCGCAATACTACAGCTGAAAAGGACAAGGAGTGGTTTCAGCTGGGTTTGGAAGAAGCATTTTACCTATGCCATTCATTGAAATGCCTCACAATTGTAAGTGACGATCATTGTCCAAAGAACGATGTAGAGCTATGGCAGTGCATGATATCAAAAAAATCAACTTTCCCTAATTTCTACAAGGCTTACGCGCATCTTCGAATGAAAAATTGGGTCATTAAGTCCGGTTCCACTTACGGTGTGGACTTTGTTGCCTATCGGCACCATCCCTCTCTGGTCCATTCTGAATATGCTGTGCTTGTTTTGTCTGAAGGAGAGGATGAGGTAAATGGCCGATTGAGGTTGTGGTCTGATCTTCATTGCACAACTCGACTTAGTGGAGGTGTTGTGAAGACGCTTCTAGTTCTGAAGATCAATAAAAATGGCAATGGTGTTGCCTCTCCATCATCTTTGGAGAAATACACTGTTGTAGAGCGCACAATCACAAGGTGGCGTCCTGAACAATGCCGTGAAAATCCTATGAGAGTCGAAAAGATTACCAAGTGAGTGCAGACATACATGCAACCTGACATAAAAATTTCGTACTTTCAACTTATATAATGGATCTACAGTCTACTTATACAAGGGCTCTAATGACTAATACGTTGATGCAGGCAACGAGAAGCTCTTGGAAAAGCAGCAACTTTGAAGACGAAATTCATCACAAAACATGATGTAAAATTGAAGAAGGGCGTAGTTGGAATTGCTTGCAGTCCTAGTGTAGTTAGTGTTAGTCTTACTGTAGTTCTTATTTCCATTATAGTAAGCTGTTGGTTTTGTTTAAATGAAGTCTTCTTGAGTTAGAATTTACAATACTCTGAGTTACCAGTACATCAAACCACATTGATTTGTGAGTTTACTTTTTTAATTTGTGGCTAAAGTATTTATTTACCAATAACATGCAGGTTAACACGTTTACTTCTTTTTATAATATGATAACAAGAAATATTACAGAATAAAAGGGAAGAAATTGGCGGAGCTAAATTAATTAAGAATACTGAAACCCTTTTTTGTTTTGTTTTCTTATATATTATCAGGAAAAGGCATGGTTCTGGAAGTAGCTAGGCCAGAAACTTTGCGTTTGCTTGGTCATATCATTGACTCCTCATAATATATTTCTTTTAAATGATAATAAACATTAATAATATATCTATATATATAGCTAGTTAAATCAGAAGTTATTAAATTTAAAACAATTAATTAAGTACTAATTTTCTTCTAAGGTTATTGGCCATTTTTCAAACTCTCGGAACATTTTTTTTCTTTTTTCCCCCCTTAATTTAGTAGTAATTCTCTCGGCACATGTGCTTAAAAACCATTAATTTATTTCCTTTTAGATCATGACACTTATTTAAAATTGAGTAATGTTATATATAGTTGTAAAACGTATAGGTGTTGTGCAGTCGTTTGGAAAAAAAATTATAATCTATTATTAAAAAATTAATTTTTTTCAATGAATTTTATATTTATTTACTTTTTCAAAATTATTGTGTAGTGCTTACACACTTACGACTGCAACTATCATTTCTTTTAAATATTATATTTTTCCATCATGGCCAACAATATTTCAAAGGACGGGCATTCATAATTTTTCATAAATTGTTAATATTTTTCTTCTAACAAATTATTTTGGATCCCTCAGTCCACAGCTAGATTGAAAGAGATGACCAAGCATTTTAGAAAGTGAATTACCTGTCTGTTGACTCAGCTCCATTATCATATCTGAACCGCTTGATTTTTCTACCAGTCTGAGTCTCAATCATTTTCTTCCAAACAAGGAAGATGTTTAACACTTCATCTTTATTCTTCATTGTATACATCCATACATGACGAGAATAATCATTTACAAAAGTTACAAACTAATGCATACCTCTCAAATATGCAATTTTGGTAGGTCTCCAAACATTGAAGTGTACATAGTCAAGTATTCATTGTGTATTGTGTACTGCGGTTCCAAACTTGATCTACGTCTGCTTCCCCAATACACAATGCTCGCAAAAAGACAATTTGTCAAACTTGGCACCTTTGAGTAAGCCTTACTTTACCAGTGTTTGCAAAAAATTTTCTTCGGGGTGTCCCATACGTATATGCCAAAGACTGGTGGTGTCAGCATCAGTCTCATCTAACTTATCACAGTTTGTGGAAGCTCTACCATCAACAATATTTTCTTGCAAGAAGTACAAGTTTCCTCGCCTCAAACCCTTCATAGCCACTTGAACTCTCATTACTACTTTGAGAGTTTTGTCTTGAATAGTGATTCTGAATCCCTTTGAATTCAAAGATCCAAGTGAGGTGAGATTCTTCTGCAAGTCTTGAATATACCGAACTTCTGTAAGAGTCTTGACAATTACATCGTGCAGCTTCAACTGAATGCTTCATATCTCTTGAGTCTTACAAGCACCATCGTTGCACATAAGTAATGCTCCACTATCAATCTTTGTAAATTCAGTAAACCAGTCCCGATTGGGACACATGTGATAGGTACATCCAGAATCTATAATCCATTCATCGTAATGACAAATGAATGATGAATTTTTCAAATCAATATATCAATCTTCTTCTCTATCTGCGACATTCGCTGTGGTGGGTTGATTATTCATATGAAAGGTTCTGAGGGAGATAGGAGTTTTGGAAATGCAAGCAGCTCTGGGGGTAGGTCCACAGTTTCGAATGTCAAGTTTAAAGTTGAGAAGTTCGATGGAACTAACAAATTTGGCATGTGGTAATGCGAAGTGATGGATGTTTTGATCTAACAAGATTTGGATATTGCGTAGAGGAAAAACCAAATGAATTGATGGAAAAGGATTGGAAGAAGCTTAATACCCAAGCTTGCAGTACAATCCGTTTGTGCCTTACTAAATATCAGAAGTACTTTGTCATGAGAGAGACAAATGCAAGTGAACTTTGGCAGAAATTGAAATACAAGCTCATGAAGAAGAGCATTGAGAGCCATTTGTACTTGAAGAAAAAGCTCTCCAAATTCAAGTTTCGTGAAGGTATTTTTTATATCCGAACACCTTAATAGTTACAATCAAATTCTTGTTGATATATTAAACTTGGATGTTGAAATCCAAGATGAAGATAAGGCTTTACTGTTATTAAATTCATTGACTGATACATATGAGCATTTAATTACTACACTATTGTATGAGAATGAAAAAATCAATTTTGAGGATGTATCTAGTTCTTTTATTAGCAATGAGTATCGTAAAAAAGACAAGTAGGTATAGATAGATACATCAAGTGAAGCATTAACAGCAAGAGGGAGACTACAGTCAAAGTATCCAGGAAATAAGAATGGTTATCAATCGAAAACTTGGGCCACATCACATGGTTTATTATTCGGAGAAAACTCGCCAAAGACAAGTGTTCTTTTTGTCACAACAAATGACACTGAAAGAAGGACTATCCCAAACTAAAGGGACAACAGAAGAATCAACCCACCACAACCAATGTTGTGGATAGAAATGAAGATTCATACATTGATCTGACAAATTCATCATCCATTTGTCATTCCGATGAATGAATTATAAACTCCGGATGTACCTATCACATGTGTCCCAATCGGGACTGGTTTACTGATTTTACAAATATTGATAGTGGAGCATTACTTATGGGCAACGATAGTGCTTGTAAGACTCAGTGGATAGGAAGCATTCGGTTGAAGTTGCACGATGGAAGTGTCAAGACTCTGACAGAAGTTCGGTACGTTCAGGACTTGCGGAAGAATCTCACCTCACTTGGATCTCTGGATTCAAAGGGATTCAGAATCACTATTCAAGACAAACTCTCAAAGTAGTAATGAGAGTCTAGTAGCTATGCAGGGTTTTAGGCGAGGAAACTTGTACTTATTGCAAGGAAATATTGTTGATGATAGAGCTTCCACAAACTGTGAGAAGCTAGATGAGACTGATGCTGACACCACCAGTCTTTGGCATATACGTATAGGACATGCCGGAGAAAAAATTTTGCAAATATTGGTGAAGCAAGGCTTACTCAAAGGTGCCAAGACTAGCAAATTGTCTTTCTGCTAGCACTGTGTATTGGGAAGTAGACGTGGATCAAGTTCGGAACCACTGTACACAATACACAAGGGATACTTGATTGTGTACACTTCAATGTTTAGGGACCTACCAAAATTGCATCTTTGGGAGGTAGGCATTGGTTTGTAACTTTTGTAGATGATTATTCTCGTCATGTATGGGTGTATACGATGAAGAATAACTATGAAGTGCTGAACATCTTCCTTGTTTGAAAGAAAATAATTGAGACTCAGACCGGCAGAAAAATCAAGCGGTTCAGATATGCTAATGGAGTTGAGTCAACTGACAGGTAATTCACTTTCTAGAATGCTTGGCCATCTCTTTCAATCCAAAGCTTCTTAGGACTGGCTTGAAATTACAACGAAGAATGCCAGCTGCGGACTGAGGGATTAGGTAACTCCACTTTCTTGTAAATGGTAAACACCAACTCATAATTCCAATAAATTCTAACTCAGGAAGATTTCATTTAAACAAAACCAACAGCTTACTATAATGGAAATAAGAACTACAGTAAGACTAACACTAACTACACTAAGACTGCAAGCAATTCCAACTACGCCCTTCTTCAGTTTTACATCATCTTTTGTGATGAATTTAGTCTTCAAAGTTGCTGCTTTTCCAAGAGCTTCTCGTTGCCTGCATCAACGTATCAGTCATTAGAGCCCTTGTAAAAGTAGACTGTAGATCCAATATATAAGTTGAAAGTATGAAATTTTTATGTCAGGTTGCATGTATGTCTGAACTCACTTGGTAATCTTTTCGACTATCATAGGATTTTCACGGCATTGTTCAGGATGCCACCTTGTGATTTTGCACTCTACGACGGTGTATTTCTCCAAAGATGATGGAGAGGCAGCAACATTGCCATTTTTATTGATCTTCAGAACTAGAAGTGTCTTCACAATGCCTTCATTAAGTCGAGTTTTGCAATGAAGATCAGACCACAACCTCAATCGGCCATTTACCTCATCCTCTCCTTCGGACAAAACAAGCACAGCATATTCAGAATGGACCAGAGAGGGATGGTGTTGATAGGCAACAATGTCCATATCGTAAGTGGAACCAGACTTAACGACCCAATTTTTTGTTCAAAGATGCGCATAAGCCTTGTAGAAATCAAGACAGCTGATTTTTTTGATATCATGCATTGCAGTAGCTTTACATTATTCTTTGGACAATGATCGTCACTCACAATTGTGAGGCATTTCAATGAATAGCATAGGTAAAATGCTTCTTCCAAACCCAGCTGAAACCACTCCTTGTCCTTTTCAGCTATAGTATTGCGGTTACCAAAGCATGCACGATCGAGAAGATCAATTTGTTCTGCTTGTACTACTATTGGTACACTGCACCCAACGAGCAATTCGTGAGCATCTGATTAAATTAGAGATGACTAAAGTTCAGATACAATCTTTGAAATGGGCTCTGCAAAAGCTTTAGCCTTGAAGCCCATTCCTTTCCATCTTGGCTCCATTTAATCCTACAAAAAGATGGTCTAAAAGAACTAACTCATAGGAACTTGCAAAAATTAAATAGTAAGTAATGGCAAAAAGTCTGAAGCTTTACTCATTCAACACCCACATAACATGAAGGTTTTTCACCTACATGTAAGGAAAATATTTTTGCACATTTTAGAATAAATGAACACGTTAAACTAACAAATTTCAGTACTTCCAGTCCTATCCCAGCAAAAAATAATACTTATTTCGTAAGTCGAACAATGTCAATGGTAAATGTGTAGCATGGATAAAAATCATAGGCTCGATGTCTACAAAGTGGAATTGGACAATATAAGGAGTTATATAAGAGCTTAGGGTATCATGCATATATCACTAGCACATAGTTTCTTTAGTGTTTAAATCCTACCCCACCTTTAACCACAAAAATAATTCCATCCTTCTGTTTTATGTCCCGTGTACTAGGTTTGTACCCCTTTGCACTTTCTAATAAGATTACATAACTTGCAATATATTAAAAAAAGAAAAAAAAATCCTTTTGCTCCATATGCACTTTAATTTTCCATTCCTACAATATTGAATTCAGAAGCAAGTTTTAGCAGCCATTAGACCTAAAGCAATTTTCAAAAGACACTGAAGATGTAGAATTAGGACATCTTCCACCAGAAGGGTCTACAACAAGGAAATTAATCCATAAATAGCATAATAAAACAGCTACATTTAACTCACTGGATAGCCCTGAACTGTAGCAGCCAGGGAATCTTTGTCAATCAATATTAATCCTTTGCTAGATGTGCACTTTAACTTCTCCATTACTACAATATTGAATTTAGAAGCAAGTTTAAGAAGCCATTAGACGTAAAACAATTTTTCTTGGTTGAGGTTTTAAAAATGTAGAATTAGGATATGTAACGCCCCAAACCCAAAACTATAAACAGATAGAGTTCCGTCCATATTTTCAAAACTTCCTCCCTGTTTACAACATGTATCATATACACAACCTCCAAAGTATTACAACTATAATACAATGATCCTCGCAAACCCATTTACAAGTTCAACTAGAGCCATTAACTTCTAAAATAATTATAATACCGATATTCCAACAAAACTGAAAAATAACTAAAATATGACCCTAAGAACACTCTCTGTACAACCAAAACTATCTTCTAGCAACAAAATTCCAACCTCAAGTGACCAAACCAAGTCCACTGGAATCTTTAGCTCAAAAGCTATCACTTCAAAGAAAAGAACTTCCTACAACTCTGAAAAATATATGAAATGAAGTGGTGAGCTGCCACGTGCTCAGTAAGTAGCAATCTATTGGGGCGTGTGGGAGTTGGCAATTTTCTTGACTATAAGAAAGTGAATGAGTTCTCAATAAAATAATGTGAGCAATACAATTTCATCTCAACTTATATATGTAGCCAAATATCATATTCAAGGCCACATGATAATAGGAAAATCACCAATATACCACAAAGATATCATGCCACGAAAACATCATGTCGCAAGGGGCATCAAATATACCACAAATATATCATGCCATGAAGACATTCATATCATGGGCTCAAGAATAAATAGCATGCTCACATTTAACTTTCAATTTTATAAGCCACAAAGCATTTTTCAACCATTCCAACTATTACAAAATTTGCACAAATTCCATAAGCCAAGCCAAAATAGCATATGAATGTGCACAATTCCAAAGTTTACATAAGTTTGAAATATAATACCAAAGTGCACAAATTCCAAGCAAAACCAACCATTTCTTTATGTAAAAACCCATTAAAGAGCCATTTACATCAATTTATATTCAAAATGGTCTCATAATTCCTTTGCCAATGATCACTCGGAATCTATTTCAAGGACATTATAATCCATCAATTTCTACTCTAAAATTTCACAAAATCCGAAATAACATGAATTTAGACTTATTCTAAAAGATTGTCCTTCAAAATTGATAAGCTTCCAAATTTCTAGGTTGTAATTTAGCTTCTGGACAGCAAGTAAACTGCCTCTATTCCCTTAATAATCCAACATAAATTACATCCACATTCAACCATAAAACAGTGACATAACCTAGATTAATTCTAGGTAATAACCACCACAAACAGTTGAATATTAACTTCATATTCGATACACCCTAACAACGTAATCCACTAGGTATATTCTCAACAATTCACAACTCCAAAAATTAACAACTCTATCAACAAAATTCATTAAACATACACTTTATCAAGAATGAGTAATTACCTAAAACTGTCGTCTGTGATGTTGAAACAACAAAGACTAGTTGCTGTGAAAGAATATTACACAGAGAGAGAGAATTTACATATATATATATATGGTTTGTGTGAGAGAACTGAAGAGAGAGGGAGTGACATATATATATATATGGTACTGTGTGTGTGAAAATTGAAGAGAGAGAGATATGGTAGAATGTGTTACAGTCACGCAGTGAAAGAGCTAGATTAGGTAGCGAAAATGGAATGGAAATTTGTACTGAATTCTAATAAAGCTCTCTTCAAGGGGAGCACCTCCAAATTGTAACTGAATTAAAACAACAATATTCTGGATGCATCTTTTAGCGTAGTCCGTTAGGCTATATACTAAAACAGGTAAAAATACTAAACTGCCATCAATACATGGGCCTATGGATCTTTATTACATAGAAAAGAAATAGCAGGTCATAGTTGGGTCAAAGCCCAACATGTAAGCCTTCCATTCAGCCCATGAGCCATCACTTCTTCTAAAGTCTTCTGAATACGCTTTCCCTTATTGCTTTCCCTTTCCAGCCGCCACACATATCTCCTTCTCTCCAATGTTACTCTCATCTCGTACGCCATAGCTCCGTAAGCTTCCTGCTGCAGCGTATAACAAATACCCTCCCCATTAAATCACCTTGCCCACATGGTGAGGATATTCAGAACATAGTTTGTGATATGGTTCCCACGATGCCTCTTTAGGGGGTTGTCCCTGCCAACGAACGAGGAGCTCAGTAAAGGGTCGATTGTTCATCTTCTTCAGGTGTCTGGTAAGTATCTCTTCTGGTTCGGGCTTAAAGACTCCTTTTTTATCAACGGGTGGTTAGCTTGGAATGGTTGTGTGATTCTGACCAAGCTTTGGTTTTAATTGTGATACATGGAATACTTTGTGTATCTGGGCTGACTTCGGCAAGTGGATGCAGTATACAACTTCCCCCACCCGTTGAAGCACTCGAAAAGGCCCATAAAAACGTGGTGACAACTTGAGATTTTGACGGTGGCGCATGGAAGACTGTCGGTAGGGCTGTAATTTCAAGTAAACCCAGTCTCCTTCTTTAAAAGCTAGTTCCTTTCTACCTTTGTCTGCATATTTCTTCATCCAATCCTGAGCCCTAACCAGATTTTGTTTGAGTAGCAGCCAAAGTTGGTCACGGTGCAGCAAGGTATCTTCTACTTCCTGTACTTTGGCTATCCCCGTAGTGTAGCTCACCCACATATAGAGCCTCAAAAGGCGTGACCTTTGTTGATGCATGCACACTAGAATTATAACACCATTTTGCTAGGGCCACCCACTGTGACCATTCTTTTCGTCTGTCCTCCACATAGCTTCGTAGGTAATTCTCTACCCATTTATTCACGGCTTCTATTTGTCCATTCGTTTGAGGATGGTAAGCAGTGCTAAATGCCAAATGCACTCCCTGTAGCATGAAAAGTTCTTTCCAAAATTTACTGGTGAAGGTTGGGTCTCTGTCTGAGATAATGGTGTGGGGTAGGCCATGGAGTTTGAAGATGTGTTTCACGAAGAGTTGGGCAACAACTTTAGCAGTGTAGGGGTGGGCTAAGGGAATGAAATGGGCATACTTAGTGAACCTGTCTACAACTACCCATAAAGCATTAAACCCTCCTGAAGTTGGTAGCCCATCAACGAAATCCATGGTAATATCACACCATGGGATGGAGGGTAAGGGTAGAGGCTGAAGGAGGCCACTAGATAAAGTATTGTCCACCTTTACTGTTTGACATATCTCACAGTTCTGTAAGAACTCCTTGACATCAGATTTCTACCCTGGCCAGTAGAAATCTCTCCTTAGTCTATGCATGGTCTTGTCAAATCCCATGTGTCCTCCCGTGGGGCTGCTGTGCACCAGCTCCAAAAGCTTATGGAGGAAGGACTTATTGGTAGGGATATAAACCCTATTCTTGTAAAACAGGGAGCCATCTCTCACTGAGTATGGTGATGGTAAAAGGCCCTCTTGGTGCTTCTTTAGTAGAGTTTGGACTTGTTGATCAAAAAAATAATTGGATTTAATCTCAGTCATCCAATCCTATGTGGGTGGAGAGATCATAGAAAAAATAATTTCCTTTTCACCCCCTTGTCGAGAAAGAGCATCAGCCACTAGGTTCTCTTTCCCTTTCTTGTACTCGACTATAAAATCATAACCCATTAGTTTAGAGATCCATTTTTGCTGCATGACTGTGCCCACTCGCTGGTCTAAAAGAAATTTCAAACTTTGGTGGTCTGTTTTGACCACAAAAGGCTAGCCCATGAGGTAATGTCTCCATTTTTGGATTGAGGAAACCAGTGCGAGTAACTCCTTCTCATATGTAGAGAACCCTAAAGCCCTGCCTTTTAGTGCTTGACTAAAAAAGGCCAGGGGTCTACCCGCCTGCACTAAAAATTCCCCAATGGCTGCCCCTGAGGCGTTACATTCAATGACAAAGTGAGACTGAAAATTTGGGAGAGCTAGCACAGGTGGTTCTGTCATGGCTCTCTTTAAACTCTCAAAGGTTGCTTGGGCCTCCTCATCCCACTGAAAGCTGTCCTTTTTCAGTAAACTGGTCAACTTAGCAACGATAGAGCCATATCCTTTTACAAATATTTTGTAGTAACCAGTGAGGCCTAGGAACCCCCTCAAGGCTTTTAAATTTCTTGGGACTAGCCAGTCAATCATGGCCTTTATCTTTTCTGGATCTGCTCTCACCTCATTTCCTGAGATTAAGTGGCCCAAGTAGGAGATTTCGGCGCAACCAAAACTGCACTTGCTCAACTTAGCAAATAGTTGATTCTCCCTTAGAATGTCAAAAGCTACTTGAAGATGACCCACATGGTCAGCAGTATTTTTGCTGTAAATTAAAATATCATCAAAGAAAACTAAAATAAATTTTCTGAAATGAGATTTGAAAACCTGGTTCATGAGGCTCTGGAATGTTGATGGGGCATTGGTTAAGCCAAATGGCATCACCACAAATTCTTAGTGGCCCTCATGTGTTCGGAAGGCCGTCTTAGGGATGTCTTCAGGCCGTACCCTAATCTGATGGTATCCTGACCTTAGGTCCAGTTTTGAAAACACTTGAGCTCTATGTAACTCATCCATGAGCTCCTCCACCACTGGGATAGGGAATCTTTCCTCGATAGTAACACTATTCAAGGCCTTATAATCCACACACAAACGCCATGAACCATCGGCCTTCCTCACCAGCAACACAGGTGAGGAGTAGGGGCTTTGACTGGGTCAAATGACCCCTGATTCCTGTAATTCTTTAACTATTTTCTCAATCTCATCTTTCTGAAAATAAGGGAAGCGATATGGTCTGACTGAGATAGGGTTAATGTCTGGTTTAAGGGTGATACTGTGGTCATGGGATCTTGATGGGGGTAGGCCAGTAGGTGTGGCAAAAATGTCAGGATAGAGAGTGAGAAGTGACTGGACAGGTTCAGGAATAGGCGGGTTCTTTGTAGCTGGGATGCCTTCAATTAATTGTAAGAGAAGCCCTTTCTGTTCTAAACTATTAGACTTAGGCAGTTTCCCTTCCTCAATTAAATTGGTACTACTGAGGCCTTTTAAAATCACTACAGCAGACTTATAAGTGAATTGCATAGTGAGCTGCTGAAAATTCCAAAGAATGGATCTAAGGCGTTGTAGCCACTGAACCCTAAGGACAATATCACAACCAGCCAATATTAAGACATACATGTCCATGTTAAAAAGATGCCCCTGAATATTAACACTAACTCCCACTTCCTTGCCTTCACTTTTGATTTGATACCCATTATCAACCTTCACTTTTACCCTTTCCTCTTCATTAACAGCTAAGGGAACTCGGGCTAGTATTGCCGGATCAAGGAAATTATGCGTACTACCAGAGTCTATTAAAATGGTCACTGCTTGAGTACCAATTTTACCTCGAATCCGCATTGTTTTGGGATTGAGAGTTCCCAAAATGGCATGTAATGAAATTTCTGGGCATTTTCCTTTGTCAATAATTTCCACCACTTCATCATTGTTTGACACTTGGCCAGTATCATGGTCTATAGGGATTTGGTCCTCTTCCACTTCCTTAATCAAATAAAGTTTGGGGCTGTGACATCTATGGCCTGGATTCCATTTGGAATCACAATGATAACAAAGACCCTTCTCCCTGCGTTCTTTCATTTGGTTTTGAGAAATCTTTTGGACCGGAACAATTGCATTTGGATAGTTTGTGTTTGGCTGTTTGGCTTGTGTTTGGGTCAAAGGTTGTGGTGTTTGGTAGGTTGGCTTATATTTGATAATGGATGGATCAGTGTATGTGAAGTTGGTGGATCTATGGTTGTTTTTCTTATGGAGTAACACTTTTTCTTCTTGTATCCTAGCAAGCCTGTGAGCTGCTATCAAACTGGTTGGTTCAAACATTTCCACAGTCAGGCGGATTTCATCCTTAAGGCCACTAAGGAAGCAACTCAACAGAAAAGACTCAGATAAGCCCCTCAAACTATTTGATACCTCTTCAAAGTTTGTTTTATATTCATCCACCGTGCCTAGTTGTCTCAACCTAGTCAGTTGCTCTACAGGATCATCATAGCTACTAGGACCAAACCTTATTAACAAGGCCTTCACAAATTCCTCCCAACTTGATAAAACTCCCGATTCCTCTAGATTTTGGAACCACACAAGGGCCTTGCCCTCCACATGGAATGAAACCAGCCTTAAACGGTGTTATGGTAGTGTGTTGTGAAATGAGAAAAATTGTTTGACCTTATAAAGCCAACCCTAGGGATTGTCTCCCATGAATATTGGGAAATCTAACCTTATTATTCTTGGATAGATCTCACCAATATGAGGTGTGAGTTGATGTGAGCTGCTGTTGTCCTCATTGTGATTTGCTCCTGCTGAAATAATCTTGTTCACGTTGTGCAGATCTGCTGCAACTACTGAGAATTGCTGCATCATAGCTTCCATCTGCCTTCTCACCGCTAGCATCTTTACTTCAATGGTGGTGAATTGAGATTCAGTGTGTTGAACATGATTTTCTGTGGACTTCTTGAACGCCTGGAACCCTTCCTGCATATCCTTTAGACGAGTGCCTTCAGCCATTGGTGCAGAATCAAAGGCTCTGGATACCACTTTGTTACAGTCACGCCATGAAAGAGCTAGATTAGGTAGAGCAAATGGAATGAAAATTTGTACTGAATTCTAATAAAGCTCTCTTTGAGGGGAGCACCTTCAAATTGTAACTGAATTAAAACAGCAATATTTTGGATGCATCTTTCAGCGTAGTCCGTTAGGCTATATACTAAAACAGGTAAAAATACTAAACTGCCCTCAATACATGGACCTATGGATCTTTATTATAGAAAATAAATAGCAGGTCATAGTTGGGTCAAAGCCCAACATGTAAGCCTTCCATTCAGCCCATGAGCCATCACTTCTTCTAAAGTCTTCTGAATATGCTTTCCCTTATTGCTTTCCCTTTCTAGCCGCCACACATATCTCCTTCTCTCTAATGTTACTCTCATCTCATACGCCATAGCTCCGTAAGCTTCCTGCTGTCGCATATAACAGAATGAGAAATATATATATATATATATATATAGAGAGAGAGAGAGAGAGAGAGAGAGAGAGAGAGAGAGAGATTCGGTAGGGGTGGAATTAGAGAGGAGACAAGATAAAGATAGGGGGATTTTGTTGAGAGAAATTTGGGAAGGGAGGGAATTTACTAAAATAAAAGAGAAGGCATGGGAAGGGGAAAAAAGAAAGAAAAAGACAAGGGGGTAGAGGTTGGGCCCGCTTTTTTCTAGGCTATTACAGGATATCTTCCACCAGATGAGTCTACAACCAAGAAAATAATTCATAACTAGCAGAAAAAATCAGCATAATAAAATAGACACAAGGGTGCAAAGCTATTGAAAGAGTGCAAAATTTCTCACTTAAATGTGCTATATTTGAGGTAGATATTCAAATTTGCAAAGACATATGCAATGATCCTAAATCGGAGAGATACAACACTTAGTCTGAGGCCAACACAAAATATTAGAAACAATCAACGACTTAGTAAATCAGTGGGTACCAACTCAGTCCATTGATGCCGCTCATGTGGGTACCAACAAGATCAAAAGTGGAGAGAGATACTCGGCAGTGGGGAAGATGGCTGGCAGCGAAGTCGGTGTCAACGGGAAAGTAACAGTCACGTTGGGTGGAGCGAGTGTGGGATTTTTATTTTTTATTTTTTTATGTTTTGTGTTTGGGGGGAAGGGGACTTGTGTTGGGAGGGGGAAAAATGAAAAAAAAAATCTTGACTTAAACTGGCGTGCCATGTCATTACTTACTATAGTAATGTTAGATACAATAAAAGGTTGCGCAAGCGCTATGCACTCTTTAAAAAAAGAGTAGAGTCTGTTATTAAAAAATTAATATTTTGTTGCAAGTCTCATATTTACTCACTCTTTTCAAGAAAAGTGAGTGGCACTTGCACACTCACTCTATGACTACAAATATCATTTCTCTTCTTGCTAAGAGCATTGACAATGGTCTAACTAAAGCCAAAGCCAAAATTTGGCTAAAACTACATGTTTTGCCTAAAGTCAAAGCCATTCAAGATATAACCCCATATTGAATTATCCATATATTAGTCAAAAGAATAATATAATATTTTTTTTGTAAGTAAAATAATAAAACAATATGATTTTTTTAAAAAAAATTATAACAAAAGCCATGAAAATGCAAAACCAAGCGCCTCCTTCATCACACATAAAGAATACCAAATAATCTTTAGTAACAAAATATTGGATCAAAAATGACTTCTCATATTCTAGCTACAAGAAAACAGGTCTTTTCCAGCATTAGAATTCATTGCAAAAAATATCACAAATCGCTGCAAATAAACATTTCCAACGATTTAAATGCGACGCAAGATGGACGCCAAAGAAATGAGGCAACTGCCTTATACCAGGGCTTATTTAAAATCGCTGGAAAAAATATTATTTGCAGTAATTTTTAACATCCGCAAATAGCCAAAATAAGCACCGGAAAAAGAACACACAAGTGTCACCCATTTCGTTGGGAAAGACATGTACCTGCGAACATTTGTCCCTGCCAACTAAATACAAATGCTGCTAATGCTAAGATTCCAATACATAAAATCCCTGGGGGGAAGGGACTATTTCCGGCGATTAAGTAGCGCCAGAAATAGGATTGGAATACAAAAACTCTATTTTCGGTGATTTGTAATCGCCCCAAATAGTCTCTTACAAATAAAAAAAAAATGTATTAAACAAGATATATGATACATGAATAATACATTACACCCAAACATATTATAGACTTCCGACGTTCATGAGATCATTCATAAATTTTTATTTGTGGTCCATATGCATGCATTTGACCTCCAAAAAAACAAAATATTACTTGAAAACTGAAGTATATATGGCTCTAGGTGTCAACTCATAAGAAATAAGTAACAACCACGTTAACCAAATACAGCTGCATCATAAAAACTTATATTTACTGAGAAGAAAGAAAAGAGAAGAAATTCAAGGAAATGACAATGACACAAAGGAAATGAATAGCAATAACCATTTCCATATCCAGAGGAAGTTTATGAGAATGTAAATATTGGGACTTTGTAAGCCTTGGCAAAATATCACTTTACATATCCAGAGGAAGTTTATGAAATATCTCTAGAGTGGTACTCCCCATTTGTTTTTTGCATAAACCATGCCATTGAATCTCAGAAAAACCATTTTGTAGAAATCAATGTCAAACCCAGGAATTATTATGATATTGTAAACTTTAGAACGTAGTTTAAGATGTCATTAACTTGCAAAAACAAAAAATCTAAGATCAAATGCATTATGCAGTTCAGTTCATGAACTTTATCTAGGGCCCACCCACTTTATATATTTTCTATATACCAAATTTCTCTACATTCTCACTAACAACCCTTAGGAGGAAAATGAACAAGGAAATGATTGATTATGAGATATTCTTATTCATGAGAATGTAGCCAAACTAACAGTAAAATAAAATATGCAAACAGAGGAATGTAGGCTGTTGAGAATTTGAGCTTAAGCCAAATAAAACAAAGTACCTTCTCCAATATACTCAATTATAAAATCGCCTTTATTGAATTTTTTTGCAGCCACTGCTCCCCAACCACAAAATTCTGTCTGATAAGGAAGATAAACATTTATTAGTACCGAAACTTAGAAAACAAGAACTCCAACGCATAAAATCTAACAAAGAAGGAAAAAACCATTTATAGAAAAAAAAAGTTTTAATGATGCAGAGCCCTTTGGATCCAGCCCTAGGGATTGAACCCCAAATACTCAACCCCACCCACTATAATCGTGTATAAGGTAATCCAAGGAGACTTCTAGTGTACTAGAGAATTAACACCATTGTAAACTAGAGAATGTACAAGGCAAGGGGAAAAATAACCACGTAAGCAATTTGCCAAACGAAATGCTTAGAAAGAATTAACACATGAAAAATCATAAACTGCTTGGAAGGGAAAATATTAAGTCAGAGTCCAATTTTTTGGTGAAAGGCCAATGCAAATGCGAAAAAGTTTCATTAAACTTATCAAAATCACCCTTTCTCAAACAAGAGACTACCACAATTACCAGTACAATATTGTGTTCATAACCTGAATTAGTGGTTATATTCCGTAATTGAATAACTCTTATGATCTACCTATATTACATTTTTCAGTAAAAAAAAAGATGATTAAAGTTATTGAACTGGCTGAAAACCAACTTCCACTAGGCTTGGGAAAACTGACCTTTCATCGCTAGTAGGCCGCTTGCTCCCTTTCATCGACTTCATTAGTTGAAGCAAGGCTGAAATTTTTGATTTTTTTTATTAGTATGAAGCATGGCTGAAATTCACATCCGCATGGAAATGCAACGAGAAAGGAATTACTTTTAAAAAGTTGCCTACAAAAGTAATCATATGAAAATATTTTTTTTTTCTTTTTTGGATAGGTAAAACAAGATTTTATTAGTACTTGTTGAAGAAGTAGGCTTAGCCCATCATTAGGGTTGAAAAAAAAAAATCAAACTCTCCAATGTGATAGAATAACCCAAGCTTGATGTGCTTAACTCTATTGTACAGATAATTTGAGCTTGAGACTTATTTATATTTGAATTCGTTTGTTATCATCAAAATTCATGTGTAGATATATATTTGTATGAAACTTGAAACCTAGGATTCAATAGAAGGGAAAAAGGGGTTGCGGCACACAGATGGAGGGAAAGAATAAGATGAAACCCTTAGTGTTTCTCTCTTAAGGGGTCAAAATTGCATTGAGTTTTACTTTTAAGGGGAATGGGCTTGCTTCAGCAGTGGGCTCCCCAACAAACGGGCTTGGCCCGAGTTCCTTTACTTACACCCCACAAATTAACCCCACAATAATATTACAAAACGCCCACTAAATAAAAACACACAAAACTTGGGCCTTCACATTTTAAGCTGAGTCTAACATCTAAACACACAACTTTTAAATTATTAAACTTATCTCAATTCAAAACCTCTTTACACGTGGGATTCACAACTTTTTTCAACTTCCCATAAAAAGTACTAAACTCATCTTAACATCTAAACACATTTAAACTCATCTTAGATGGGTCCCATAAAATTCACTTCACCATATCAACTTACTACTATTTGTCAAAGTTTCTGTAATTCTATATATTCCAATAATGTTTACAACAGGAATCGTATACATAAATAACAAGAATTGTAACCTAAACTTATCAATACAACAATTTCGGCTAGAATCATGCTTGACTCTTTTATCTACATTATACGGGATCTTGTTAATATGGGCTGCCTATAATTCCTCTATTTCTAAATATAACACACGCCAGCACTCCCCCTCAAGTTGATGCATGGGGATCTTGAATGCGCAACTTGTCAAGTGAGTTATAGAAGACCCGACTAGACACAACTTTTGTAAGTATATTTGCCAATTGATCTTCAGACTTCACAAATGGAAACCGAATTGTTTTTGCTTCAAGATTCTCTTTAACAAACTGTTGGTCTATCTCCACGTGTTTAGTGCAATCATGTTGGACAGGGTTGTGAGAGATAGCAATTGCCGCCTTATTATTGCAGAACAGGTCCATCTCTGAAGTAGGAGCAAAGCCAATTTCAGTTAGGAGCTTTCTCAACCAAAGGAGCTCACAAAGACCTTTAGCCATCCCCCTAAATTCAACTTCAGCACTTGACAATGCTACCACCTTCTGCTTTTTACTTCTCCAAGTTACAAGGTTTCCTCCAACAAACATAAAGTACGCTGAGGTTGATTTTCTGTCAGTGATATTACCTGCCCAATCTGCATCCGTATAGCCCTCAACTTTCAGCTGACTATTATGCTTTGAGAACATAAGGCCTTTGCCCGAAGATGACTTCAAATATCGAAGGATCAGAATCACTGCTTCCATATGACTCTTACTTGGATTGTGCATAAACTAACTTACAACACTCACAGCATATGCAATATCTGGATGAATGTGTGAGAGATAAATGAGTTTACCAACTAACCTTTGATATCTACCTCTATCAGTTGGAACTTGGCAAAGGTATTCTCCAAGTCCGTGGTTCTGAACAATTGGGGTGTCTACAGGCTTACACTCCAACATTCCCACCTCGGCTAGTAAGTCTAGTATATATTTTTGTTGAGAAAGAAATATACCCTGTTTAGACCTGGCCACTTCAATTCCCAGAAAGTACTTGAGTCCTCCCAAATTCTTCGTCTCGAACTCGGTAGCCAATTGCTTCTCAAGTTGAGATATTTCTTCCACATCATCCCCTGTGATAATCATATCATCTACATAAACTATCAAGGTTGTTACCTTGCCCAGTTGATGCTTTAGAAACAAGGTATGGTCATAATTACTTTGTTTGAAGCCATATTTCTTCATTGCCAAGCTAAATCGCCCAAACCATGCTCGCGGCGATTGTTTCAGTCCATACAAAGATAGCTGCAATTTACACACTTCGATTTTTCGGGTTGCCGTGTATCCTGGAGGAATATCCATGTAAGCCTCCTCTTCAAGATCGCCGTGGAGGAACGCGTTCTTAACATCAAATTGATGCAAAGGCCAGTCAAGGTTTGCTGCAAAAGATAATAACACTCTAAATGTATTTAGCTTGGCTACCGGTGAGAAAGTTTCCTGGTAGTCAACGCCATATGTCTGTGTATATCCTTTTGCTACTAGCCTTGCTTTGTACCACTCAATAGATCCATCTGGCTTGTATTTAATAGAGAACACCCATCTGCACCCTATTTTTTTTTCCCTCAGGTAATGGGACGAGAGCCCATGTATTATTTTTCATTAGTGCCTTCATTTCTTCTTCTATAGCTTGGGTCCACCTTGGGCTTTCTAATGTTTCCTGGACGCTAGTGGGAACCTTACACGACGAGAGCTCTTGTGCACATTTTTTCAGAGGTCCAAAGAAGTTTTTGGTGGAGACAAAGTTGGCAATGGAGTACCATGATCTTCACTCTTCTAAGTCTGGTGAATATCTATTGGGTGGCTTGCCTCGATTATGCCTGAAAGGTAAGGTATATCCCATAGACATGTCTATGTTATCAAAATGTAAAGGTGTAGGGAGATTACTTACCCCAAAATTATTCTCAGGAGATGAACAAGCGGGTACTTTAGAGTGGGGGGAATCATCTTCAAGCACAGATGGTACCGGAACACTAGTGCATATATCGGGCTCCACATCAGGACATATACTGTCTTCAGAACTCAGCAAAGACCCTGACTTATCATTCGGGCCATACAAATTATCACCCTCATGCAGTAACTTAGCATTCGGTCCATTCAAATCATCACACTTGTCCAGCTCATGCAAATCACCATATTTGTTCGGCTCATGAGAACTTGGCTTATCATTTGTCCCATTCGGATAAGCACACTCATGCATTGATTTGTCTCTAACCTCCACTTCTGTATCATGAGAAGTACTTCCATCAAGTCTTAACCAATTCAACTCTTCACCATTTGTCTCCCCCTGAAGAGGAGAATTTGATGTCGAAGGTGAAAAGAAAAGATCAGTCTCCAAGAACTGTACATCCATAGTCACATAAAGTTGCCGGGTGGTAGGATCATAGCAACGGTACCCTTTTTGATGAGTACCATAGCCCAAGAAGAGACAACGGAGGGCACACGGATCAAACTTGTTACGTTGATTCTTATGAAGGTGTACAAATGCCACACAACCAAAGACTCGAGGAGGAAGCATTAGTGTCGTGGGGAGTGACACATGGGTGGACAGAGCATGAAGTGGGGTCTGAAAGTTCAAGACCTTGGAGGGCATTCGGTTGATGAGATAAACTACAGTAGATACGGCATCGGGCCAAAAACGGTTGGGCATATGAGCACCAAGTAGAAGTGCATGAGCAGTCTCAAGAAGATGTATGTTCTTCCGCTCGGCAACACCGTTTTGTTGAGGTGTTTGTGGGCATGAAGTCTCATGAATAAGACCATGTTGAGTGAAATAAGTTTGAAGTTGGTGATTGACGTATTCACCACCATTGTCAGAACAGAGAACCCGAATGGTTGCGCCATACTGAGTCCGAACCATAACATGGAAGGTTTCAAACACAGTAACAACATCATCTTTGTGTTTCAGTAAGTAAAGCCACGTCATACGAGTACAATCATCTACAAATATGACAAACCAACGATATCCTGACAAAGTAGTAATAGGTGAGGGACCCCACACATCAGAATGAATCAACGCAATTGGAGTGTCACTTTTATTCATGCTCAATGGAAAGGTGGTTCGATGGCTTTTGGCCAAAATACAAGTGTCACATTTCAAAGTAGAAGGTTGTAAATTCATAAACAAATCAGGAAAAACATGCTTCAAATAGGTAAAGGATGGATGTCCCAAGCGACGATGCCAAAGCCAAATCTGTGTCTCTTTAGCTCTGGTCGGATGGTGCATGTGATGTGCCTGTCCTGTAATAAAGTCGTCCACATAATATAATCCCCCCCCCGCTTAGTGCCACGCCCAATTATCTCCTTGGTGAGAATATCCTGAAGAAGACAGAAATTTGGGTAAATTAATACAACACACCCCAAGTCATCAGTAATTTGAGCTACAGACAATAATTTATGGGAAAGTAACGGAATAAGTAAAGTGTTGGATAAATGTAAAGAGGGAGATAAATTCACAGAGCCGGCTCTAGTTACTGGAAAGATAATGCCATTAGCATTGGCAATGCTAGTGCGTCGTGGAGGAGAAGTCTCCGAGAAGTCCATGGCATCAAATGTCATGTGGTCAGTGGCCCCAAAGTCAAGAACCAAGCAAAGCTGTCCGCATCTCTACGAGGACTAAGAAGAGCAAAATTAATTGTACCTGGGTCCGAGTGAGGAGGGGTATCAGACCGTGCTGCTTGCGGAATGAGAGAAAGGTGTGGTTCGGCAGGAGAGACAGCAGCCTTGCCAGCACCTCCATCAGTGCCAGCAACGTCACGACGTTTTCGAGCTTGTAGGTCATGCCACCAGTCAGGATACCCATGCAATTGAAAGCAACTTTCCCGTGTGTGTTTCTGGTTGCCACAGTGAGAACACTTGGTACCATTGGGAGGTCGGGTCTTGGTAGGTTTTCCATGGACAGAAGGGCTCAACATGAGGCCTTTGGTGGCTAAAACTGCTCCCTGGGTGACTTTAGCATCCCCTGTGGTCATTACCTGCTGTCTAATGGCCTCTCGCCGAACATGAGCATAGGCTTGCTCAACCGTAGGGAACGGGTTCATTTGGAGGACATCGCCACAGATTTTATCGAGTCGATCATCAAGCCCATCCAAGAAGACATACACACGATCTTCTTAAGTGAGTCAATTATAGTGCTGGATATCAATAGGAAATTCCATAGGATTCGGGAAACGGAAGTCAATTTCACGCCATAGGCCCTGCAAACCAGTGTAATATTTTTCAAGAGAACCAGAGGCTTGCCGCAGTCGAGTCACGCGGCGTCGAAGATTATAAACTTGAGAGGTATCACCACCATCAAAAAAAGTCGTGGCAATGGAATCCCAAACTGCTTTAGTCGTGGGAAAACGAATAAAGTTTCCGATCAGTGAGGAGTCTATGGAGTTAAGTAACCAACCTTTCACAATGGCATTGTCAGTACGCCACTTGCGAAAGGAGGGGTTTGTTGGAACCGATTGGGCAGAGTCACCATTGATATATCCCAGTTTGTCTTTGCTGGAGATGTACATCTCGACAACCTGGAACCATAGGGCATAGTTGGAACCATCCAACTTGATGCCAATCGGGGCAGCGGAAGTTTCAGTGGTAATATTCGGAGACTGGGCTTTGTTCAAGGCTTCGGTCATCTTGGTAGTAAACTCCAGGATGGAGTCAGATAGTTGGGACGTATCGACAGACATGTGGGAGTCGCCGGAGTCCGCCATGGACAGGGAGAAGGAAGAACGTGTTGAAGTTTACGGAGCAAGAACAGAGAAACAAAGATCGTATGTCT
This sequence comes from Carya cathayensis, assembly GCA_011037825.1. Classification (NCBI taxonomy): domain Eukaryota; kingdom Viridiplantae; phylum Streptophyta; class Magnoliopsida; order Fagales; family Juglandaceae; genus Carya; species Carya cathayensis. The sequence continues at coordinate 267,863 of QGSO01000260.1, forward strand.
CTGATACCGTGTCAAAGTTTCTGTAATTCCATATATTCCAATAATGTTTACAGCAGGAATCGTATACATAAATAACAAGAATTGTAACCTAAACTTATCAATACAACAATTTCGGCTAGAATCACGCTTGACTCTTTTATCTACATTATACGGGATCTTGCTAATATGGGCTGCCTATAATTCCTCTGTTTCTAAATATAACTCACGCCAACACTATTCATAAAGAACTGAATTGAACTGAACTCAACATCCAAATATAGCCTAAATGTGTAATTGGTGGATCATGACTTTCCATTCTAGGCATGAGAAACAACAGAGCCACTCATAGTGCATGAAACTTCTTGGAACCCATCATATATATTATATAGACTCTGAAACATTCATGGTGGATGTGTAATTCTCATTTGCACATTAATTTCAAATTGGCAATATTAAATGCACCAATTTTTGAAAAATTATGAAGTATTCTTAGAATATAAATAATGCGGCCGTCTCTTCGTTGTAATTTCCTTTATCCGTAAACCGTACTCTAAAACCACATAATAATTATTTTGAATTTTTACATTAGTATTTGAAAGCAAATTCCCATACTCATTTTGATTTTGTCTTAGATCGATTTTTTCAGTTGAAAGCTGATCCAACCCACATATAGCGATATTGTTGAACAAAGCTTTGGGAAATAATTGGATGTTGTATCTTGATCGATGAACACTAAAATCATTAGATCATCAATTACCTCATCATGAAATATGCAGAGTTTATTTTATATTTTTCATAAATATGCATCTTCTAATTGGCTTGCCCCAAATGTCCAAAAATAGTCGCGCTTCCATGGAAAATTACAACATCAAGAAAGACGGCATCTTTAGCTGAATCGCTTTAAGAATTATTCTGTGTTTCCATGCTAAACGAGAAAAGACAGCATAAAAAAGAACTAAAGAAAATCACAGCTTGTGGAATTCAACATACGCAAGGGGAAGTGGTCCTAGTACAAACTGACGGGGAGTGTGGTTTGGCTAGTCAGCTAATTGTAAACTCGTTACTTTTGTAAAATCTTTTTATAGCTGTGTACCACTTCTCTTTTTCAATACCTTAGTTGACATATGAACAGTACAACTTTGTACACGCCTCCTTTTGAGAATATCTAATAAAAGGTAATAATCCATTACCCACAGATCGATCCCCGAAGGATCGAAATGTAGGGTGTCCAAAAGCTAAAACGAGTGGCGGACAACACACACATGCATGCATGATCAGGCCGCCAGGTTAATCCAAGTGAGAAATGGAGAAAAAGAACTTGATCAAACATGCAACCCTTTGCTCTTTGTGAGTGGATCACATGCAGGAGGTGGAAAATTAAACAAAAAAGGTACTGCAACTCAGACTAAAATCAAATCTCTATATATTGCACGTTCATGTTGGGGGTGTCTTCTGCACGTTCAATATACTACTTTTTTCAGAGTCAGAGACGTCGTCCACGTCTTAATTATTCGTTCCCATGCATTAGTACTATTAATCAATAATTACAGCCTCTTTAATTTAGTCAGATCTTGGTTTTGGAAAATGGGCAAGACCTTCTCTGCATGCTAAAGCTCTTGGTTCTTTCAGTTTCGCTTTTCTTCCCATTTTTTCCGCTAAAAGAAATGGTACTGTAAGTACTATTTTTGGTCAGGCGGCCTTGTTCAGAAATGCGCGCACATGGCCATTTTTCTTACCGTCTACAGCCAATCTCTTTACTTTTTCTTTATTTTCTTGGTAGATAAATTTTGTTAGTTGGCCTTTTAAACTATAGACGTACGACCTAATACCAATATGGGGAATGATGTAGATTGCATCTAGATCCATTACAGTCATGCTGATAACGTATTTTAAAAGAGAGATATTATTCTATAAACGCCAGCAACTACTATACTGATGCAGGGAATCCATGGATCGATGTTTGGCTTGCTTTTCACGTGATCAGTGTCCTTCCTGTATCTACGCATGCATCTATGGCTACATCTTCATGATCCAAAGTCCGTTAAGATGTTAGGGAACATATATATTAGGAAGCATGCATGCTTACTTGGCAGGAGAAAATAGTATATTCTCTTTAATTAGCATAATTAATGCGTTTGATGAAATTTTTTATTTTATTTATTAATAATATTTCCTTAATAATTACAACTGCGATCTTAGTTTTGGATATATAACTCAAGAAGCGAGCCTGTTGATTAGCTGATGAATATATAGTGCATACCGTAAATATAAGGTAAATGTCATGAGTTATTGCGATAAGAAAAATATAAATGGTTTTTTCCGTCACTTAAATTGGATATGAAAAATATAAAATAGTTACTAAAATTTTTTTCACAATTATTTTATATTTTTTGCATCTAATTTAAATGACGTAAAAAGTCATTTTTCTTGTATCTATCCGAATTAAAGTTGAGAACAAGAAGACATGTCAAGATCCTTTTCAAAACATGTGGTCCGGAAATTGAGAAAAGTTCTACGACATGTTTGAATATCCTAAAGATCAGGTAAACGGTTTAGTCAATATTATTTTTCACTTTTCATTTTCTTATTAATGATCTAACCTTTTATTTCTCATAAGAAAGAAGCCATATAAATAAAACACTTGAAGATCTGCCATTGTGCAGATGATCGCTAGAGTTAGGGGTGTTCTTCCGACCCGAACCAACCCGGATTTTGCAATTCCAACCTGACCCGAATACGATGCTTCCGAATTGAGCTTCCGCTTCCGATTTTCTGTAAACCGATTTTTTGAAATAAAACGGAATTCGATTGGGTCGGTTATTCCGATCATAATTAGAATAGTAGAAGCCAAAAAGATAAAAACTACATCGCTTATAAAATATTTTTAAAGAAAAGCAAGAACTTGCAAGGAGCATCAAAATATTTTTAAAGAAAAGCAAGAACTTGACAAAGACAGACCATCCAAAAAAAAAAAGCACGACATTCAAGGCAGTGGAAAAGCAAGAACTTCAACCAAACTCGCAGGATCCGAAGAAAGTATTCATGACTGGAGGGGTTGGTGTCACCAGCTGCCAGAAATTCCTCACTTCAGGTCTACCCACATGAGCTCTAGCGCCTAGATCTCTTGAAACTTGGCAATTTTACAAGTTTCATGACGGTTTCATTTATTTTCTTTTGTCGATTTTAAATCTGGTTACAGAAGAAGGCCTCCGAGATAAATTGCCAATACCCATCGACCATATATAACAGTACGAAGAAATGAAAATAACAGATCAAAACTTACGTACGAAGAACAAGAACTAATTAACGGAAGCTTTCTCTCTCACTCTTGAGTTTCCCCTTCTTCCTTCAGATTAGATATATAGAAAGAGGTGAGACTGAGACAAACAAATCCTTAGAGCTACGGTCTGCGAGAGAGAAGAAGCTGTGAGCTGGAGCCTGTGAGATAGAGAAACTTAATCAAGTGAGTTGTTACGGGCCGATGGCGAGGGTGAGGTCAGAGAAAAGTGTCTGCGAGCCGCGAGGGATGGTGGGAGAGGTCAGAGACTCCGATGGAAAAGAAAAAAGACATCACTTCAGGAGGCGGTGGGTGATTTATTATTCGGTAATTGGTTATTAACCGATCCGAACCGAAAAAATCAGGAACAAAGCGGAAGTCTTCCGTTACCGTTCTTTCTGAATACGGGTCGGTCATATTGGAAATTTCGGGCCGGATCTACTTATCGGTTAAAATGAACAGTCCTAGCTAGAGATATTTCATTGACTCTCTAAAAATTGATATAATTTATTTAGATAAACTAAGGGTAATTCCATGATACAAGATTATACTATTTCAAGCCTTACACTTTGTCCTCATTAGCTAGGAGCATTGTGAATGCATGATTGTTCTCGCAACTTAGATACATGAGTATATTAGGGTTGGAGATCAAGTAATTGTGAACAAAGCAGAGACAATTTGAAGAGTATTGCAGTAGACATATTTGTATATATGGAGATACGATTGCGACAACGTCATGAACAAGATTAGGACTATTCATTTTAACCGGTAAGTAGATCCAGCCCGAAATTTCCGATATGACCGACAAGATTTAACCGACCCGTATTCAGAAAGAACGGTAACGGAAGACTTCCGCTTTGTTCCGGATTTTTTCAGTTCGGATCGGTTAATAACCGATTGCCGAATAATAAATCACCCACCGCCTCCTGAAGTGATGTCTTTTTTCTTTTCCATCGGAGTCTCTGACCTCTCCCACCATCCCTCGCAGCTCGCAGACACTTTTCTCTAACCTCACCCTCGCCATCGGCCCGTAACAACTCACTTGATTAAGTTTCTCTATCTCACAGGCTCCAGCTCACAGCTTCTTCTCTCTCGCAGACTGTAGCTCTAAGGATTTGTTTGTCTCGATCTCACCTCTTTCTATATATCTAATCTGAAGGAAGAAGGGGAAACTCAAGAGTGAGAGAGAGAGCTTCCGTTAATCAGTTCTTGTTCTTCGTATGTAAGTTTTGATCTGTTATTTTCATTTCTTCGTACTGTTATATATGGTCGATAGGTATTGGCAATTTATCTCAGAGGCCTTCTTCTGTAACCAGATTTAAAATCGACAAAAGAAAATAAATGAAACCATCATAAAACTTGTAAAATTGCCGAGTTTCAAGAGATCTAGGCGCTAGAGCTCATGTGGGTAGACCTGAAGTGAGGAATTTCTGGCAGCTGGTGACACCAACCCCTCCAGTCATGAATACTTTCTCCGGATCCTGCAAGTTTGGTTGAAGTTCTTGCTTTTCCACTGCCTTGAACGTCGTGCTTTTTTCTTTGGATGGTCTGTCTTTGTCAAGTTCTTGCTTTTCTTTAAAAATATTTTGATGCTCCTTGCAAGTTCTTGCTTTTCTTTAAAAATATTTTACAAGCGATGTAGTTTTTACCTTTTTGGCTTCTACTATTCTAATTATGATCGGAATAACCGATCCAATCGAATTCCGTTTTATTTCGAAAAATCGGTTTACGGAAAATCGGAAAGCGGAAGCTCAATTCGGAAGCATCGTATTCGGGTCGAGTCAGAATTGCAAAATCTGGGTTGGTTCGGGTCGGAAGAACACCCCTAAACAAGATGAACTAAGGAGGGAAATACGTGTACATATAGCTTAACCATTAATTCAAATGATGATAATATCATTTGAAATACTCGAATTAGTTTATATATATATATATATATAGCATTCAATCATATATTTTTCCATTCAAAGTAATATAAAAGGGTTAATTAGTTGGAATGGATGTTAGGGACAGAAATTTCTCATCCAAACAAAATCGTTCGAACAAGTTCGATCAGACTGCTGAATTTCATTCCAAAACATATTTTTCAATGTCTCATGATCCCATGCCAATTACTTTTTGGAGATGAAATGATGATTTCTTGCCATGAAAGGTTCATTAAAAATACCATTAATTCTCTTGAAGGGCCGAAATCTTATAATTAATGTATTTTTTCTCAATTAAGTTTCAAAATTGTCATTAATATTGTCTAATCATCCGACTTGGGATCTATCATATATATCATATATATATATAGATCTAGAAAATCTTATGAATTGCATTTTTCGTTAAAAAAAAAAAAAATTCAATTAACCTGGTCGATCGACCGACTTGATCCCATTTTCATTTTGCCTTGTTTTCATACACTACAGTAATCACTGCATGATATGATACGTAATTCACATTTCACATGTGACATGAATATCAATCGCAACTCATCATGATGATGTATCGTCAAATAGAGAAATAATAGTTATAGTCGTGAATGTGTAAGTACTGCATAATCACTTTAAGAAAAGTGAATAAATATGGGATCCACGTAAAAAAAAAATTTAATTTTTTAATTATAAATTCTAATCTTTTTAAAAAAAATTGGACGACGTAACTTACGTACTTTACGACAATACGTAATATTACTCGTTTAAATATACATTAGATCACTATATATGTTTGATAAAAGATTTTACCCAGGAAGTACTGATCCATGATCATGACGTACACGCGGTACGATCGAATTAATATTCAACGAGGACATTAACATTGACTTTGAAGCTCATGCTAATTATGTTTCACATGAAAACACCCCTAAAAAGGATATACAACTTTCAGTCAAAAAAGGACACTGCATTCCCCTTCTCAGGCATAGAAAATAATGGCATGTTGGGTGAGATAATTTAGGTTGTCCCAGCTTGCACGAGAGAGAGAGAGAGAGAGAGCCTAAAGGCTAACTAGCTAGGGTTGTCGACTAATGTAGTGACAATTGGGTGTTGGATACATACCTTATAAAGATCAACTCCAATGGGGTGCACATGATGATTAATTGAAATATTAATTACAATCAACAAAAAACGCGTTTAGGCCATCATTACTTGAAAGAAAATCGAAGGAGATTAATTAAAGGTGATCAACAGCTACGCACGAATATTGCATGAACATGCTGCATGCGTGCATGTTATTTGATGATCATCGTGTATGTGTGTATATATATATACATACGACTAATTATATGTACGTTGTGATATTGTGATTGATCTGTTTTATTTTAATGGAGAAGAAATTCATGACTTATACTGTGATTGGTATAAATTTATGTGAAAAGAATATGTAAAATTTTTATGACTGTATTTAATATTACTCTAAAACAGATTATTTTTCTCTACATCTATTAGATTCTCGAACAGATATGACTGCATGTTGATGGAATGATTGTAGCTTTTCCAAAAGATGGGGACAATATTAATTAATAACTAATGACGTTTCATTAATAGAGTCAAAGCAAGACGCGTAACCTCGATAGGGTAGAATATCGATCGTGATTAACATCCGGATCCAGGTTTTGTCTTCTTCTTTTTTTTCTTTCCTTTGATTTGTTCGATATATATATATATATATACATAATTGGTGATTATCATTTAATGTCGTCTTTAATTACTGTAATAATTAATTAGTTGCATAGCTAAAATAATTTGTTAGAAGAAAAATATTAACAAATTATGAAAACTTATGCGCATCCTTTGAAATATTGTAGGCCATGCTAGGAAATATAATATTTAATAAAAATGATAGTTGCAGTCGTGAGTGTATAAGCGCTATATAAAATTCATTTGAAAGAAATAATTTTTTTAATAATAGACTATACTTTTTTTTTAAACGACTGCACGACATGATTTATACGTTTTACGACTATATGTAACGTTACTCAATTTTTAAAAAAGTGTCATTATCTGAAAGGAAATAAATGGTTTTTACGCACATCATGTGCCGAGAGAATTACTACTAAATTCAGGAAAAAAAAAAGAAAAAAAAATGTTACGAGAGTTTGAAAAAGGCCGGCCAATAACCTTAGAAGAAAGTTAGTACTTAATTAATTGTTTTAAGTTTAATAATTTCTGATTTAACTAGCTATATATATATATATATTATTAATGTTTATTATCATTTAAAATAAATATATTATGAGGAGTCAATGATATGACTAAGCAAAAGCAAAGTTTCTGGCCTAGCTACTAATTCCAGAACTATGCCTTTTCCTGATAATATATAAGAAAACAAAACAAAAAAGGGTTTCGGTACTCTTTAATTTAGCTCCGCCAATTTCTTCCTTTTTATTCTGTAATATTTCTTGTTATCATATTATAAAAAGAAGTAAACGTGTTAAAAAAGGGTTTCGGTACTCTTGGTAAAGAAATACTTTAGCCACAAATTAAAATAGTAAACTCACAAATCAATATGGTTTGATGTACTCACTAAAAGAGAAACGGATTTTTACGATCAAAAAGATTATTTCCGACGAAAATAAGTACGTTTTTCTTGTAGTGACTGGTAAATCAGATTATTGTAAAATTACTTTTATTGTAAAGCTAGCAGATCTAACGTATCACATGAAACTTTATTAGTTTGTAAATTTATTTTTATGAAATATTTTTGTAGTTGTAACACCTATTTAATTGATTAGTTTACATGAGGATATCACTAAATTAAAACACAAAATTGTACTGCATGCTCGCTTGATGATCAATATCTCTCATTCGTAAGAGTGGAGAAAAAGATTAGCCTATTCATGAAGCTGATAAATGCAAGAAATTAATGGTCAAAAGAAGGCCGGTTTGAAAAGGAATTCGAGAAGCATATATTCAAGACAATTATAGTAGGTAACCAAAAAGTTGGTTTTCAAGACTCAATAATCAGCACGTACACTAGATCATGATGGACACGAACCAAATTCGCATCACTTTTTTTCACCAATATTGCTATAGATTATTACATGCATGGAGGAAAAAGACCCATATCTATACTTTGCCTAGGTTTAACAAAGAGATTGGATCCTAAAGTCAGTAGTTTCTCCCCCACTTTTGTTCATACAACATATATGTGATCGTCATGATGATCATTTTTTTTTTTAATTTTTTTAATTTCCTCAATTCTCCTTCGGAGAAGGAGTTTTCAAAATTATAGGGCTACTTACTATATAATTTTAAATGATTTTAATCATGCCCAAAGAGGGTCCCACGTTAAGCCTAGGTTGTGATAATCGTCAAGGAAGGACATGAGACTAGTATTGCTCTGGTAGCTTTGATCGGGACTTGTACTGATAAAATTTTCGTGTGAATAGTGCTGCTCATGAGGCGATGCCTGAGGAGTTTGAGACATGTCCATGCAAATTAAGGCTAAAAGGTTGGCTTGTTGGCATTGCAGGTTGACAACCTCGGCTTGTGCCTTGGCTAGTTGTGCCTGGAGCTCGCTAACTTGCTTTTGGAGCTGACATATTGCCCCTGCACATCCATAAACTGGGTCTCTTATCCTTGCACTCGCCTCATAAACCATGCTGCTCACTGCATCAGCCCTCTGGGATTCTGGGAGTTCCTGAAATTAATATTAATTAAGATCGAGGATGTCACATGTATTGTAATAAATAACTAAAACCTAAAGGGCTATTTCGAAAATAAAAGTATATAGAAAGGTCAACAAGAAGCAGTTCAACCGTACAAGCACATTCTACGATCTATAGTGCTTTCCTTGATGTTGTCCATTTTATTGTCCCTTTTTGTTTTCGCTCAGATGCCTTATTCTATGTTGAGGATGCGTTTTATGTCAGAGAATTAAGTGAGTTCCCGACAAAGCATATGCTCGGTATGGAAAATTCAGTACATGCAGTCAAATTGATGTGTGTATGCACAGTGTGAACGAAGCTGAGATTGCTTACTTTTCAAAGTTTCAAAGCATTTAAGTGGTTAAATGTTAGCGTATATGCACAGTTATCAGAAGTCACTTTCTCATTTTCTTTACGCAGCTTGACGATAAGATATTATATGGTACCAGAGGCTGGGGTCCTACCAAAGAGACTCCGTGAACGTTTAAAAAAAATCGATTATTTGTGATTAGTTATATATATTTGCAACGTTATTTATAATGAAAATAGACTCATTTGAATAAGAAATAGTTATTTTTGAAACAAATAACTACTTTAAATTAGCATTTTTTCATAGTAACTGTAGTACTCTAACCAAAAAACTTAAGTAATTGAAAGGAATTATTACCTAAAATGTGCACAATTCTTTCATTACGAAACTAATATCTTTTCCATGTTTTCTGCAGATTATTTCTCTGGTATATATCTACATATATGTACGTCTCATGATTTGTTTAATTCGTTGGTTTTTGAAATTAGAACGAGTATTAATTCCATCCCAATTCTTATTTACATATATAGCATCAAAGACGTTGAATATTTCTTAGAAAAACTAGTTGCTACTTAATAATTCATACGTACGTACCTGCAAGAACTTGATGATGTTGCTAGCACCAAACACTCGATGAGCTATGGTGAACTTGGCTGGTTCAGTGGGAGGGAAGTAAGGGGCCAGCACGCATCTCTCAGCACACCGTCGCCGCAAAATCTTGCATGCGGCGCAAGGGCTTGCAACAACAGGTGGAGTCGGAGTCGGAGTACTTGGGGAAGAAGGAGGAGAAGATGATGGAGATGAGGAGCGAGAGAGCTGAAGGGCTGATGAAGGGGTGGTCATTGTGTTCATGTCACTGCATTCCATATCTTAATTAGCTTCGAAATATGTCTGATGAGAGAGAGAGAGAGAGAGAGAGATGAGGCGGGGTTTGCTTGGAGGAGAAAGCTGGGAGCGTACGTATAAATAAGGGAAAGAGAGGGCTGGCCGGCAAAGGGACGTCATCCAACAGAGATATTGACTCCATGAGTTGAATTTTACAGTTGGGTTTTCTGGCTTCAGCCACATCCAAATTAGGTTCGAGTTTTGGTTTATAGTATGAAAAAAATACTCTTCCCCTTTGAAATCTGATCAACCCCTTTAAAACGTTGAAAGGGACAAAAATCGAAGTCTTGATATCAATTTCATTTTGATGAAAGACTCAATAATCACCAATAAATTAATAATTTATTCTCTCTTTTTTTTCGGTGACAAACAAAGTCATACATAAGAAAAAGACTTATTTTAGTCGGACAGTTGTAATGAAAATGATTATTTTTTATTAAATTGAGTTCATTTTTGTCGTAAATAGTCATTCTAACAAATAACTCATCACAAATATTCATTTTTCTTATAATTAATGTGAATTTATTTGTATTTTTATATGTTTGAATTTTTATAGTACTTTTAAGTCCACATGAATATTGGAATTTGATAGACTGAAAGTTGGATACGTACGTATAATTAATGTGAAGATAAAAGTAAATAGTGAATTAATGACTCGCACATACAAATTAGAAGGTGAGTTGATCTGTGTGAACTAGTTCGCATTTACAACAAAGATGACAAAACTTTCGATCTCTTTTCAGCATTGATGACTATAGCACTATATGTCCATATATACTATGTGGTCTTTTCACTTTTAGTTATAATAGCTAGCTAGTAGATACAAATCATAACTTCGTATAAACTTATAAAAAAGTAAGTACCATTAATAATATATATATATTTTTATAAAATTTTAAGATGTACTCTATTTTTTTTGTTTTTATAAGAGCTTACATGAAATTTATCTATTTAGAATTTGTACTTTTTTTCACCTTATGGGTCCAGTCATTTGGGAGTTTATAACCATTAAGAGGTAAAGCAAGTTGATTTTTAGACACGTAAAAGTTGGAAAGAGTATGATAAGACAATTAAGTTGACTCAGCAGACATGTAAAAGAGAAGAGCATCATAAGGTAAGTATATATATATATATATATATATATATATATATGATTCAATTGCTTCAAAGCAAGAAAGAGACCTCTATAAAGGGAAAGAGTCTCCTCAGATTTTGGAGAGGCTTCACTATGCACAAATACCCCTCAGACATTCTCTTTAAAGGGAGGGCATCGTCTTCAACCTCCATCAAATTCAAATTTTCTCAATTTATTGAGAGATGCGTGAGGCAATGAGAGGATGTAAAAATAATAAAAAATATTAAATTTTACCTCCAAACAACTTGTGGATATAGGCATTTATGCCGAACTACGTAAAGTTTCATATTTCTCTCTTTATTTCTTTTTTTTTTATATACTTATTTACTATTTCTTTTCATTGATGAACGTTCGAGCACTCTACCAACAACCAAACCACCATTGTGGACTGTTGGACTGTACCGTCGGGGCCTCAAGCTACCACCGTAGATTTGGGATGACACTTTCCTCTCTTTCCGGTATGTTGTGTAAATTTATGTATTAACAATCAATTCTGGTCCTTAATTGTAATAATAATAATAAGAAGAAGAAGATGGAAAGAATTAACAAAAATCTTCCCAAATTCTCTATCGATGGCCTAACTTTCCAAGTTAAAATAGGGTTCTAGCTAGTAAGAAAAACGCCTCTCTCTCTCTCTCTCTCCCCAACTTTCTTGGGCTAACTCAAGTCATAGCTAGACAAATTTCAACCAAAAAGCAGAAAAGTCAAACATACTCTGATAAGCATGCTCACAAATTGTCTTTCTGCCCTACAATCTTGTGAAGAAAATTCAAGAGAAATTAAACAGTTAAGCAAGAATTTGCACAAAAATAATAAGCATGCTTTGAGCACTTTACTCACTACACATATAACGTCCTAGCTAGCTAGCTAGATCAGTACGTACTAATCTCTCATCGTGTCTCAGACCCAAAGAATTAGTCTATTTCCATCTTAATTAATTATCCTAAATATGGCCTCAAAAACCATGTGGTCCACACACATGAACTACTTTCAATTAATTACAGCCTTTGAAAGGATGACATGTGGCTCAGGCCCATCTATCTAGCTACTCGATCTGTTAATTTGGAGTACCCTTTTCTGGTGGCCGAGTTGAATTGGCTTTGCTGCATGCCAACACTCAGACAGCGCTATCTTTCTACCCTTCTAACCACCTCCCATTGACCTACCATCTACTTCCTGAAAATTTCTTATAAGAGGATGTTTAAATTAAAAAATACTTTCAATTTATTTAATTTTATTATACAATTTTTTTTTTAATTTTCACATAAAATATAATAAAAAATTCAACTTTTTTAAATTTCAATTCAATATTTTAAAATCTCAAAACAATAATAATATTAAAAAATAATATTATAATAATATTTTATTTAAATTTTAAATTTCATCTAAAATCATCGATCTTATCTCATCTTATTATCCAAACTAGGGCTGCAACCCGACCTGTACACCCGGGTTTGAACCCAACTCGGTCCAAACAATCTGGTTGATAGCGCCAAACCGACACGACCCGACACCGAACAAAATAGACTCGGATCGAACCCGTATGACCCGACCTTTACGTAAAATTATTATAAAAAAAAAAACACACAACACAGACAATTTAGGCACATCGATTCATCTCAGATCTTGAGGACAAATGACAATATCAATATCTCAATCTCAAATTCTTCTCAATCTCGAAACAAATCCCAAAAAACAAAACACGAAAAGAGCAAAATTTGGCAGAATTCATTCAGAGTTGCAGTCGTTTACGACTCTGGAAAAACCGTATGCAAAAACTCGATGCAGTCATCTATAAAAGCCGTCTCCAGAAACTCGATGCAGTCGTTGAATCGTCGATGGCTTCGTTGTGGTGAGTCATTCGGAATCTCAGACAGCACCTCTTCTTACTTTACCGACGGGAGAAAAATAAAAGAGAAAAATAAATGAAATTTCTCGGGAAACAAACAGAGAGAGAGAGAGAGAGAGAGAGAGAGAGAGAGAGAGAGAGAGAGGATAAATACGGGAACCTCCAATCAATCTTCCTAGAGCTATATCTCGCCATCCTCGTTGTTCCCCATCCTGTACGACATTGTCCACAGCCCATTTCAGCCATCTTCGATCACAATCTCCAATCACACTCCATCTTCGACCTCAACTAGTGCTTCAAGAACGGTGAAAATGGTGAAAATATTGCGGCAAGCGTTCTGGGCAACTAGGGTTTCATATGCACGTTATTTGTAGTCGGACGGGTTGACAGCAACCTAAACAACCCGTAATTTAGTTGGGTTGGAAACCGAGCAAATAAGAAACTTATCAAAGCCGGGTCGGGTCGGTTTATTTCAAACGGGTTGATCGGATTTTCAGGTCATCTACACAGGCCTAATCCAAACAACCTCTAGGCATCTCAATGTGTATGTACCTGCAGTGTGAGTGTGATTGCAAGTACTTGGTGTTAAGCTTTTGGTATAATTAATGATATAATATGATGTTAGAGTAAATATCTTGAATTTGAATTCTGACTCTTCACTTCATTAAGGACAAGTCTAGACGTTCACGCATGAGGGAGATTAGTTGTAAGATATAAATAACTAAATCTACGTCTTCCTTATAACTTAATCTTTTGTAGATAACTGGCTAAGTGATGGATTAATTAATAAGAGGTGAAGAGACTATTAATGAATGGACTAGGGGGCCAACGTGGAGGGTGAGGTAGGTGGGGAACCGCTAACTCGCTGCGCACATGAAATAAGAAATTTATGTATGAACAGGCCCTAATTTAAGCTGCCACTAACCCCCCAAAGCTAAAAGAAGTGAAGTCCTCGTCAAGATCATCTGCCCTTCAGTACTATATGATTGTGACCTTTTTGAACAGATATTCTTTAATTTAGAATTTTGTTGTCCTGAATTATTATTTTAGTTTAGGGTTGTAATCTTAAGTGATCGATCAGCTTTTCTACTGCTTGGAAAAACTCGTATTAAACTTCACTATTGCAGTGGAAATTGTTGGACTCTCTTGTGTTATTCTTCCCATCCTCTACCCCACTACTGCTGATAATCTGTATCTCAAGTCTTCTCTTGCTCCAGAAGGAGTCTTTTCCGTGTGGACCTTTACTCCATTACCCACATACAAATTAGCAGTGTAAACTGAACCATGCAGCTTCAATATCAGGTAACTAGTTGGCAGTAGTACTGTAAAGTACTGAACCAGCTAGCTTCAGTTGAATCAATTCCCAACTTTCAGTTAAGGAAACACTGCAAAATTATATATAAATCAAATATATAAAATGATGCAATTTTAAAAAGAGAATCTTAATATATAGAGATCATGGACACCAAGGTAATCATGGGTGAGCTTGTTTGCTCTTAATTAGCGTTTGAAGCTTGAATTCATCTTCTAATTAAACATGAGGACTGGTTTAGACATGATAAGACACTGAAGTTTCCAAGCTGGTACGTATTTTGCACGCAAAAAAGGGGAAAAAAACCACCTGATCGTGTTAAGTGCCAAGTAAAACGAGCTGAATTTTTGTGTCAATTTGAATGGTACAAAAGTCATGTCTAGATTCACATAATTAATGTCGTATTCGCAAAGAATAGCCATCCGCGTGCTACATGCACTTCGGTTACACGACATGATCAGTATATGGACAGAAAACTAGGTTGCACACTTCATTAATGGAAATTCCACATGGATCTTTGTTTGCAGTCTAACACAAAATATAATAAGCAAGTCAACTTTTTCAAATCTTAATTCAACTTTTTTAAATTTTAAAATAATAATAATATTAAAAAATAATATTCTAACAATATTTTATTCCACTTTTAACTTTCATTTAAAATCATATCATCTCATCTCATTATTTAAACAACCTCTAAATTAGGATCCTTAGAATGGAAATCAAGTATCTATTTCGTAGGTATGACAAAATTTGATATTAAGAAGTGTTGCATTCACAAAAATAGAATTCACAGACTGATATAGTTAGACATTATACATTAGATTTATTTTGTAGTAAAAAGAGTTTTTCAGTCTATACATCACAATAAACTGTATCAGTTTATAAGATAATTTATGTAAGATTTCTCGCTCTATGAATAAAAAAAACAATCTATTTTATATATATTATGTCAATAAGTAAAATGATCGACATACTTTCATGTTTTACACCAAATTGAAACTATTAATTCATATGAAATAGAGAAGATCGTTATTCGACATTAAAAAAAGAGGGTTTGTACACGTTTCCCAACCGTGATTTAGAAACATGCGGGACGAATACCACGACCAAAACATTCTCGAGACTTGACCAATATATACCATGTTACCAATTAATATATGATCTCTTGTTAATATGATGCAAACCTAAGCTAGCTGTACACCAAATGAATCTGCACAGCACATGTAGGGCCATGACACCAACCGGCAAATCCTATGTTTGGTGGGGAACCATGCAGAGCTTTAATTATCCGAATTTCAAATGACATGTTATATATATATATATATATGTGTGTGTGTGTGTGTGTGTATGTATTCTATTATAATAAGTAACTATGTAACTGCGACAGTAACTTTTCTTGTTTTTCCATTAACTCTGTTAGTTTCTTGTTTTATGGATACAATTGTCTTTTTCTATCTCTTTCCTCTAATTCCCGATTCCTTCTCTCCTCTCATCTCGAATCTCTTTCCCACTCTACGATGTTTGCCTCTCTACCTACCCCCTCAAATCCACCTTCTCACACATTTTCTTAAAATACTTAGATTTTAATCTGAGTATAAATATTCAGATCTGTAGAAAAAAAATAGCAATAAAGAACAAGTACAAAACTAAAGAAAACCCCACAAAGAAAAATACTTAGATCTGACTAAGATTTTTTCAAATATGTCGAGATTAAAAAAAAATTATATCAAAACACATGATTTGGATTTGTCAACCAACATCCCCAAAAAATCTCAAATCTTATGTATTCTTTGAGTGTTGTGATAGTATTTATTATGGTGGTAATGATGCTATTTTTATTTGTCTATGTTATTCTAATGTATCTTGACTTTAATTTTAAACTAATTTTTTTTATTTTTTAACGTATTTAAATATGTAATTATTATATTTACCAATCTATCATTTTTTAAAGATATTTGCTAAAGTTTACTTTTTTTTATCTCTATGTATTAAATTATTCATTAATCAAGTTTTTATTTTATATAAAAAAACTATATTATTTTTGTAAAAAATCTGCTTAATCCAATTAGACAATCGTCGTTTATACATTCACACTGATGTAATACATACATATATATAATATATATATATGTATGAAGTGGCTGCGAGTTGTCAGTTTTCTAGATAGAGCTTCTTTCCTTTATCTTTAGTTCACATCTCCAAATCTCATATATTCTGCTCTTTTTGGGTTAAAGGCCCACACGGTTTTGAGCAGAATTTTTAGGCTCTTAGTTCCAGCAATTTTCCCACTGAGACAGCTACGAGCAACCTCAAAGGACGTCCTAGCTAGAGTTCCTTCTCCTTCTCTCTAATTTCAATGACCTGAAGGCCACAGGATCAGCAGATCACACGTTAATACGTCCAGTGCCCAGTGGAAGATGATGGAGTACACACGGTTTTGAGGATTCGATTTCTGTCAGAACTGTTTAAATAATTGTATAAATTTAGAGGCCATGTCTATCCAACTTAATGGGACATAGAGATCAAGGTTATAAGTTCGCAGACTGGAACATGCCTATAAAATCAAACACAGTATACGTACGATGTTGGAATCTTTTATCACAGGAAAGAATGGGTATCCTGATTTATGAGTTGTTTAGAACTCACACCGAAAAGGAGTTCCATTATTTTTGTCACGTCAACATTTTTCATATAAATTCTGATGAGGTGTGCTGATGTAATTTAAAACGTACATGCATGCAACGCGCTTAACCACCATGCAACCAGAGTGGAGCCTTGGAGAACTCATGGGAGATGCCTGTAATGATTAAGTTATAGAGGAATTAGCCTCTTTCGATAAAGATAAATAATCTCCCCTAGAACATGTGTACCTGGTAAGCTGTCAGTAAGTGTTGAGATGTTCTATCTGGCATGACTCATTCAGGCACGATTCTTGGTGCTCAATATGATATGTTATTTTCATGAACACAATTCTGCCGTTGATAGCATCATTCCTACGCGAGTATCTTGCTCGAACTTACCTCTTTGGATCCCAATGTGGTGCCCTCGACCCCCACGTGTGATTTGGTAGGAGTAGCGACACTGAGGTGATGGCCACTCGGGTCACACACCCCATCGGCAAGTGCAAATATGTGTGAACATGTAATATTTGTACATTTTAAATATATGCAATGGAAAATTTTAAAGGCAGTCTCAAACTAAGTATCAGAAAATTTAAAGTTTACAATCCAAAGAAAAAATCCTCCACAAAGTTATTACAAATATCCAACTGGTCAAAGTAAAATAAAAGCAAACTCTCGATCACAACTAAAAATATTCCAAGTCAGCACTCTTCTAGTTGGGTCGGTCCATCGTGCTCTATCTCGTCCTCTACATCGAAATCTACGATTCCATCAAACGAAACCGTATGTGGAAACACCACAATGAGATTTCACAATCTCAGCAAGAAAAACACAGGTCACAACCAAAAATTTCAAACACAAGGCATACAGCAAACAAGGGCAACTAAAGTGAGAAAAGACCAAAATACCCATTCATTATCATTTTACACAAAAATGACATCGGTTAAACCACTCACGCTAAAAATCATATTTCCATTTAGACAGCATTCAATTTATTACTGTATGCACCATAGTCTCTCTTAGGGACCATCCGCACACCCTTGCTCCCTTCGTCACACCATGGGTAACGACCGTGCGTGTGACTTCGTAACAAGCGATGTGTAGCTCAGTGCCCAGCACGTATGTAACCAAATATCCTCTAATCCCCACCAACAAAGGGGCCACGAAGTCATACCAAGAGCGTTACCGTCTTGGTCGAGCCTATTGTCACCTAGCGACAGTCCATGGGACATCACCCAGTTTTACATGTTCCTAAGTGACTAGAGGAATTCCATCGAGATGATGCTACATCTCTGCTTGGTGTCGTGATATTCACACACCCATCAAATCTTATTAACCTTTTGACACCGAAACACGGTTTTCCAATTTACAGCGTAGAACTAGAGCAGAGCACAGTTAATATGATAAAGATAAACAATGACAATTAACAATGCAGATGTGTCAATAGACAGTTCTTGGATGACATAGCAATAAAAACATCAACCAATGGTAGAACAACACATATATTCACAAATCAAAACTACATGCGATTCCCAACGTTTCATTCAGCCCTTGGCCATTAAATCTATCACTAACTACAATAATAATTCCCAACTCTTCACAGAGCCCTTGGCCACCAATTCCAACACAACCAGGCTGCATTTAAAACACAATATCCAACGTTAGAAATCCGAGGTCATTCCAAAGTTCTACTTACAAAGTAGAAGGAAATTTTGGGTGATCGAGTGCGCTGTTTATGGTATCCTGTGTGTGCATGCGCGTCGTTGCAAGTTGAGAAATCATTTAGTTACTAACAATGCCTAGAAATCAACACGAAATCATAATGGCACACTACTTACAATGGTGGCGCTTGGAGTTGCGGAATATGGAAGGGGTAGTGGCAAGGCATAGTGAACAGTGTAAAGTTTGGGCAAAATAAGAGACTCAGAGTAGGTAGGTTAGTAGGGTGGCAAATCTGATAGACATAGAAAGTGAAGGAAGGGAAACTCGTGGCGGATGGTGGTGGTAGGGATGGCGTAGAACCTTAAAGGAGGGATCTAGGCACGATTTGGGGTGAAATCCAAGGGAGGATGAGTTCAGAAAGAGGGGAAAAAGGTGAGGGGTGGTCCGACAACCACAAGGGAGCTGCTGATAGTGGTGGATCACAGCGATGCAAACCTTAGGAGAGAGAAAATTTGCTATTGGAAGAAAGAGGGGATTTGAGAGGGAGAGGAAGCTTGACCTCAATGCAAAGGGAGAGATCGAGAGGGAGAGTAGAGGTTGAGGTTGTGAAAGAGATGCCGACAGCGGCGGATATGGGCGGGAGAGCAAAACATTCCTTTGCTTTTGGTTGGCTAGGTTGGGATTCCTGCAGTGCTTTTACTCACAGAGGGGCCATGGACAATGGAAGAGGGGCTCTCAATCCATGGCAACTGCGAAGCTTGGGGCTGTGTTCGGTACCAACGGCAAAGATGCTACAGTTGGAGAGACGAGCGATGGTCTTTCACCATGGAGAAGATGTGTGTGTGTGTGTGTGTGTGTGTGTGTGTGTGAGAGAGAGAGAGAGAGAGAGAGAGAGAGAGAGAGATGTAGAGGAGACTTACCTACAGCTTCAAGCGACATTGTTGGCAACCGAGTAGAACTGGACCTATAACAACGCACCAGGTAGGAGAACAGAGAGAGACTTGAGGGGGGATGCAGTGTTGGAGGGAAAAAAATGAGAGAGAAGGGAAAAAATTTTTAGGGTTTTCCCTTTCCTTACAAAATGGCACCATTTAGCACAATATGGGGTTGGGCTTTCATCTACCTTTGTGCATTTCGCACGGGCTAGGCTTCAAGTTGGGCTTCAGGCTGGGTCTTACAATCTCCCCCTTAAAAAAATTTCGTCCTTGAAATTTGCTCCACACAACAAACAAATCCCAATGACTTATGCATATAAAAGGCTATGCCGCTACTTCCATAGGTTCTCGCATTATGATCTTAGTTAGTTCTCCTAATAGCATCTTGTGTTTAAAACCCCAAGGCGGGGCCATGCAATCCAAAAAAAAAAACTTAAGGCCCACAAAGGCATTTCCTGGATCCTAATGATCATCACTTCATAACCTGGATTTATGCCACCCATTATTGATGCCTAAGTTTCAACTTCCAAACCTCTACTGCAATTGACAGCTCGGTGCCCTATCAGTCTCTTCTCAAGTTAGACATCAATGTCCAAACACAACGTTCAATCTCTAAAAGAAAGTATAGCCTCAAATTTTAAATTCCCATATGACCTCAATTCACAATTAATTCCTCAAGATAATGACAATTTATTGCCAACAATCATTTGACTAAGTATCACACTTCGGTTGTGCACTCTAATCATTTCACCAAAGTGTCTAAGGCTAAGACCTCTTGAATTCAACACTATTGTATCGAATCCACATCAACACTTATCCATGTAACTCCTTCCAAGCTTAAATGAGACAAAGAACTTTTCTCTCTGAAATTCATGCACACTCGCATATATTACGAGTTGATCTCTTGCATCCTTAGTCAAAATCAATACTCCTTGAAAGTACAAATGTGATCTTTTACAACATACTACTACCAATCGACCTACGTATTCCAATTGGCAGAAACAAATATGGCCATATCAATGTTTAAAACTTAAAGCTAAAACAGGTGATTTAAAATTATTGAATCGGGACAACCTTTCCACCGATCTTCCTTGGAGTGACCTATGAACTGGGAAACCTATACACCTAGTCATCCTGTGAGGTGGTAAAGGTGTGCGTTCAGAAAAGAGTTGTTGAAACCAAACAAGGTATTAAGAGTTAAAACTACTTGTAAGCTATCTATCGGTGAGCAAAGACATATTTAATGATGTCACATTAAGGCACCTGAGATAAGCCCCACCAAGTGACTAAAGGACAATTTGATTTGCAATGGGCATCAAGGAAAAGTCGCAATGAAGTAGTTGGCTCAAGGTTTTAATAAAATTAAATTAAAAATAAAAATTCTAATAATTCGTCAAAAAAATTCTAAAATTCTTGCCAAAGCACTAAATCGCCAAAAAGGTTTCACTAAGTTGGACAAAGGGGGTGAGTTCACAAAATTAGTGGAAAAAGTGAATAGACAGAAAAAAACAAAATAAATAAACAAATAAATAATACAAAATAAAATAAAAAATTTTCCTAAGTCCAACTCAAAAAGGTTTGCAAAAATAAAAAATGGTAGTTTTCCTTCATATCACTCCCCAAAAGAATTTCAAGCATGACATAGAAACTTTTAAAAGAAATGGACCATAACTTAAGTAAGAATTATTCCATCAAATCCTATGCAGGCTAAAACATATATTACCAATCAGCTCTAAGCCAATGGTATCCTCACGCCCAAACTTAATTCAAACTATAACTATCTAACCAAAGTACACGCATCCCATCTAAGATAACCAACGTACTCTAAAAGGTTCGAAACCATCTGACCAACCAATAAGGAGCAACTATAAACTTTACCCGACAACACATACCTAAAAGCTCATCACCTCAATTCCAACTATCATCTAATTTGGTGGTAGCTAAACTCAATACCAACTACCACTAAAATTCACCAAATCATAATTGAAACTTTCTTCTAGTATAACTAGTCCACTTGATTATACTCTTAGCCTAACCTAATTGCCTTCTACACCATCCCATAGGATATCATTTCCATCAATCCATTGGACCTATATCCTTAAAATCGACAAAAACCATATCTTAAAGTTGATAACTTTAAAACTCTAATATAATAAAATCGCCTCTTGAAGCTTGCAAAATCCAAAACCTTAAACATTATCAAAACATTACTTAAAGTCTATATAATCTTAACCCTTAAATGAAATTAGCTCACAAATTTTCCCTTGAAGTTTGTTGAACTTACAACCTCATTCCATAAGCTCATTTCATAAATTCTACAGCATCTAAGCCCTTAATTATCCTAGGCGATTTGAAACTATTACCTTCCTCGGGTTCGTGACTTCAATTTCTACTTTGATGAGATCGCCTAGACAATGCCATTTCCTTTCAAGAATTGGTATTTCAAATACAAGTCTAATTGCTAAATGTTCAAGCCTACCATACTTAAGATTCACGCCTATCATAATAAAAATTCAAGCCAACTTTGCGGGAAAAAAATCCAAGTCTAACAACACCAATCTTCAAGCCTATCACAGCAAGATTAAAGTCTAGAATTTTGGTACTGTACCTAAGTGACTTATAGACCTACCCAAAGTCATAAATGCTTTGATACCATTTGTAACACCCTCGACCCCCATGTGTGATTAGGTATAGTCGCGACACCAGGGTGATGGCCACTCAAGTCACACACTCCATCAGTAAGTGCAAGTGTGTGTGTGAACATGCAATATGTGTACATTTTAAATAAACGCAGTAAAAAAGTTAGGCAGTCTCAAGCTAAATACCATAAAATTCAAAGTTTACAAGCTAAAGAAAAAATCCTCCTCAAAGTTCTTACAGTTATCCAACTGATCAAAGTAAAATAAAAGCAAATCTCTCGATCACAACTTAAAATATTCCAATTTATCACTCCTCTGGTGGGTTCAGTCCATCGTGCTCTATCCCATCCTCTACATCGAAATCTACGATTCCATAAAACAAAACCGCGAGTGGAAACATCACAATGAGATTTCGCAATCTCAGCAAGAAAAACACAGGTCCCAACCAAGAATTTCAAATACAAAGTATACAGAAAACAAGGGCAACCAAAGTGAGAAAAGACCAAAATACCCATTCTTTATCATTTTACACAAAAATGACATCGGTTAAACCACTCACGCCAAAAATCACATTTCCATTTAGACAACATTCAGTTTATTACTGTATGCACCATGGTCACTCCTAGGAACCATCTGCACACCCTGTCTCCCTTCTCAGACCACGGGTAACCACCATGTGTGTGACTTTATAACGAGTGATATCCAGCTCTATGCTTGGCACGTATATAACTAGACATCTCTAACCCCCACCAGCAGAGGGGCCACAAAGTCGTACAAAGAGTGACAGTCCAGAAGATGTCACTTAGTTTTAAATGCTCTTGAGTGACCAGAGGAGCTCCACCGAGATAATGCACTATCTGAGTTTGGGGTTGTGATACGCACGCACCTACAATACCCTCATTAACCTTTTGACACTGAAATATAGTTTCCTAATTTATAGCGTAGACCTAGAGCATAGCATAGTTAATATAATAAAGATAAACAATGACAATTAACAATGCAGAGGTGTGAATAGACAGTTCTTGGATGACATAGCAATAAAAACATCAACCAATGACAGAACAACACATATATTCACAAATCACAACTACATGCAATTCCCAACGTTTCATCCAGCCCTCGGCCGTCAAATCTATCACTAACTATAATAATAATTCCCAACTCTTAACAAGGCCTTGGCCACCAATTCCAACATAACCAGACTGCATTTAAAGCACAATATCCAACGTTAGAAATTCGAGTTCAATCTAGAGTTGTACTTACAAAGCGGAAAACAATTTTGGATGATCGAGTATGCTGTCTCTGATATCCTGTGTGTGCGTGTGCATCGCTTCGAGGTGGAAAATCATTTAGTTAAATCTGACAATGCCTAGAAATCAAAATGAAATTAGAATGGCACACAGCTTACTATGGTGGCACCTGGAGTGGCGGAATATGGCAGGGGCAATGGCAAGGCATAGTGAACAATGGCAAGTCTGGGCAAAACAAGAGACTCGGCGTAGGGAGGTTAGTGGGAGTGGTAGATCTAATAGACATAGAAAGTGGTGGATGGGAAACTCGAGGCAAATGGTGTTGGTAGGTGGCGGTTTAGAACCTTCAAGGAGGGATCTAGGCATGGGTTGGGGTGAAATCTAAGAGAGGAGGACTTCAAGAAAAGGGAAAAAAGGTGGGGTGTGGTCGGACGACCACAACGGAGCTGTTAACAATGGCGTACTATGACAACACAAACCCTAGGAGGGAGAAAATTTGCTATTGGACGAAATAGGAAATTTGAAAGGGAGAAGAAGCTTGACCTCAATGAAGAGGGTGAGATCGAGAGGGAGAGTAGAAGTTGAGGTTGTGAAAGAGATTCAATAGCAGTGGATGTGGGTAGGGGAGCATGACACTGCTTCACTTTCAGGTGGCTAGGTTGGGTTTACCGCAATGCTTTGGCTCACAGAAGGGCCATGGACAGTGGACGAAGGGCTCTCGATCCTTGGCAATTGTGAAGGTTGGGGTTGCGCTCGGTACCAATGGCAGAGGCACTATGGCTGGAGTGATCGACGATGGTCCTCGGCCTTGGAGAAGATTAGAGAGAGAGAGAGAGATGCGGAGGAGACTTACCGATAGCTTCAAGCAATGTTGCTGGCAACCGAGTAGGCTTGGACCTGCGATGGTGCACCTGGGGAGAGAACAGAGAGAGACTCGCGGGGGGGGGGGGTGCGGCATTGGAGGGGAAAATGAGGGAAAAGAGAAGAAATTTTTAGGGTTTTCCTCTTCCTTACAAAACGATGCCGTTTAGGACAATAGGGGGTTGGGCTTTCATCTACCTTCGGGCATTTCGCACGGGCTGGGCTTCAGGTTGGGCTTTAGGCTGGGTCTCACACTCGATCTGAGAGGAATATGGTTTGTTAAGATCCCTTGTTGGCTACGATGTCTTCCCTGGACTTTATCTCTAAGCCCATATAATGAATTTTGTTTAGTTGTGAGATTAGACGCCAACTATTCTTTTCTCTTCATTCGTCTCCTTTTTGTTAAATAGGGTAAGATACCCCATCAAGCTTTCATCCTCTAGCTATTTCACCATGAGGAAGTAGGCAACCATTCATCTCTTCCTTTGGCTAGCCATAAATTTCGTGAGAAATTGCCTACAAAATTCTTTGAAACTGGTGATCCAACCTGCCTAGATTCTTGAACCAACCTCATGCCATGCATTTGAGATCTAACAAGAAAGGCAGGCAAGCGATCTCCCCTAGGAATCTATGTAAGTTCATATGGACTTTAGAGGTCTCTAGGTACTCTACCGGGTCCTTGCACCTATCGTAAAAGTTTATTTGTAGGACCTTAAATTTCAGCGGGAGACAAAGCACTATTATTTTCCCATTATATGGCAAGTACGTACTATTGAGTAGGTTTCCAACCAACAATGATGCCCCCACTCATTTTGTCATCTCTTCATATTTGTCCATAAGATCTCGCAGGCTGTCGTGCATCCTCTTCTCCTCTTGGTCATTCTTGGTTGGCCCTCCTTCGCTTTGGGACTCTTCATCGCACCACATATCTCAATCTTGAACTCTACCTCCTTCAAATCCCACATAGTTGTTCATTTGTCTATCCATCGTAGTTGCTTCCTAGTCACAAACTATGTGAGAGCGTGTGGTAGTAGGCATATAGATCTCGCCTCACCAATAAGTTAATCAATATACTATGATTTTCTATAGATAACGTCAAACTGTTGATGCAATTTCCAATGATGTCTACAACATGCTCGACCAACCTGCAGCTAGAATAAGAGCCTTAGGAAACCTAGAGGGTGATGCCTATGATGGTTATGTCAGAAAGGAATTAGCTTCTCTCAATAAAAATGAATAATCTCCCCTAGAACATACTTTGTAGGCTATTTATAAGGGCTGGGGTGTTTTATATCGCCTGACCCCTTCGAACATGATTATTGGTACTCATTATGGCATGTTACCTTCATGAGCACAATTCTACCATTGATAGAGTCCTTCCAACATGGGTATTTCACTTGGACTTGTCTTCATGGATCTTGATCTTGGAGGAATACAATTGGTTGAGATTCTTTGTTGAGTATGATGTCTTCCCTGGTCTTTATTTCTAGGCCCTTATGGTAAGTTTTGTTTAGTTTTATTTTTTAGTCACCCTGAATCACGTGAATCTCTCGTGCCAGTGCCATTAATCGCCATCTATTCTTTCCTCGCCAATAGTTTATATTATGCCCAACAGGATGTATACATAATATCATTACCCATGGTTGTTCTAAAAATAGGTCTAAGGAGCTCAAGTGTGTCTTCTTAATACCAATTGGTTAGGTGGGTTAGCAGCTTACAATCCAACAAATGGTATAAGAATTCAAGGTCACAGATTTTAAAAACGAGAATCTCATGTGAGGAGGAATTGTTAGCGTGATCATAATACATGTCGTACGACTACTCTAAAAATAGGCTTGCAGGTGTGATGTTGGCGTGAGTGTGACTTCTCTAAAATAATTACTTAGGTTGATTGATAGCTAATGGTTTAACAAATTCAAATATCTATCATAGGAGATCCTTAGTCTCTAAAACCCAATAGAAATCACTATCGGGTATTTTCATTTCCAAAAACCATCCATCAACCCTATCTCCCAAAGCAAATGGGTGCATCTTTCCTCTTAATTTTAATGTTTCGGGTCTCTTTTGTTTTTTGGTTTTTGTTATACTAGCTTGATGTTTCACAAAAGTAATATATGTCTAAATTATTAAAATTGATGTTGAATTACTTGTCACGTTCACACTATTCATAGCATTTAATAAATTATCATTGTAATGATAACTTCTTAACTTGAAATGGAGTTTTTTTTTTTTTTTAAGTTGAAAATCATTCAATTGCAAGAGTAAATATTTATTAAATGCAACTACCACACTTTGCCTTAGGGCACTATATGACTATACATGTGGATAGTACTTGACATGTATCCTTAAGAATGTGTTAAGTCTACATTGTTTTAAAAATATAATTTAAAAACTTACTATGTATTTTTCATTAAAAAAAATGTGATTTTCATAAACTCATAGGACATATCATGTTCTCATATACTTAGTTTGGAAGAGAACTCCATATCCTTAATACAATCAGTAATTTCATGTATGTGTTCCTTATCATGTGTTGTCGCCTATGATAGCTTGTACATGTTTTATCAAAATTACAACTCATGACGATTGCGTCCTTTCTTTATTAATATGTATTCATTTAACTGAATGATTACGATACATGAGGAGGGGCGGAGTTTCCCAACAACACTCCATTACAATTAATATATTAGTTGAATAGAAAAAATAAATAAAAAAGGGCAATGAGATCAATAAATTAGTTCCGACCCATTCCCACTATTCTTGAAAAATCCAAGGGGATAGCCATCTGAAGTGGCGATTTTGAACAGTCCGTCAACTAGACTGTGATGTCACCACCGGAGACAATGTCCAATTTGTTAACATTGTATTTTTTTACTCTAAAATATTTAACGAATATATTCGCTCCCTCCATCTCAAGATCTTGGGTTAGGGACATAAATATAGTTGGATAGGTAACATTGAGGGATCTAGGGTAGGGGTGGGCTCCGACTTTGTTGAAAGTCACCTCCGAACTCCAACTTTGACTCCGACCAAAGTTAGAGGTGAGTTTGGGCATCAATTTTGACTTTAACAGGAGTCTAATTCCAACTTCGATCAGCATTCGGAAGTGGGCTTGGAGTTGGGCAAACCCAAGGCCCAATTTCTATTGACTTTTAGTGCATTTCGGAAAGATCTATTAAAAAATTAAAAATTTACTAAAAACCGATATCAGCCCAATGGGCTTAAGTTTTGACCCATTGCAGAAAAATACTCTAAAAAAATTCAAAATAAATAAATACAACGAGGAAATTACATACATTACCAAAAAAAATAAAAAAGGAAAAAATGCACAATCACAATCACAATCACTAAAAAAGGAAATTTTACCTATATTACACCCCTGCACTTAATCACAATCACAACCTAAATTAAAAATGCAACATTCCAGTAGCACAATCACAACCAAAAGTCACTAATCTCACCAAAGTTACAACATATTACACCCCTTTAGTGTCACTAGCAAACTCCTCAACCAATTTATAATGTATCAAAATTAAAAAGAAACTTACAATATATAAGAATTTAAAAAAAAAATGCTGCAATGAATGACAAACAAGGTTAAAATAAATAACTCTTAGCACCAAACTCCTCCAACTCTAAGCATCCTGCATTTTTTTGGAAATTAAAAAAAGTTAGACATTAAACTACTTAGCCAAATTAAACATACTAACAGTAAAGTACATCACATAAAAGTTAATGATCTACCGAACTCCCTCCCATAATGCATCAATCTCAATCCTCCACAGTTATTTTCGAGTTCATAGCTAGGTCTAGAAAAACAAAAAAAGTTATAAATTAAATAATTAAAACAATAAAATATCTAATTAGTCATTTACAAATGAAGGCTAAAAGTGTCAAGCCTATAACTTTCAGTATCATCAACAGTACCTAATTCAATAGGCGATGACCTTAGCCAATGCTACATGGAAATGAGGGCCTCCACGGTGCTTGGAGTTAATGACCTTTGGTAAGCTTCCAACATACAACCTCCAGTGCTAAACGCCGACTTAGAGGCAGCTGTAGTGATAGGAATGGCCAGCACATCCCAAACTACTCAAAAAATGACTAGAAAGGTTGTGGAATGAACCTTCCACAAAGTTAATATATAAAATGTATCACTAGGTGCCTTGACATCCTTCATAAAATAACATTCAACCTCATACTTTCACTACATAATATCCCTCGATACTTGGATCTGATGATACCTTCGTATCAAAACAGTTAAACTCCTTCCATTTATGTCATCTAAGGAAGATGTCGAGCCAGTCGGTCGTGAGAAGTTACCACCTTGGCTTGAAGACTAACCATTGTTGTTATAATGGATATACAAGGCATCAATATCATTCTTTAATATTCTAATGAACTGATCAGTATTGTCATCATCGAGGACGTCCCTAATCCAAAACTCTACAATAACTAACTTCTATTGGGAGTCAAGAATTGCAACCACAAATAATTATCTGTTTATTCTCTCAACATCCCCAAATATTTAACATATTTAGATTTCATCCTCAAAGCTAGGGGTGTACAGAAACCAATAGAACCAGTCGGCATCAACAGGAACCAACCGTTGGAGTCAGAAATTGGCTAGAACCGATGAAGAATCGGTTGGCAGACAGTGGGAATTTGAAGAAACCAACGTCGGCCGCTTCGATCCCAGGTTGGATCAAACCGGATGATATTATATATATATATTATATTAAGTGAAACAACACCATTTCACTTAAGTGAAATTGCATCGTTTTACACAAAAAAAAAAAACAAAAAAAAAGTTAAAATGAAACGACGTTGTTTGATTTAATACACCAAATGGCGTCGTTTCGGTTTAAGTTTAATCCCCCCCTATTCTCTTATTCTTCTCTCTCTCTCTCTCTCTCACACACACACACATCGCGATGCCAAGCCATCTCTCTCTCTCATCACACAATCGTGACTCTGTCAACTCACACCTCCATTTATGAGTTTCCAACCATTCGCAATGCTGAAGAGACACTAACAACCGATCGGGATCACTCCGAAACCGACTTCGCCGGTTTTCTCCCCCTTTACTGGCCTATTTCGACCGGTTCTATCCATGTGTAGTATCTATCGATGCAGTTTTGATTTTGGATCGAAACCCAAAATGGAAACCTCACCAATACCATCGGTTTTCACCTCTACTTATAGTCATACCATTCAACAACCCAACACTGTCATCACAACTCTGTTGTAAGTGATCATAAAACTTCGAGAGCTTCTCAAAGTACATGTTCACAGTACAATATGTGGAACCAGATATGCGAACAATTATATTATATAATAACCTTAAGAATTGAACAAAGTACCTCACATTTGCCCAATCAACAGTGTATGGCGCAATGAGCCCCCTTCTCCCACTATTAGCTCCAACAAAGCATATTTCAAGCCCCCATGCTTGACCTTCATCCACTCAAACGCTTTCTAATACTTATGCGCTACATCCAACATCTTGTATGTAGAGTTCTATCGAGTGGAAACGTTCAAGGTGAACATACTACCAAGTGGGACCTCAAGTTGTTTGACTATAGCCTTAAACTTGCCAAGTCTTTAGGGGAAAACCTTCACGTAACTCACAAGATTACAGATCTTGATAATTGAGTCATCAACCTCATTCAACTCCTCAGTAACTATAAGGTTGATGATATAAGCATAACATCGAACATGAATAAACTCGTTGTCACGATTGTATCCTCTTTCACTGTAGTATTTTGCTTGAGCTAATCTATTGCAATATCATTAGCACTGACATTCTCAACTGTGACACAAAGAAATTTTCAAATTCCCTAATCCTAATACAATCATCCAACTCATTTCCAATAGATGAGCCCTTGTGATCTTTAATTTGCTTGAACCCCACAATCCACTTATGCCATGTCCACTCATTGTCAATGAAGTGGGCTATGATACATATATAAATGAGATTTTGAGTTGACATCTATGTATCAATCATAAACGAAACTCTCTGGCCAGTGCTAATAAACATTTCTTTCATTCGAGCTTTCTCATTGGCATGCATCTTCAAATAATCTCGCATTACCGTATACCATAAAGGGATGGGAAATCAAGGCTCAAGACATTGCACAAAATTACAAAACACCACTTGTCCCTCAACAATGAGAAAATGTATCTCATCCGTAATGATCATGACCACAAGTAAATCTTTCAATCTCTTCTCACTGTATTGAGGGATTGATAGTATTTTAGTCAGCATACCATCAATAGTCATCGATGGTTCATAACTGAGCTTCGTCTAATCTTTGGTCGCCAACTGCTTGTGTATCTTATACCACTGACAACCTATAAGATGTGCTATTAAAACAGCAATGCCTTGCTTCTTGGAATGACAACCAAAAGTTGGCCACAATGGTGTCACCTTGCTTGTGGGTTCTCACGATCACTAGAGATTTTGGTAAAATGGTCTTTAGTCCACTACCTTCTCTTATTAGGTTGTCGTGGTCGGCCAGCATCAATATGCAATTCATCAACCTTATTAGGAATACCTTCATCTTCTATATCTTTAAGTACTCGACTACTTGCACAAAAAGTAGCTCTAGATATGGGTCTAGTGGTGGAAACACCTATCAGTGTAGGAGCTATGGCATCCCCTTGTGGACGATTGTCTGAAATAGGTGTAGCATCCATATCCATATCACTTGCGCTAAAAAAAATTAAAGAATCAAGCAATAAGTTTAAGTAAACTAAAATATTTAAGATCCTCCATGTCCATATTATAATTAATATATAAGATCATCCATATACATATTATAGTTAATATTTTAGATCAACGCAAAAATATTCTAGCACTAATGCAAACAGATCATTAGTTTTCAATGTGTGATGTAATTATGGGCCAAGCCAAACCCTACTAAAAGGACAAAGTCAATTGTGCCAACCAAATTTTCATGTGTCAATGAAAAGGCTTCCTAATGGATTTAGTTAAGGTTTGGCAAGTAAGATAAACACAAAATTCTCTTTTCATCACATCTTATAATTATAACTTTTTCGAATTTTCACACAAAATATAATAAACCATTCAACTTTTTCAAATCTCAATTTAACTTTTTCAAATCTCAAAACAATAATAATGTTAAAAATAATATTTTAAACTTTTATCTAAAACAATAAATTCTCATCTCCCTTTTTATGGTTCTAGTTCTCGCAAGTGCTCCTTTCTTTTTCCTTTTTCATTAGCAGTTTTGTGCATAAACCCACTTGTGCAATTTTGCAATTTTGTGTGAATTTTCCTTAGCAACTATTTCAGATTGTGTTTTAGTATAATTAAAATCTTAATTATACTCGAACATAGTCTATAAGACAAAAAATAGTGTAGACCCTTATTTCATTTTCATGTTGGTGACCTTTAACCTTTCATGGGTGCAAATCCACAATGGGTGCTTCTCTTTCAGGAAACCCTAAAAATTTAAAACCTCTAAAAATTGAAAAACCCAAAGTCTACGAACAGCCCTAGGGTTCTAGCAATTAAAATCATTTAATCAAGTGAGAGGGGGAGAGGGGGGGGGAAGGGGGGGGAATGCTTATGGCATAGCTGAAGAGTGCTGGTTCACTTCCACGGTGGGGCTACAATGGAGTCACGAAAGACTCACGATGCATGGCACAATAGCAGCTCTCAATTTAACTTTTTCAAATCTCAAAACAATAATAATGTTAAAAATAATATTTTAAACTTTTATCTAAAACAATAAATTCTCATCTCCCTTTTTATGGTTCTAGTTCTCGCAAGTGCTCCTTTCTTTTTCCTTTTTCATTAGCAGTTTTGTGCATAAACCCACTTGTGCAATTTTGCAATTTTGTGTGAATTTTCCTTAGCAACTATTTCATATTGTGTTTGAGTATAATTAAAATCTTAATTATACTCGAACATAGTCTATAAGACAAAAAATAGTGTAGATCCTTATTTCATTTTCATGTTGGTGACCTTTAACCTTTCATGGGTGCAAATCCACAATGGGTGCTTCTCTTTCAGGAAACCCTAAAAATTTAAAACCTCTAAAAATTGAAAAACCCAAAGTCTACGAACAACCCTAGGGTTCTAGCAATTAAAGTCATTTAATCAAGTGAGAGGGGGAAAGGGGGGGGGAGGGGGGGGATGCTTATGGCATAGCTGAAGTGCTGGTTCACTTCCACGGTGGGGCTACAATGGAGTCACGAAAGACTCACGATGCATGGCACAATAGCAGCTCTAAGAGAAACAGAGAGAAGAGAGAAAAAGAATCGAGAAAGTGAGGGGGGAGAAGAGAGGGGAAGTCTAAGTTGGACCAACCCTGTATTAAATCAAAACGACGTCATTCTACTTGAAATGGAACAACATCATTTCCTTCAATACTCTAAACCCCTCTCGGATATAAAATGAAGTCGTTTCACTTAAAATAGAACGACGTCTTTTTGTATTCTAAAAAAACTATTTTACATTCTAAAAAATATGGGCTCCAACTCCGACAATTAAAAAAAAAAAAAAAGAAACAGAGTAACTCATACTCCGATTCCAAACTCCAAAAATTTTGACTCCATCGAAGCCAGAGCCAAAGCGGACATTGACCAGAGTCATAGCCAGTGGAAGTCTTGCCCAGCCCTAAGGTGGTACGTCATATCTAGTAGACTCGAAGCTGTTAAATTCATGGCATCGTGCATGTCATCGAAATATGCTTGAAGGCACAATGGCTCATGGGCTTCCTGGACGGATTGAGCCGCGCATGTGACTCATGCATCGGTCTTTTGCAGTGTTTTTTCTGGGTACCTAGACATCAGTAATTGGAGATAATGTGATGGGGCACGTGTGGTTATGTGGTCACAGGAGAGTAAAAATGCCCTTAACCGAGCTCAATGAAGAAAAAAAAATGGCAAATTGATTTAATATAGGAATGGGTCAAGATCAGTCTATTGATATCCCACTCCTTTATTTTTATTTTCTTCGCAGGCACTAGATTTCTTCTATTCTGGTGTTTGATGGGAATTGATTTGAACAAGGAATTTAATATAGGGATGGGTCATGATCAGTCTACTGATATCCCACTCTTTTATTTTGTATTTTCTTCACATGTACCATATTTCTTACATGGTCCTGTACACGGGGCCCATGTGTGTACAGGCCCCATGTGTCTATCAATTTGGTTTCTTATGTTGATGGGATGTACAGGCCCATGTGTCTATCAATTTGGTTTCTTATATTGATGGGAACCTACGCCTCAGTTCAAAACCTAAATATTTTAAGGTAAAGCAAGTTTCCATGAGGTAATTTATTTAAGCTGGATATTCATTTCTCAAACTCCTCATTTTACATAATCTACCATTGATCCCTCTCCGATATCAACATGAAGCAAATTACAGATTAAACGTGTACAATCCAATTAATTGAGCCCATTAATGAATACTTGCTTTGGTTTCCTCTGTTATAAACCAAATCCACCGATAATGTCTAAAGGGTCCTACTACCGATACCGATAAATGGTACCGATAAAAGGTATAGTTTTTTTTTTTTTCTTTTTCTTTACATATTTTTAAATTTTTATTTAAATATATATTTTTAAAATCAACTTAATGATTAATGAAGGTAAAGTTTAATGAATTTGTGTTTTTTTTTTTAAAAAAAAACAAATATCAATACAATTGGGGTCCAATTCATTGTCCCCCAGCATTTTCTACGTCTAAATTCTTATATTAACATACGAAAGTACGTATGTTGATCTACTGTCACAAAATTTTCGCAGCAAATTTGGTTATTTCCAATTAAATAAATTTAATCGTTACAAACAGTTCATCATTAACAACGAAAATATGATCGCTGCAAAACTTATCGTTTAGAAAAGTCCAATCTCTTGTAGAGATAATGTATTAATGTCAAGCCTTGATAAATATCATCTTATTATGTAACAGATCTTATATATTACTATGAGTTTCCTACAGAAATCGAGATCTTTTTTAATCAAAACCTCACTTCCTAAGATTGAGTATCTTTATTATCTCGAACTTTCAAGATCCAAAAGCTCACAATTATTTAGTAATGATGCTTTATGAGAATGCATACTGTTTGTGTTAATATATCTTTGTAATGCTCATGGGTTTTTCCCTGTAGTGTGGATTCTGCAGAATGGGCATGGATATCAATCATGCCATTAATTGATGTTACTATATTTGTATCTATCTCAAGATAGAAGTCATCTTAGACAAACCTTAGGAGACAAAACACTAGGTTCCGGGACTTGTCACTTTAAGAGGAGAAGGACAAGACTGCATCTTACAAGATCAAGATTCAAGATAATTGAGTCTGTCCCAAGATCAAAGATCAGTAATCACCAAATTTTAAAGCAAGCCAACATCGTGTAGAAATTTTAACTTTTTGATGTGATTACGCAAAATGCATCCTACTTTTTTTTAACGCTCTTCGAAGAACTCATTTGTTTTTATGCAAGTTCATGTAAAACCCATTCTTTTTTCTCATAACCCACTTGTCTTGCAAGAAGAAGAGCAGCAAAATTGTGGAATGGTAAAAATTAGACACATGTCTTGATCTTTGCCAAGTTGATGATTCAAGAAAACAACTGTCCCATTTCACATTCTACGAGTACTTTTTACAAACACTTGTCTTACAGTTTCAACTATGTCGACAATCACAATAAGCTATTTACAAAAAGAACACTAGATTACAAACACATCATAAAAATTCTATTTCAAACTGGAGCTATTGCTTTTGATTTTACAGATTGACTTTCTTACATCTTTTGAGAGACATTGTCACTGTTATACACGCAAAAGAAAAGACGAGAAAAAGAAATTTGAGAGAGAGAGGGACGTGAGAGTTGAATTTATAGAGTAATAGTAGGTGTTAAAGATGAAAATCTCCTTATAGGCAAAAATGGGAGAAAGAATCATTCTCGACTCACGTGGTCACTCGGGTATCGATTGGTGTCATCTGAAGCCCACAATTGTGATTTGGGGCAGTGATATGGTGCTTGTGTGACCATGTAGGTTAGAAATGACTCTTTCTCCTATTCTTACATATGACGAGATTTTTGTCCTTACTAGTTGGCGTTGTCAGTGAGATCGATTTATTCTCTATACTGGAAGTGGGAGAAGACGGATTTTCTAGCTTTTGAAGTCATCTACGAATGAGCACATAAGATTCCTCTCACTTTTTCATCTATCATTATTTTTATTTTATTGCTTTGGATAAAGCTATCACAAAAGAAAATGGGCAAGAGAACCTCGCCCATACGGGTAAGTATATTGTGACACATGCACCCGACGCTTCATATCCGAAATGAAATGCTTCACCCATACAACTAAGTGCACCATGCATGTCCAACACCCATTGTGCACTTAAGTGTAGGGTGCATGTCGGAAATGCACCACTATGCATGAGGTGAGGACCAAACTCATGGCATTGTGCACTTATAATGTGCACTCACTATGCATGGCATGCACAGCACCCTGGTGGGCGCAAGAGCAGGTGCTACCTGTGCCTATCAAGAGTAGCTATGTTTGTGTCCAACCACTCCTATGGAGGTCGTCCCCCAAATCATGTTGTACTAGGTCATGGTGTTAATGAAACTCCTTCACCCACTAGCAGTGAGCCCAACAAGGGTGTCGGTGGCCACCACTCAGGCCACCAGCACTTTCTGTCGCCACCAAAGTGGCCCTTGTCCATGTAGGCAATGCACACACTACACATCGCATGCAAAGGGTACACAGACAATCACTTACCACTTCACCAGCTGCCACAGATTGCAAAGGCCACCAACGGCCACTATTGGACCCATCGAAATTTTTTGTTGCTAATGTGGTGTTCCTCGACAATTGAAAATGCCAGTGAGACCTTTCCCGCCAGTCTCATAGCAGTGAACAAGAGTCTTATCACCTTCCTCCTAGTCACGACGAGTTTCTTTGCCACGGTTAAAGCATCTTGGCCAATGCAGGTCCCACAGCCAGTGTCAACTCCTCTCCAAAGTTGCTCAACATTAGCTCCTTGCCCAAGTTGCTCGAACCCTGTTGAACTCAAGGTTTTAAGTTTCATATGATTATATATCACATATGGATATTGATAATAACAAATGAATTCAAGCATAAAGAAGACTCAAACTCAAATTGTTTACACAATAGAGCCAAGCACATCAACGAATTAAGCATGAGCAAGAAAGGAAACAAACTCATAAATAAAGCTCTTAGAGTAATTTTATAAATCTCTTGAAAAATTTGAAAGTGGATTAAGACTCAAAATTAATATTTTCTCATAAAATATTAAATTACATTTTTCACAGGTACATGATATTTTTTAAAATTAAATTTGAATTTTTAAAAGATAATTGACTGTCATCCTTCACATGTGCATGGCGTGATTAAAAAATTTAAATTTTAGAAATTTTGAAAGATTATTGATTGTCATCTTTTACAAGTGCATGTTTTGTTTGAAAATTTTAGTGAAACTTTTATTTGAAATTTTGAAAAGTAAGTGGTGTTCCTTTCTAACATGTGAATCTTTTTAAATTTGAAAATAAAGTCTAATATGCCTATAAATAGCTTAATTGAGATTTTTAAATTCACAACAACAAGAGCATACACACATCAATTGCAAGTTTTACAATATTTATTCAAAACTTTCAATCTCTCTTCTCTAAGCATAAAACCTTAACCCTTATTTATTTTGAGAGAAATATAATTTGCATTTTATTATTCTTATTTCACTCATTAAGAAGTTTTTTCTAATAACCTACCCACTATCAGCTCTTGTATCAATAAAATAGTGTGTATAACCCTTGTGCGTGTAGAAGGTGTTCTACACAGAGAATAATTGAATCACCACATGTAAGATGATTGCAAGTGTAGAGGGTGTTCTACACAGATTATTTGTAGCGATGTTGCTCAAAGGTATAATAGGTTTCTATCTCTACCTGAAGGAGGTTGAATAGTGAATTTGAGTGTTCTCAATGGGTAGCTTGAGGCAAAGACGTAGACAGTGAGGCCGAATCTCGTTAAAATATTGAGTTTGTTTCTCTCTTACCCTTACTTTTTATATTTACTATTGTTTCATATTTTATATTGTATATTTAGTTTATAATTGTTAATTTTTAAAACCAACCCAATTTACCCCCTCTTGTGTTAGTCATCTGGGTAACAAACCCAGTTTCACAGCCTCACTTGCCCAGCCAAAGTCTTCTTAGCCATGGATTCCTTTGCCACATGGAGTTGCCTGTCTAGTTAAGCTCATCAACCACCTTCCTCGGAAACCACCTCCTCGGCCACATGCTGCAAGCTTACTTCAACTCCTCAACTACCTTTATCAAACACCACTTCCTCGGCCACATGGAGTCTTGCCAAGCCTCACTTGCTAGTCTAGAGTTGTTCAGTGTGGACATCCCCCACCACCACCACGACATAGTGTTCATGTCCTTGGCCACAATGCAACATTCCTTACTTGAATTCACCCACAGTGATGGTCAAATGACCACGAGCTCCTCGACCCTACACCACTGCTCGGCCATGGGGAGTTACTCGGCCATACTCAGTCACCTAAGCCCACCCAGCAAGCAGTTCACACCATGGAAATTCAGTGTTATAGAGTTACATGGCACGTTGCATGGGCCATGCTACCACTGAACACGGTTACTCACCACTATGTTTTCCCGCCAGGACCATGCCTCACTAGTAGCTTACTACCTTACTCGTTGGAACAAAAATAGGAGAAGCTTTGCAAAGCCTGCCATGCCAAAGCCGTGTGTTTGCTCATGAATCCTGAGTATAAAGATAGAAATAAAGCACTTTGATCGCAAGTCGTAATCAACTAGGAGCCTCAATTCACACAAACAAAGTGAAAGGATACGAAAAGAAAAGGAAAAAAGTAAAATAAAAATAAAAACAACAACAACAACAATGACCATCAACTGATGATCTCAGTCTAGCAAAAATTGGAAACGGTGACTAAATTTGTAACGCCCGTCCTTGTGGTGAGTCCTTTAAAAAATTATTTTAATAAAATAAACAGGAATTACGGTTCCTTTTAAAAATTTCTTTTCCTTTCATGCCAGCATACAAAAGACTCCTTGTTTATAAATAAAACTTATTTTCTTAATTAAAAAGATTATAGCAGAAAATATTAAATTTCATAATTTAAGTTTCTCACACAAAATAACTTACCTAGACTTTCGTACTCTTCCCCTTGGGCTGTGCCCATCCTGACACGTCACACTCATCTTATCCCTGGGAGGGCACACATAAGAACTAAAATGAGTCAATGACTCGTAAGCATTACTTTATACAGTTAAAATATAATAACATAGGTTTTCAGTCATGCATTCATCACTCCATACATATATATATTATACTTATCATGCATGGACATGCAGTTTGTTTTAAAAACATTGTGAGGTAGGGTTTTTCTTTAAAAAAAACGTTTTCTTTCTTAAAATAGTTCCCCACGCCTCGTTGTCTTTATTTCTTAAAGATTCTTTTCATGCATACATATTTTCTTACTTACATTCATGCATTCATCTTTTCTTACATACATTCATACATACATACATACATACATACATACATACATACATACATGCATGCATGCATTCTTTCTTAACATGCATACATTCTTTTCTTATCGCTTTTATTAGCCGTTGCACACTATTGCATCCCGTCTGGGGTTAGCGGTCTTTTGGACCTAATTTCGCCCGTGGTCACGTGTTGGGAATCCATTCCGTCAGGGTGCAGCACTGGGTGCAGCACCAGTACTACTTATACGGCATTGCAATCTGTCCAGTCTAGTCCATTCGGTACCTTTTCCTTTCCATTCATATGGCCGTTACGTATTTTCATACATCATGCATAAGTCCATTCAGTCATTTCATTCCTTTACAGTTCTTTCGTTCCTTTATAGTCATTTACAGTTCTTTCAGTCCTTATAGTTCTTACAATTCTCTTACAGTTCTTAAGTTCATTTCATTCGTAGAGTCATTTTAAAAGAAAATAGTTTTCTTTCTTTTCGTAAAAGTCATTTTAAAAAAATAGTTTTCTTTCTTTTCTTAGAAGTCATTTTAAAAGTAGTTTTTTTTCTTTTCATTTTAAAAACGTCGGTTCGTACATCTTTTAAGCTTCGGTTCATTTCTTTTCGTGAACATATATACAATACGTACCACGTATAGTATCCATTCACATGCATCAATATACGTACTTTGGGTGCGTGAAAATGGGCTGCCAAAGAGGGTCGTTACATACTTATATTTGAAAACTTATGCTTTGTTTTCTTTTTCGTAAAACGTTTCTCGTAGAGAAAAGTTTCATTTTCCTTTTAGACAAAAGCTTTCATTTTCGTCTTCGTTTATTTAAGAAAACTCTAGAAAAGTATGAATGCAATACTTACCTGGACATCATACCATACTCATTCCACGCAGCTCATTCGTGTGCGTATCAGATGACAACCTACATGCATACACATAACCTTACGTCATCATCTATCTAATGCATAAGCAACTGTACTAAAAAATAGAACTATGCCTCACTTGGAACACTCTCCATCCATCCCTGGGCTCTTATGTGCCATTTACTATGCTAAAACATTCGCGGTCCTATTCCTTAAAGTGAACCTCCGTAATTCACCTTAGGGTTAAAATACTAAGACTTCTGTCTCATTCTCCTATTTCCACATTCCTACACATGATTCCAACCGACAGAGTCATGCGTTCCAACCTTAGACTATATACTCGTCACTACCTTCATGCATCCTAGCCCATACTCAATTCTCATTCCCATCCATACAAGCCACACGATATTTTAGCCAACTCTGAGGCTAAAATACCGTGTAACCATGCTCAGGACAGATTACTCATTATATATGGTAAACATGTCCGGCACACAAGTCTCACCAGAGGCACATGTATCTTATCACTTTTATCACCTAAGACCAACTTATAATTCCAATGAACACTCACTTGTATAAACAAGATCCATACTCCGATACCAACTTGCTCAGACCCGGTCGATAGGACTCTTCCTACTTCTTGGCCCTATACAGGTTCATCCCAACACTTGACAGGAGAGGACTACATCCACAATTGCACCTCTGTCATGTCACATAGCTCGAGACAAATCTCGAGTCACATCACAACGTCCGTCATGCTTCCGCTGCACTCTCTGATACTTTTCCATTACTTCACACATACTCTCAGTCATAAGTCAACCACAAGGTGACACCCGTCATGACTAGACAAGGAAGAGCTTGAGGGAGGTATGGTGGAGCTGTGGTGGCAAGGTGGTGGCTGGACGATGGCTCACGGCGGCGGATCGGGCCTGGAAGTGAAGGATGAGCCGTGAGAGAGTGGGGGAGATTGAGGGCTGTGTATAGCTCGGTTGGGCATGAAAATGGTTGGGGAAGGTCATGGTGGTGAGTGGAACATGATAGCAGTGGTGAGGTCATGGTGGTGAGTGGCTAGCCGTGCACGGCGGTGCAATTGAATGTAAGTGGGTGTAGTAACCCATCAGATAAGGAAAGAGGAAAGGGGAAAGGAGACCATGGAGAGAAAGCCCATGAGGTGGTGAAGCTGTTGGTGGTGTTCGTTGGCCATTTTGGCCATGTACAACGGCGCTAGGAGGAGGAAATGGGAAACCTATTTCCATTGAGCTGCCGTGGGAAAAGGAGGGAGCTGCCATGGGTCTCACCACCAGTGTGGTTGAACTCACCGGTGGGAGAGGTAGCTGCCGATGGAGGAGGTGGAGCACGATGGCTGGTGGTGGCGCTGGTTGGAAGAAGCGACCGAATGATGAGAAAGAGAAGAAAGACGTCAGGCTGAGAGAGAGAGAGAGAGAGAGAGAGAGAGAGAGAGAGAGAGAGAGGGGCTTGGGTATTTAATCTGAGCCCTTCGTTTTGGAATCTACAAAACGATATAACGATAAGTTTAAACACTGATTTGAAAACACGTAAGTGTTTTATTTTACTGAGAGGAATTAAGATAGAATATTATTTCTGAACTAAAATTTATAAAATAATATTCCTTCATCATTATTTAAAATGATGAAGTCTCGTTAATTACTTAAATCATTTAAATAAATTTAGAGTTTTCAACGTAAAGTTAAATCTCGTAATATTTTTAAAATGACTTAAAATATTTAATTTAAATAATTATCTACAATTATAATATTTTTAGAGCTCATCAAAGTATAGATCTAAAAGTATTATAATTGTGTTACTTTAAAAACAAACTTATCTAATAATACTGGAAATATCACATATAAATATTTTCAGAATATTTAAAGTACTCATAAGCTTTAGAATATCTATTTTGCTTTGAAATCCACTAGATATCTTTTAAAACACGCCATCGAGGTACGGCACGTAGAATGAAGCTCATAATTAAATAAGAAAGAATAAGCGGGTTATCACAAAAGTGCTCTGGTTTGTCTTTCTCAAGCTCACTATTTGAATTTTGTTCTTACTAGTAAATTTGGTTTTTTGGAGGTTCTCCCCACACAAGTCTTCAAGGTTCCATAGGAATCCCAGTAGTTACACGCCCCGGGTACACACTTTGTTGGAAATCATTTGTATAGAGCGAAAGACCGCGAAAGACCGACTACAAAGCCTCTCTCAGGCATCGCTTGGGCATCTTAATCATCTTCATTAGAGTAGAATACTCGATATTGCAAGCCCCCATATCTTTATCATTGCCAAAGCATGGCCATCCATGGGTTTCACCAATGCACCTCAAGCCTTCGCCGCACTTCAGCGAAATGACTCAGGTTTGCATATCTCAAACTTATTATTTGGATTATCTACACTAACCTGTTTGGTTTTTTGTGTAGTTGAGATCTATCTCCCCCCACATTGAGGTTGAGCACAAATCCTACCAAAGCACCAAAGTTGATGCTCTACGTTTCCATCAATGAACAATAGAGGAAACACCCCCCTAAGTTTCCCATCTCTCATCTCCTCAATGCAGTCAAGCCCATCTCCCGCCAAAGCAGCAAAGTCCATGCTCCACGCTGGCACCCAGTGAACTAAGGAGGGAACACCTCTCCTAAGTGTATCATCTCTCCTTGTTACCCAGAGCGGTCAAACCCATCTCCCGCTTGGTTATCTAAGCCAATACTCCGCACTCGCACCTGGCTAACAAATGAGGGAACACCTCTCCTAAATGTCCCATTTCTCCTCGACTTAATGAGGTCAAGCCCATCTCCTGCTAAAAAAGCAAAGTGGATGCTCTGTGCTCACACCCGATGAATAATTGAGGGAACACCTCTCCTAAGTGTCCCACATTGTCTCGCCTAAATGCAGTTGAGTCATCTCCTGCCTAGCGACTTCTCCAGCAAAGGCTGAGTGATGACACTCATAGCCTATGGGTTACCTCTAAGAATGAGCTTCTACGCTCCACAACCGCATAATGGGGATTACCTTTGAAAATGAGTTGCCAAGCTCAGTAACTATCTGAGATAGACCAAGGGGGTCGGCAGACTCCCTGACCACGTAGCACGGGTTACAACAAATAAAATCTAACATCAATACCAAAATGAAAATAATATCAACAGAAAATCACATCAAGGGGTGAAGAATCTGATACTACCAACAATAGCAAAAACAATTATGAAGATACTAACTCTTTACTAACGATAAACAGTCACATGCAACCATCTAGGCAAATGTTTCTACAAAGAAACTTCTCACCTAGCGCAATCACACTTAACACAGTTGAGGCATCTCCCACCTATCTCTCCAAGTTGAGCTTTGTGCTAACACTTAAAGCACTCGAGCCATTTCCTACCTAACTCCCTAAGTCGAGCTCTAGGCTCGAAGTTCTTCACTGCTTAGTGCGAACAAATAGAAAATCGAGGAGTAGTTCTTAGAACTTATTTTTCTATAGTGTCTCATAGACTATCTCTGTCACGGCTTGACTTGAATATTCTCAAGGCCTTCCTGTTGAAATAAACTTTAAGAATCGCGGCCATACTGAAAGGGTAAAAATAACCTAGGCCCGATATTGGATTACGGGCCCAGTCTGTGAGGGAGCCATCATCAGGATGGGATAAAAAAAAAAAAAAAAAAGAGGGAAGCGACAAGAAAAGGTAAAAAAATGAGGGAAAGAGCAGGAAAAGGGGTTAGATACATAAAGGACATAATTATGTGACAAAAGGTTGACACTCCCCACTCCCACCCCACTCCCAAGACCTAAGTAAAAGGGGATTAGATGGACAAAAAAGAGGGGGACTAGGCAACTTGAAAAAGGGGAGGGAGAGTTTCTTCGACTTCCAGACGGAAAACTCTAGCATTATTATCTTATCTAGGCTAAAGGGTTCATCGACTCCCATTGTATAGTGAGATACGACAAATTGTAAAATAATCTTATCATACTATACTTGCCTTCCAAACAACCTGTGGGGCTCTATGCCTAACCACATAAATATATATACCTCCCTCTCTATCTATATCTTCTATATTTATTTCACTACTATGGATATATGTACAAGCACCATCTCATTGCCCCAAACTGCCATCATGGGCTATAGATGACACTGAGTGACCACGTGAGTCGAGAATGACTCTTTCTCCCATTTTGGATTGCAGGGAGACTTTCGTCTTTAACATAAGGGATATAAGGAAAAAATAGTAATGTTACGTATAGTATTAGGATGTGCAATCTCCTCTCATTCCTTTTGAAAAAAATAAGGTCCATTATTAAAAAAATATTTTTTTTCATGTGAGTCCTAGATTTATCAATTTTTTTTTCAAATGAGTGCGCAGATCTTGTACACCTTAGTACTGCAAATATAATTACTCAAAAGAATTTAATACTTTGTAAAGGAGAAATGATATTTATAGTACTATTGTGTGCAAGCCACGGACTCTCTTTAAAAAAAGTGAATAAATTTAAAATCCAGATAAAAAATTTATTTTTTTAATGTTGAATTCTACTTTTTTTAAAGGGGGTGTACAAAACTTGCATGCCCTAAGACTTCCAATTGTCACTATTATGCGACATCGTGTTTAAAATATTTTTGATCATTGGCCATTGATTTTTAAGGGAGACGTCCTATTGAAAAGGCAAAAGAAGTGAAACCGGAACCGCAAAAATAGAGTCAGATGATCCAAACGATATATGGAAATTTATATACTTACTTTTGTTTGGGTACAAAATCTTTTGGAACTATAAATATGCTTGTG
This sequence comes from Carya cathayensis, assembly GCA_011037825.1. NCBI lineage: Eukaryota > Viridiplantae > Streptophyta > Magnoliopsida > Fagales > Juglandaceae > Carya > Carya cathayensis. Next base: position 312,410 of record QGSO01000260.1, read on the forward strand.
GACCCACAAATTAATCTCCACTACTAAACAAAAAAAATAACAACTTTTTTTTTTCTAAGTAAGCATATTCATAGATAAAATGTAGATAACATCATACAAGATTCAATAGGTGTGAGTCCCTAACAATCATCACAAAGTAAACAAATGCAATACTAGTGGAATTAAAAAAAAAAAAAAAAAGAGATCTAGAGCCAAAAATTGGCTCTCACCCATTGCCACTAAGGGGAAGCCGCTTAAAGCAGTTTTTAAATAGTCTGATAAACAGACTATTAGACTGCTACTAAAAGTCGCAGTGAAACGGTGTGTGCTGCATCTTATTTGACTGGACTAGCTATAAGAGTCTTTTATGACCATTTTATCTTGGTCATCGATTAGAGAAAGTAGGAACATAAGAACATAGCAACCGGAGAAAGCGTCGATATGTCGACAAAGGACCATCACTGTTTGTGGTGGCGCGTGGAATTCATGTGCCACTCTTTTGAGATATTTTCTTCTACCATCCGACAGATCCTTAGTTGAAGAGTCTGTTGGCAAGGCGCATGGTGGTCGTAGGAGGCCGGTAGGTAGTAGATTGGCGTTTCTTAGTGCTATGGATGGAAACTGATGAAAAAATCGAAGAAGAAGAAGAAGAAAAAAAAAACTAAACTATAAACAACTCTGGCATTAGCCGGACAAGAGGAGGAATGGAGTAGCTAAAACTCCAACCCCACTCTGGGTGGAGGAGAAGGAAGGATGCCGACAATTGAGAGAACAGACACAATGAAAAAAAAAAAAATGGTCCCCCATGGGGGAGGGGGGAGCATGACCTTAACCACACTATTCTAGATCCAAGCTTGCCACGTGTCAAGTACAGTAGGTGACCATTCTAAGGATCTTATTAAAAAGGAGCATTCTCCACCAAAGGAACAGGGAAATTGAATTATTTTGCCACACATAACGTACGTAGCATATTATGATGACCATTTCCTTGTATTGCAGTTTAATTAAGCTCCTTTTAGATTTAGTCGCACGAGAAATTGCATCAACAAAATGCTATCATGAACTGTTTTATGAAAAGAAAGAGCATTATTGCAAGATAAAACAAATGATCTTAAGTGTTATGGACGTGTTTCATAAACTGTACGATCACTTGCAACTAAAGAGTAGAGTAGCTTAGGGGGTTTCATGGGACGCCTCTGATGCCTAAGTTAGTGATCACAGTGAGTAAACCCTTTTGAATACCAATGAATCAGATAATTGTTATGTATCTGGATTCTTTGTTGATATAGAGCCTATGAAATGTCTGTTATTATGTGATAACAGACTCATCTACTATTCGAAATTCAAACCCGTGGATGAGTGATTCATCTGATATTTAAGTCAAATGGTAACCACCATTATCCAATATAATCCTTAGATGGTTATCTCGTCGATATTAGGGATGGACTGGCCCCTCGGGGCTGGGCCTAGTTCTTATGAAAAGTGGGCCAAGAATCTGATAAGCGGCCCAATATTCATTGGGCCTCTCAAGATGTTGTGCCCTCTCCATTAGGTTTCCTTACCAAACTCAATTCACAGGGTATAAGGATGTTTGTTTCTCTTACCAGAATAACAAAAATTTCTATATACAGTCACTTTTGCATGCTCTTTGTGCACTCCACTTATGTGATTGAATGCATCACCTATTTTTAATATAAAATAACTATTTTGACCAATCACACTAATAGAATACATAACAAAATACATAAAAATGACTTTATTAATAACTTTTGGATTGAAAGTCTTCCATTAGAGTTTACATTGCCGACCTTATTTGTTGAAAAAGTTTTGCTACATACAAGCACAGTTGTGCACTAATCTGTGTACCAATACTGATTTATTCATATTTAAAATTTAAATTAACACTGTTTTCAATAAAATCTACTTTTTGATCAATCACATCACATTGGTGCACAGATTAGTACACAATTGTGCTTGCAACTATATGTTTTCTTGTTGAAATGACCTTTTTGTTGTACTAACCAGTTGTTATCGCTAGGTAATCTAGCTTTTTTTAAAACATTTAAAAGAATACATAAATTCATTAGTAGTAACTTATTTTAAATATTTAAAAAAAATTAAAATGCAGTGACGGTCAAATCTATGGGCAAACTAGCATTGCCTTATTGAAAATGTTAGAACAGGATGAGAAAAACGTACACATGGAGGATATATATTCCTCATTCTGGCATAATTAATTTGGTATGGAAGAAGAAATATTCCTCGAAGTTGTTCAAGCTATACACAAATATTCATACTTTACCATTCATAAAATTTAAAGTAGATCTCTCGAATTAGTGTTTGTTTAGATGCTGAGAATTGAAGATAAAATTTAGAAAAGAATAATGATAGGCTTCCTAACTTTCTACCACATTTTTACTACTCTTTTTATTTTATTTTAATTTTTAATTTTTTTTTATTTAATGATTAAGGAAGTGATTATTGGTAAAGTTGTATATTTTTTTTTTCTTAATGATTAAGAATGTTATAAAAATACTTAAAAGAAAATAATAAAAAAAATAAAAATTTCAAATACACTAAGAATAGTAAAAGGGTGGTAAATGAGTAGTAAGCCTATCATTGTCTGAAAAGAATGGTTCTATTTATCATTCTCACACACCACATATCACATTTTTTTTAATTTTTTTAATTTTTTTCTTTTATCAAGTGTTTGGTATATGGATAATGAATAGAAAAATTAAATTAGTTTAAAAAGAATAAATTCCAAAAAAAAAATTTAAAAAAATGTCGTATACGGGATGATGAGTAGGAAAACTCTAAAATTTAATAATCTTGTTTTTTTTAAATAGAAAAATTAACATGTGAAAAATGGATGATCTTACAATATTGAAGGCTGCCTAATTCTAGGAATTTTTTTTTTTTTTTAAAGAAAGATAAAAGAAAATAATTGTTAGCAAGCGGGCGGCAACGACGTCGTTTGACAGCAGCTGGGTGGTCTAGAACGGAAAGACCACTTGCAGGCCCAGTACGGTGTATCTACATTAGGGGTGTAACTAGTCCGGTTCGGTCCAGTTTTGGACAAAATCTAGGACTGAACCGGTAGGCACCGGTTTTACATTTTTCAAAACCGATTACGCACCGGTTACCCTCCTAAACCGGTACTCCAGTTTTACCGGTTTCCGGTCCGGTTCGGTCCGATTTTCCGGTTTTAATAAAATACATATTTATCATAAAAAAATCTGTTTATAAAAATAAAAAAATAAAAAAACTGCTTTGTCAAAAAATTCTGCTATAAAAAAAATGCTATATAAAAAAACTGCTATGTAAAAAAAAATCTGCTATGTAAAAAAATTATGCTATTAGTATAGCTTTATATAAATTATATGCTAATATATATAATTTATATTTATCTACTAATGTCTTATGTACTTATCAGAAAAAAAATATAAAAAGTTTTAAGTGTATAAGGCCATCAAAATTTAGTAATAATATTTGAGTGATTTTATTTTATTTTTTGTTCTTACTTCTTATGAATCTATGATAAAATGTTATTAATAAATAATATATATTTATAATATTATATATTTAAAGCATATAATCAATTAAATTTTCATATTTAAAATTAAACTTTTATTTTATAAATTACAATAACAGTATGGTATATATAATTATAATTTATATTATTATATCTTATATATAAAATTATATATAACATAAAATATATAATATATAACATTAAATAAATAAATAAATAAAAATAAATTAAATAGTACCGGTCCGGTCCGGTTCTTTTGTAAAAATGACTGGAACCGAAACCGGACCGATTCCGGCCGATTTTTCATTTTATGAAACTGGTTCCTGACCAGACCGATCCAAAACCGGCACAACCGATCCGGGCCGGGCCGGCTTTCCGGTTTACCGGTTAAAATTTACACCCTTAACCTACATCGTAGGATCCAAAAAGTCAAAAACGAAACCGGGAAGTTGGGGAATGCGACTCGAACGTCACGCCCACGCACCGTTGTCCGTCCAGATCGACGTTCAACCAGCACCGCGCATTCTTCTAAAAGCATATTCTTTTCTCTTGCAACTTCGCTTTTTTCAACCATCTCTCTCTCTCTCTCGTTTTGCTTGGCTCTGTCTGCATTTGAAGCTACACCTAACAGTTCCAGTCGAATCTTTCTGGAAACAAGTTAACTTTTAAACTTGAGGAATCTGCTCGACATGGTTCTGATCAAGGAATTGTATCCTTCTTCTTGTTTAATTAACTGTTTTTGCATTGGATGAATCGAGGGAAAAAAATAGAATGAAGAAAAAAGCTCTTGTTCTTCGGGTGTTTGTTGGCTTCAAATTAATGCGTTGCTGTGTTTTTTTATGTCTCTATATGTGTTTTTCTTTCTTACCATTTATGGGTTACTCTGTATGTTCTACAAACCGGCCCACGGATTACTAATTATTATTAATGATTAATGTTCGCTTATTTGGTGGGAACTAAAAAAAACTGCTATAATGATTTCAAACAGTTCTTTATTACCTTTCCTTAGCTGAGAACTTTTCGATGATGTTCTGAAGTCGGATTGTCATGCCCGTTTCGCTGGAAGAGGTAAAACATCACAAACGAATTTAAAATTTCAGTCACAGTGATACCCATCTCATCTCTGACAGGATTGTGATTTCTTTCTGTTTAAAGTTTTAACCTTTTTAAAAACAAATTCGTTTGACTTTATATTGCAGTACGGGATAGCACAGATGTACATGGTCACGAAGATGCAGCAAAAGAACACGACTAGTACTGAAGGGATTGAAGTATTAGAGAGCAGACCCTTTGAAGATAATGTGTATGGAATGGGTCAATACGCTTCTAAAGTTTATCGTCTGCAAAGGTAAATTTTGAGTGATGAAAAATGTTATATAATGTAGTAGAAAAGAAGTTGTTATCCCATAGGTTGCGTATTGAATATGCAAACGGTTTTGTTCTATTATTTCTGTTGAGCCTATCATGTCTAGAAAATTGTTAATTTTTTGCTACTGAGCTCAAATTCTGATTCCTAAACCATACTTGGCATTCAGGTATCCACTTTACTTCTGCTTTCTTTATTATTGATAGGAGTTCTCTGGTTTCTTGGAATAGAATGTCATAACTTATAGACTTACAGATATTATACTCTTAATCTCAACATCTTTCTGCAGCAAAGTTCCTTCTTGGCTTACGAAAGTTGCACCAGCTCATGCTCTCGTCATGAGAGAGGAAGCCTGGAACGCATACCCAAGATGCAAATCAGGTTTGTCATGTCTCTGACATTACTCATTGGATGTTTCTTTACATACTTTTATTAACATCTTTTTGTTTTTTTTTATCTGCAAATGGATGCCACATTACCCAGTACTCAAGGTAAAAGATTTCTCTTAATTCCAATCAAACTTCAATTTCATTAATCTTTCTGGAAATACTATAGTTCACAGCAGTGATATATTCTTTGGTTTTTCTGTTTTGTAGTGCCCAAACTTTTCGAAGTTTCAGTTAACCATTGAAACTGTTCATAGAGCTGACAATGGGCACTCAGAAAATGTTTGTTTCTTTGAATCTCTCTGTTTCCTTTGTCTAAGTTTGTAAAACTCAAAGCTTTATCTTTATGTTAATTGTTAGCAATTGCATGTATCATTGTATTTAAGGAATTCATCATATTCTATTCCTACCTTTCTTTTCTTTCCGGTATCTGTGCCCTCACTTTAGCTTCATTGGATGCTTATTTTAAAGTAGAGGACAAATATTATTGAAAACTCAGTTATGGCGGTGGAATAACGTAGTACTAGAATATAGTGGCGCCCCCTGGAGGGGGCGGGGGGGGGGGGGGGGGGGGGGGGGCGTGTTGTTACAAAAGAATCCCAAAACCAAAAGGCTTAACAGAAAATCAATTACTTACAAGACCATGCAAGTCTAAAGCTTCAGCTATATGTTAGCTATCACATGGATTTAAATTCTTCATATGGTACGAAATCGAATTGTATTCTACCTTCTCTTTCGTGTTGGTTTTTTGGCCCTCTCAACTGTGAAGTTGACAAACCAGGTGCATGGTTTGACCAAAGAACAACTAGCAGCCAGGCAAGTGGAATATATCGATATAGCTATTCCGGGAAAGGATTGCTGGAGTAACTTAGTTGGAAATTGCAGCATAGACTTTTCCAAGTTCAAATCAGAAAGAACAGGCCACGGTCCTCTTACGAAAGGGTGGCAGGTTGGAATTTTCTGTACATATAGTTTAATAGTGTTATTTGTATCTCATGGAACTTTGGCTTGCTTTTTTTTTTTAAGCAATCACCAAATTGTTTACCTCATTTTACTAAAAGGGCTCAAATTATTTTTTAAAAATAAAACTTTCTTAAATGCTCTTAAGTAGTCATTCAAAGCCACATTGCATTTTGCTATAACTCTTTTATAGGTAATTTTCTTTTGTAAAACTGTATGGTGCTGATTGCATGTTTTGTGAATGCAAAACTAACTTGTGTTTTAAAATTCTTGAATTCATTCACAGGATAGGTGTGATCCGGTTATGACCGCATACAAATTGGTGACAATTGATGCACCCTACTGGGGTTTTGGTCGTCGGCTTGAGCAGACCCTGCTAGCGGTACCATCTCTTTGACTTCAAAAATTTTAACGTATTACCTTGACTATAAACTATTTGGTGTGACAATCATTCTAATTTCTTTTCTTTGTTTTGCCGCTTTACCTAATGAAATACATATTTCAATCAGTAGCTAAGTCCAACAGGATCTTGACATCAATGATTTGGAGTTTCAGTGAAAATATAAATTTTCAACTGGACCATAACTTAAGTCAACATCCTACCATTGATTATGAATTTTCACTTTTTGCTGCACTATTCGTTCTTTTTTTCGAACATAATTAGTAAAGAAATGATAACTACCCAATGTAATGCTTATAGTACAGTTCATAGCTTTCTCAGATTATAATTCTCAATGCTCAACCTGTTTCCATTCTACTTTTCTTCCAGTTATTTACTAGGACTCTGCTAGTTCAGGGAATGAGGTAGACCTGCAAGTATGGAAAATATAATGCTCTGTATCTGGGCTTTACTCTCCCTTTTCTTATGTTCTTTTGGTAGTAATTTGGGATAGATATAGGAAATTTTCTTGCAAAATTTGGCTTATGACATGTTTTCAAGGACATACTAAGGTGGAAGAAAATTGAAAAATCAAAAATCCTCAAGCAAAAAGGGAAAAGAAAACAAAAAATTGAGATAGTTTAATGAGACACCTAAAACAATCTAGATCCAAGGAAAAAAAAAATTGGAACTAAATGAAGTAAGAATACAAAGAATGGATACGTGTAAAAGAAACGGAAACCTAGAACAATGATTTCATTACTCTAGTGTACTAGTGTCAGATCTTTCCTTAGCCTCCTTCCCCCCGACCCCAAACCAAAAAAAAAGATGGTTAATCATGTGTTTTGTTTATTTCATTCTTTTGTTTTTATTATTTGCGTAGGGTGAGAGGGCTCTATTTTTGGAAAGTCATCGTCATTGCTTTGGTTGGATTGATGAATGGTATGGGATGAATCTGCAACAAATAGATCACCTTATGGAACAAAACAAGTCTATGTCAGATGAGGTAAGAAGATTCCAAACTTCCCCAAACCCACTGGTAGGGTGTTTTGATACAATTGTGAATACATGCATTAGTTGCAGTTCTCCACTTAACCTGTCACATGGTTAGTTTATCACCCTTTGTGGCAAAAATGATTGTGATTCTCTGGCCGAAGAAGGTATGTACACGTTGCTTATATCACCAGGGGAACTTGAGAGAGAGAGAGAGTTATTATTGAGCTATTATTAGTGTCGCCTTGGACCAGTTCAATACAGGATGCAAGTGCCTACCGCTTGTTACTATCACGCATCTGTTGATATCTCATTGAGCTGGGTATGGTTTGGAAAGAGTCCATGTCGGGTTAACACTTTTCCAGACAAATTTCAAATAACATTTTCAACTTAAAATCCAAACCTCCTTCAATCTAAAAAAATTCTATTACAACTTTTGTCCAATGTCTTTATTGAAGTACAGTAAAACACACAAATCAAAACAACTTTTACAAAAACCTAAGCAAAAACTAGGCCAAAAAATTATGTTCAAACAACTTTTCAACTCACTTTTACAAACTCCATTATAAAACATATTAAAAAAAAATGTTTGCTGCATAGTGTATGGCTGGTGAAGCTGTTGTTGCTCCATTTCTCTTGAAATGCTAGATTATTAGAATTTCATTTGATTTCCTGTGCTCTAAAGCAGAGACCCCTCAAGCCAGCTCGGGTGACGAGCATCGTACATCTTAACGCAAAAACACCAGATGGTGAAGGCATTCATGGCAAGAAGTATTGACCTTGAATCTCGACAGCATGTGCATGCCATTATTACACAGTGCAAGCTCAATGTTGCCGGTAACAATATTATGAGCAAAAAGAGTATACACAAGCAACATATATATCATTCCCCACAATATATATTTTCTGACACTCAGAATACTATTTCCTGTGAATCTGAAGGGTTAGTGTGCAGTTGCCGGGGACGACAAGATCATTGGATCGACTCTGTTTGTGATCACTCGAAAAAGCAAAGAGAAAAAACATTTCATTTTCCTTCTGTCATAGAAGAATATTGTACATAAAGCATACGAAGAATCGCATATGAACCTGTGGCAGCAATTAGGATGCTCACAGTTGTGTCATATGTGCTATCACCACAATTATTTTACTGATGTTTATTGAATGAAAAAATTTAGTTGTAAGCGATTCTGGGCACCAATACGTGCATCCATTCAATGTGATTGGTCAGAAAATAGACTTTATTGAAAACAGTGTCAATTTAAATTTTGAATATGAAAGTATCTGTTGGACAAACCACCTAAGTGTGAATGCAGAGATTAAATAGCTACTACACATGCACCGTCCACCGTCCAAATTGAAAATCAGCACCATCCTATGGATTGAAGATCAACTCTAGTTGTTAGCTCACCATCAATTACGGCTGATAACTAGCAACTTGTTTAGCAGAACTCTCCTATAAATAAGAGAGTTCTGATATGTAAACTGTGGGGAAAAACAGAGAGAAAGAGAGGACGATAGAGAGAAATTGTTGAGTGTTGTAATCTCGTACAAACTCAATAAAAAAGGTTCCAGTAAACGTAAGCAATTTGTTGAACCACTTAAATATCGTCTTGTGTTATTTTGGACAAGCCAGAGGCTCAACAACATCAACATTGGTACCCGAATTTGCTTATTGAAATTACTCATTCAATCATTTGTACAGTTTTCATCATTTTTATTCCTGATCATATGTTACCATGACAATTGATTGGCCGTTATACCTTATAAGCAACTAACTGTTCAAAGTATTTTATTTTTGGGTGATTATTATTATTATTATTATTATTATTATTATTATTTTCATCATCATCATCATCATCATCATCATCATTATTATTTTGCAATTTATTGAACAAGAAGAGTTGAAAACTTGAATCATGAGTTCTGTGTACTAAAACAATACTCGCTAAAAACAAGTTAGTTGGTAATCTTTGTGTTACATATATTGTAAGGAGATCTCTTACAGTTTTTGCTTGAGTTTTAAGATTTAGATGAATGGGATGGTATGTAGACCATCTGACCATCTCCACCGCCACTTCCGCCTCCCCTTCACCACCTTCCCCCTCTCTTTTGTTTTCCTCTTTCTATTTCCAGCCATATTTTTATATCACGCGCCACCAATATTCACTCCCCTCATACCAATCTGCCTCCCTTACCCTTTTAGCCGCCACTCCCGAGCAAGCTTATGCATTGTCCAAACCGTCATCCTTCTACATAGATTTGATTTTCACTTTAAGAAATTATATTTGCAGTCATAAATATGCAAATCCCGCACATTCCATTTAAAAAAAAAAAGTAGATAAATTGAGATCTATATGAAAAATTATTTTTTTAATAATGGACCCTATTTTTTTAAAATGAAGTGTGTGAGGCCTACATATTCTAGGACTATATCTCTTGTGATGATGAGAGATCATCACAAAGTGATTCTAGAGCTACAATATGAATCTAACAAGAGTAGTTGAAAGTCATTCGAGACTCGCATAAGAGAAAAACCATTCGATGGGTAATTTAGAAAATTTCTTACATTATGCTAATCTGTATTGCGTTCTATGATTCTATCTACAAAAATTTTCTTCTTTTGTAACCTTGTTTCTTATCAATATATGATGTTTTAATTTGTTGGAAAAAAAAATGAAAACTTGGTTATACACTCTGTTATAACGCACTTAGATTTAAAGGTCATTTGGATTGAGAAACACTCTAAACTTATTCCATCTCATCATTAAAAAAATTAAAAATTAAAATTCTTAAAAATATAGAAAGAAATTTTTTATTATAAAAAAATTGGTATTTTTTTTTAAAAAACACTAATGGTTTTTTTAAAATAAAAAAGAAAAAAGAAAGAAAGAAAGGAAGAAGAAAATTAGAAACGGCATCTGCGGTGGCAGCCACCCAAAAGGGCCATCATGTGTGGCCCCATTCTGGCCATGGGTGGTCACTGTGGCCCAAATGCCTTTAAAGGATTGGGCCAAGGTGGCAATGATCTGTACCATGGGTGGCCCAGGCCTACTAGAGTTCTTAAGAAAAAAATATTAATTTTTAAATAAAAAAATTATTATAAAAGAAAATATAATTTTGTTAAAAAAATTAAATTCTTAACGTTTATATATTATAACGATAATGATATCTTACACTCTCTTTATTATTGTTTTATTATTTAATTAATTTTTCATCTTTTTATTATTTAAATTTAAATTAAAAATTTTAAAATATACATTCTTAAATTAAAAATAAATAAATAAATAAATTCCATCAATCAGCTCCTACAACTTTGTCTCGACGACTTGACGTCCGGGCTTACACAATCACCGTTTATAAGGCGCGCTTTGTAGTACAAAGCTGCCCGTTTCTTCTTCTAAAAAGCATATTCCCCGTATTTCTTCCGTGCTTGCTGGAACTTACTCTTTATATTCCTCTATAATACCTGTCTTCTACTTTGTCACTCTGAACTCTGTCTGCATTGGAAGCGCCTCACTATCTCGCTCTATTCTACGAGAAATGGTTCATATCAAGGAGTTGTATCCTTTTCCATTTTCTCATTTAGTTCATATTTGACCAAGTTGTTCAGGTGAGAAAAGAACTGCGCGCTCTGTGTATTATATGTTGATTTTATATTGGCATGATAGTGTTTTTGATCTACTAGGTTCGATGTGCAGGATTCTTAACTTTAAACGCTCTAGTAGTTCTTTTGCTGTTTTGCCTTGCTGAACGTTGAAGATGATATTGTTTTTGATCCATGCAGATAAATTTCTAGAGCTGTAGTTTCTGGGCTTTCTTAGTACAATTTGCGACTTTCATCCAATTAGCGAGACCCAATATCTCACAAAGTTTTCTTTTTTCTTTTTTTCTTTTTTTTTTTTTTTTTTTTTGCTACTGTACAACTTGGGTTATCCCCTAATTATAACTCCTATTTGCAATATTGTGTCAAGATCTTATTTTGTTGGACATGAGTGTTGTTTCTTATATTCCTTTTTATTAGCTCTCAAATCTTAATCCACTTTAACTCCGAGAAGTTCTACAGTGGAGCTTTTGACTATTATATGGATATATTTCACTCTGTATCTGTTATATTCTAGTTTTAAGCAGTAGTATGTGTTTATACTTTTTCGGGGCTATGAAAAAGTGTTACTTTTAGTTTCTTCGTGCAATTCTTAGTAAAGAAACTAGTTATCCGTTCCATTTGGAGGTTTCCTTAACCGGCTAATTGTCAATTGGGGGAACTTTCTATGAAGTCGGATTGTCATGCCAGTGTCGTTGGAAGAGGTATGCTTGAATTTTTCATGATTTACAAAGTGATTCTAATTATTAGGTACCCCATTTAAAATAACCCATTTAAGTCAGATTTTGAGTTTGTCTCTAAATTCCAAGTTTGCAATGCAGTATCATGTGGCACATACGTTTGTTGTGATGAAGATGTCACAACAGCACACGACTGGGGAGGAAGGGATAGAAGTCGTAGAGAACAGACCCTTTGAAGACAATACCCTTGGGAAGGGTCAATACACAAATAAAATTTATCGCCTTCAAAGGTATTTGTATTGGCGACGAATGTTAAATTTTGTTAGTATGAAATTATTATTATTATTGAGTTGTGAATTGGCATGTGAAAGTCGACCCTTAATTATTTAGTTCGTTAGCTGATGTTTCCTTAACACTTGAACTGCTTTATTGCCTTGTCAATTGAGAAAGTTGGAATGTTTTGATTGCATTTCATGTGCTGAGAAGTTATGAATGACTTGAAAGTTTAGTAGGGCACTGATGGCCTTATCTCTCATTAGGTGTTTGCACTATGTTTATGCGACTAATAAGCTTATGACTGCTGCATGATATATTGAAAAATATCATGAGCCTGTTGTAAGGACATGCTATCCTTGTATATGTTTGATAACTTTTAATTTCCATCTCAACACTAAAGGTCAGTTACATACGCAAATGTTTTGGTAGACTCCGTTTTTCTCTTTATTTTCAATATAACATATGGAAATAGTTTTTAAATTCTCTTCCTTTGCAATACTTGTTGCAGCAAAACTCCCTCTTGGCTTACTACTTTTGCACCAGCAGATGCTCTCGTCGTGCAAGAGGAAGCGTGGAATGCATTCCCACTATGCAAATCAGGTTTGTCGTGTCATCATGAAAATTTTGTGTAACATGTTCCTTTTATAACGTACATTAATGTGTGTTTTTTGGCTGTCACTTGCAAATGGATGCTACAACATTACCCAGTAATGAAGGTAAGAACTTCCCCCACTAATTTCTCATTCAGTAAATGCTTGTGGGAAAATACTTCTATTGATAATGAAGACTATCTATTGGTTTTGCATTTCTGCAGTGCCCATATTTTCCCAGTTTTCAGTTAACAATTGAAACTGTTCATAGGCCGGACAATGGGCAGTCAGAAAATGTAAGTCTTTGGAAGTCTTTTTTTTTACTGAATTTACTCAGCCTTAGAGCTTTGTCCAGACCGCTGCATTTTCTTTTTGGGTCATCTACTCTAGCAGTTGCATCTCATTGATTCTATGATTTGCATTGGATTCTATGTTTTCTTTCTTGTTGGTTTCTTTGGCCATTCTATAACTATATCTTGATGTTATCAATTGTATGGTTCTCACTTTTAGAATTGAACTAATTGTATAATTTTTTTATTGGCACTGGGCGTTTCAGAACAAAGTCCCGACTAGTTCTGCAGGTGCATAAGTCCTCAACAAAGAGTTTCCCAAAAGTGTATCTTGGGTAGTTCATGGGAATATTCCCTTAGTCCGATCACCCCTAAAAATTATTTGCACCCAAGCATTCAAACCTTAGACCTGGAGGAAGCATACCACCAAGACCAGGGCCTTAAACACTTGAGCCAACCCAACTAATTGTATATTGTAGGGTTAAATTCTAGTTGATAGCTTTTATTTTATTTTATTTTTGTTTACTTGTTTTTGGAAAGCGTATTCTATTTGGAAAGGATGGTGAAGAAAATAAAATGCCATTATATCACATGTTGTCACTTTTCGGTGCGATCCATGTGAATGTGAAGTGTAAATTACTTACTTTATGTTTTTACTAGGACTTAATCAATAATTTACTAAATTTTGGATATTGCAAATATATCTTTAACTCGATTTTTTAGATATGTTTCTTTTCTGTTACTCCCTAGGTATTAGGTAATGGTATAACACTAATTCTTAATAGTCCGAGTTTACAACAAACATTTCTTTGATACCTATGTGTATGATTTTCCTATAAATCTTTTATCTGGTGTTCATGATAAGACAACTGTGGCTCTAACATTTTATCAAATATAATTCGCATTTTTCCCAGTCTCCCTTTGTTAGCTTTTTGTCGCATTTCTTAACTGTGTAGCTGTAGGTGCATGGCCTGACTGAAGAACTGGCAGCTAGGGAGGTGGAATATATTGATATAGCTTCTTCTGAAGGGAACTATTGGAGTTATCTAGTTGGAAATAACAATGTGGACTTCTCAGTATTCAAATCAGCAAGGACAGGTCGTGGTCCACTTTTGGAGGGATGGCAGGTTGGAATTTCCCTACCATGTCATTTTCTCCGGTAATATGCATTTTATGGATGCCACTACTCAAGGAACTTCACAGGAATTCCTTCTATTGACTTGTCCTTTCCAAGTGTCATATAGGCCCATCATGCTGTTCATTTCTATCCCCTTTGACAGCTTTCGGGGGAATTGTTCAGTTGTTTTCTTGTTGCATTCTCCTTCAAAGAAACTTACCTCACTTTACACATGGCTCATATTATAGTGATAAAACACACAGGAAACGTTTTTCGATTTTGTATTTCCTTTCTAGATCTCTCAAGAAATTATCTATTCTCAAAATTCAAATATTCCTTAAATTTCACGTCACTAAAATAACATTTTGCTTTTGCAATAATAATAAGTGATGTAATGTACCTTCTTCTCATAAAATCTTTAAGGACAGTATTGGAAAACTGGTATAGAGATAATTTTTTGAAAATCATTTATTACTATTTAAAGAAATACTGTCCTTGCCAAGAGACTGTGCACCCTCAGTGTCGATTAAAAAATAAAAAGAGAAGTCATTTTCATGTTTAGAACTATTTCCACAAGATGGAAAATAACTTGTAGCTATCACAATTTTATGGATCAATCAACTTGTAAAACAATTATCATGTCCTCTCTGATTTCCATGTTTCTTAAATCTTTTTCACCTTGTTAAAACAAAAACAACTTTGATTGAGTCATTAATCATTTGCAGGATAGATGTGATCCTGTTATGACAGCGTACAAATTGGTAACAATTGATGCACCATACTGGGGCTTTGGATATCAACTCGAACAAGCTCTAATTGCGGTAACACCTAGTTGGTTACAATCATTTTCGATACATACCTCAATAAAATTTATTTGGTGAAGACAGCCGAGTCAAACATTTTCTGTTTGCTTGCCAAATTAAATGGCATATTTCATCATGAATGAGGCAGGTATCAGTAAAAGAATTAAATTTCAGTCTGTTCACAACTTTAATGGGAATCTTGTGTCCTTGAACCAATAACATTCTTTCAGTTAGATCCAGGCATGATATATTTTTGTATGGTCTTTTTTTTTTTTTTTTTTTAATCACAAGAGGAAACAAAAAGGAAAGAAATTTCGTTTAATTTTTTAAGTGCATATGGTACCAAATTTCTGGACATCATGAAAGTAAGTTTTTCTTTCTTTCTAAAAAGGGGAAAAACTTATGCGTATGTGGCAGTTTCATGCTTCATTCAGTTTTGCCAATGCCCCAGCCATAGTAGGATATGTGCCTGATGTCTTCTATAGGTGTTAAATTTGGGAGATAGCACCAAGTAACCAAAAATAGAAAACTGTTTCCTATCATCCGAGAAGGAGGCCATAAATCTCTGAATTTTCACTTGTCCATGGCCTTCCAGTTCTTAAAGATGGTGCTGGGGCAGGGCTTGATGCAACTCTGCATATATGGAAAACATAGTTCACATCTCCCTATTCTCTGTTCTTCCATGATGATCTATTTGCTTATAAAAAAGGAAGATTATAGATTTAAGGGACTTGATAGAGAGGTTATACAAGTTTTCTTGGGAAATAGTTTGCAGGATTAAGAGGCCACTTTGAAAAGGGCAGATTTTATTAAGTGAAATAATGCATGAAATTATAAAGAGATAAATTATGGAAAGATTGAGAGTTTTCTGAATGGACGACGGGAGAAAAAGAAGAATAATATGTTGAAAGAGATGGAAAACCACTTATCAAAAGAGTTTTACTGACTAGCACCATGATGTTGGACGAACAACAATTAATTATACTGAAGTTAAGAAGCTGAGGATACCAATAGTTGTAATTGCTATAGTATCATTACCTTTATCTCTACCTGTATATTCTATTCTTCTTAATTTCCTTATATTTTCAATATATTTATTCTGGTTGAGTATACATTATTATACCCTAGATTTCTTGTTGCATACAAGATAAACAGGATTCATTAAAGTTTTCCTTACCCCCAAGGAGTGAAAAACCTTACTGATGATTTTTATGTTTTTGGTAGGGTGAAAAGGCTCTATTTTTGGAAAGTCATCGTAATTGTTTTAGTTGGATTGATGAATGGTATGGGATGACAGTGCAACAAATACGTGAACTTGAACAACAAAGCCATTCTGCATTAAATGAGGTAAGAAGGTCCTACACTGTGAAACTCAGTAGAAATTTTGATAGGATCAGTGAATCTATGGTTGAATTTGCACATATCCATTTGAGGATTATGCAAGGATGCTTATAACCATTAAGGTTGAGGCCTTTTTCCCGTTGGATATTAAGTTCTGATATTTCCCTTCTGCTTTAAGGCGAGGGATTGAAATTGCATGGGATGCTGCAGAATTGAGTTCCATTTATTATTCCATACCAGTATTTCTTGCTCAATTACATCAAGCCATGCTACGTTTGATATTATATGCACGCATGTGTTTCTGTGCGTGTGTGTGATTCTAAATATCAAAAGAAAATGTAATCATTATCATTACTTAATGTTTAAAATGGCAACAAGAAAATTGAACTCATTTTACTATCAAGTAATGTGAAATAAGAATTATTGAGTGCTGAATCTTAAACAGTATTTGATCTTGTTCAGAAAAGAGTCCATATAAGATATAAAATTTCGATTCCATATTTTGTAATTTGCTTTCTGTTTACTTATATAATTCAGTTCCTGCTAACTGGCATCTTGTGCTCAAAAGCAGAAACTTGGTAAGCCAATGTTGACGACAAGTACAGGAGACTAGCCCCGGATAATTTCACTTGATAGTGAACATATTTATGGCAGGAGCTCATATAGATGTTGGCAGCATGCGCTTGCAGCTGAGATGCAAAAGCATGATCTAAATCCTGGTAGTGATACATTTGCAGTACAACATGCATATCTGAAATAAAAGTAAATGAATGTTACAAGAAGGTTGTATAGCAGCTGGCATATTCAATCCCCATATTGTAGTAATGATTCTTACTTGCTTACACACACAATGAAATGGTATTCTAATCTTATACAATATTTGGACCACATAAGCCTACAAATTTATTGCAGTGACCTCAATATTATATACTGATTTTGGCTGGAAATTAGGTTTGTGCAATTTCTATCTATGAATGATATCTGCTATCTTATCTAATCTTCTCTCATATAATCATTACAATTTTTTCAAATTCTCACATAAAATATATTAAACAATTAAACTTTTCAAATCTCAAAACAAAGTTAATATTAAAAAATTATATTATAACAATATTTTATTTTATTTTCAACAAAACATCTTATCTTATTTCATTTAAACTGTATAATCAAACGAGACTAATTCTATATACCCAAACTGGATGGTATAATTTGTTGGAGTGGTCACTGGTGAGATTAAACGATAGAGTTGAACAAAAAGGACAACTAAATAGAGATACCCCTCTTTTCTCAATTATTTGATTTGATTTTCTAATTGGGATTAAATTTTTTTTAAAAAAAATGAAGAAAAATTTAGTTGTTTAACAATGTTTTGAGAAAGAATATTTTTATATCTTATACTGTATATTATTTTTGACTTTTTATTTTTTTTTTCTTAATAAATATTTGATGTATGGATGAGAAATAGAAGAATTCAATTCATTTAGTAGGAATAAAATAAAATAAAAAATTTAAATGATAACATGTGATGTGTGGTGGATAGCTTGCTTGTACACCTAATTTTGAAGTTACAATTGGAGTTTCTAGAATCACTTAGCTTGTGGCATTAATAGCTTAACTCTAATGCCATTTGTTGTGACCATAGAAAAAACATCGCACTGTATCACAAAAGATCTAATAGAAGTTACCAGAGTTCTTAGAATAATCACTTATGAAGCCTAGTTCCACCTACCATTGATGTGTAGCAAAGCCCTTTGGGAAAACTGAATTCTCAATTTAATAGGTTGATTTGAATTGAGAGCTGAGATGAGATGAGATGAGATGGTTTTAGATGAAAAATAAAAATTAAATAAAATATTAATATAATATTATTTTTTAATATTATTATTGTTTTAAAATTTAAAAAAAAAATTGAATTATTTATTAGATTTTATATAAAAAATTTAAAAAATTATAATGATGATATGTGATGAGATGAAATACTTTGTAAATCCAAACGGGAAATGCAAGTCCCAAATTTTGAACCCTAAACGGATTGAATTTAAATAAATAAATGTAATGCTTAATCAATATACGGTAGATTACGTATTTGGGATTTGGGAAAATTTTGAAATGAAAGGGAAGGGTGATCATGTGGCGGGCAGATTATCTGGTTTTACCCTTTTTTTTATTTTTTATTTTTAGATTTTTTCCCTATCTCGCCGTGCTCTTATCGCTTGGCGTGCACTCTAAAGTAAATTTTTTTTTAAAACAATTTTAAATATCTTTTAAGAAAAATATACAAGTTTATTAATAATCTCTTTTTTAAATATTAATAATCTTGACTTTTTTTTTCTCAACAAGTAAAGTATATCATAGATAAACTAAGTAGTTACACAATGATACAAAATTTGGGGGGTGGGAGCCCCAACCGTCATTCCAAAATAAACAAAAGAAGTACTAAAATGAAAAATAACAAAACGGGTTATCTTGTTAAAAGATTAGGTCCAACCCAATCCCAGACAGGGATGCCGCTTAAAAGCGGTTTTAATATAGTCTGATAAATAGAATATAAACCTACTACTAGAAGCTGCTGTCGAGAGAGGTACGCTGTATTTTACTGATCTGGTCCAATTGTAGGAGACTATCACGATCATGTTGGCTTGATCACAGCTTAGTAAAAACATAAACATAGGAGAATAGTAGCCCGAAAATGACCCGATACATCGACGAAGAACCACCACCTACGGTGGCGTGGCACCTGCCACACTAAAGAAGAAATGAATACACCGATCTGAAAGAACCGAAATTGCTGACCCCGAAGGCGCCGAGCGTGGCAGCTGGAAACTCCCATGTGGCGGCGCATGAGGCCCATGCGCACTCTAAGCAGAGCATGAGCCACATGCACCACACGTTTTGAAAGAAAGTTACCACCAATCTTAGGAGTTCGAAGGAGGGCCCACGTGGCTGAAAAAGGAGGTCAGAGAACAGCAGATCAAAACATCTGAGTACTATAATCAGAAAACCAAAAAAAAAAAACTGAAAAGAAAACCGTATAAACATCGGTTGGACAGGATAACCGGGGGGGCAAACGAGAATAGGGCTGTGCAAATTAGGGGCGCTACCCGCATATGCGGGGGCGGGGGCACCCCTTTCCCACACCCTACCCCCGCATATGCGAGGGATGGTATTTCCATCCCGCACCCCACCCCGGTGCCGGGGGGGCAAGGTGAACACCCCATCCGCCCCGCCCCCCACCCACTTCAAGATTACTATGTCTAATTGGGCTTAAAAATTATTTTTAAGTCTAAAAATATTTTTTTAGACCCAAATTATTATATAACTATATCATAAATTAAAATTTATATATATAATAATAATTTAAAAACTAATAACATAAAAATTATGTTATTAATTTTTAAATTTGTTAGACTTGTTCGCAAGAGTCACAAGAAAGTGTTCGCAAGAGTCACAAGAAAGTGAGACTTGTTCTCAAGATTGTATATGGCATGGGCACCTTAGGCCACATTTATATAGAACTCCAAGGCTATACAAGAGTCTTACTTAAACAATGTGAGACTTAGTATACTCTCTTGTGACTCTTGTAAACAACTTTAACAAATTGTAATATATATTTATAAATATAATTAAGTGCAGAGCGGGGGAAAAGCAGGGCGGGGTTGAGCCCTGCCCGCCCTCGCTTAGTGTATTTCATGTGGGGCGAGGCGGACAGGGGCGGACCCCCGCTACCCACCCCTAGTGCAAATGACCAGTAAAACCGATTGACCTGCTCAAGGTGGCCCGACCCGACCTGTATTATATCGGGTTGGAGACCCGACTATTAACGGGTTTTTAATGTTGCTCTTAACCCGTCCGAATATTATCTTCTTGAGTTTCTCTTTGGAACGGCAGATCCTATAACTTGAGTTTAATGGAAACCAATAGGAAGATGACACATCAGCTAAGCACATAGTTCATTTCTAGACCGCATCTCATCGTAGTAAAATTCAAAAACCAAAACCGTGTATTCTTTCCTCTTAGAACCTGCATCAACCCAATTCGTCCATATTCAAGCGTACACCGCTGCACGCCGTACGACTTTCGGTCCGGTGGAGGAGCTACAGATGAGACCGACGCAACCCACCGTAGTCGCACGTTACGCCTCCAGGCCACGTGAACCACCGCATGTTCAGCATCAATACTTTCATCGTTTTCTTGCGAACTGGAAATCACATGGTATGTTGTAGTGTAAAAATCTGTCTTTTATCCATGATGAATGTCGGTTTATTAATTTCTGCGGTAGAGAATGTCGGTTTGAGATAGTGAATGTCGGTTTATCCATTATCATTTGTGTTGTATTAATTTCTTAGGGTAGAGAATGTCGGTTTATCACCAAATGTTCAGAGACAAATTAATTTCTTGGGGTATTTTTTGAGGTGCTTTAATTTTGGGAATCTCCTGATAATTCCAAAAGGATATCATATATATAGATGAAAAAAATAAAAAGCATGCATAGAGCTTTATTTTGGAGAAAAGAATGAAGAATTCAGACTTATTTTCAAACACAACAACTATGGCGACTTACGGTGGAGAGAGAGAGAGAGAGAGAGAAGGTTTTTCGATGGTGGCCCCTGCTGTTTTCTTAGGAAGGAGAGAGTAAGAGAGAGAGAAAGAGAGAGAGAGAGGGGGAGTAGAACGCTGCAAATCAACCCGTGTAGTTTTTTTTCAATCGCGGTCTACCATTTGGTTCATGTGAAGTCTACGTGGCAGGCTACCACTAGACTCTGTTTATAGAAGAGTATCGGATGTGCCTGCAATAAGATTCAAGAAATTCTTTATACAATCCCATGTTAGGGGACTGGGTGTGCACGCCTAACGTGGCAAAAACGATCCGTTTTACTCTTATTCTATACGACATCGTCTTGCTTGAGACAGCTCTCCCCATCCTCTCGAGAATGCTCTTCCCTTAACAAGAGATTGCTCCCCTTCCTCTCGAGACTGCTCTTCCCTTAACGAGAGATTGCTCTCCTCTTTCATCCCTGAGATTGAAGCTTTGCCCAACCCTAACGTCTTCGTGCTAGGTGGTGGCTAACGTTGTTGTGCGAGGTGGTGGAGGAGCTGAGGACGACGCCGAAAGAGTAATTCCTTCGGAGCCCTAATTCCACTTCGTTCGTGCGATAGGTTACTTCCATCTGAGCGCTAGAGTAATCTTCTTCGTGCCATTGTTGTCTTCTCTATTATGGCATTATTTACAAAACCACATTTCCATCTGAGCTCTAGAGTAATTGTTATTTAATCGATGATCAGACATGAAACATAAATGAAATCATGAACTTTGGTAATACGCTGTCTGCTAGTGGAAGTTATCCTTCAAACACGAAACATAAATGAAATCATAGATTTTTATAAAAGTTCATGATTTCATTTATATTTCATGTCGATGGTATTGAGTTAAAGAGCATCATTTCTATGGATATGGCAATGTTGATTTAGTAAAACCCTTAGTTCATACATCTTCATTTTTTTTTTATCTATTATGGCAATATTGTTTTCTAGCTGAGCAATTCAGATTCTGTACATCTTTAATTAAAGCATTTGGTATGCTTTCTAATGTAGAAAAGGTTAAACAAGTTCCTGGGCACATGTTGAAGTTGGAGTTTTAAATGACGTTTTTGTTGGAAATTCACTTTTGAGTTTGTATTGGAAATGCCGTGAACTCAAAGCTGCAGTCCAATTGTTTGAGAAAATGTGTGAGACGGAATGACTCAGTTTCATGGAATGCAATGATCTCTAGGCTTTGCCAATCAGGGGATTACATGGGTCCATCGATTACTTTAAGCAGGATGGTTTCGGAATATGGTCTGCACCTAGCTTTCTAATCAGCCAATGCATGTAAAACTTGATCCTATTTTACATTTTAAGTTTTAATTTCCTGCACTCTACCTTAGTATATAAAGGTGACTTTCCAATTTCTAGAAAGTAATGGTGTTGTTGAACCTAAGGTTTCAAGTTTCGTGTAATTATATAATTACACATGGATTTTGATGATAACAAATGAATTCAAAGAATGAAGGAGTCTCAAGCTCAATTTGTCCACACAATGGAGTCAAGAACATCAAGGAACCAAGCATGAGCAAGAAGGAAACAAGTTCACATTAAAGTCATAGAGAAATGTTGTAAATCTCTTAAAATTCGAAATTAGGATTAAGGCTCAAAAATTAATATTTTATCATAAAGCATTAAAATACATTTTCCACATGTGCATGAATATTTTGAAAATTAAATTTGAAAATTTTGAAAGATAATTGATTGTCATCTTTCACATGTGCATGCCATGATTAAAGGTTTGAACTTTGAAAATATTAAAGATGATTGATTGTCATCTTTCACATGTGCATGTTTTATTTGAATATTTTCAAAAGTGATTGATGCTTTTCTTGACTTATGCAAAAGGAAGATGCCTTTGTTTGAATATTTTGAAAAGTAAAGTGTGCTCCTTTTGTCATATGCAAAAAGTAAAAAGATTAGGTTTGAAATTTTTGAAAAATGAATGATGATGTTTTTGACATGTGAATCTTTTTAAATTTGAATATGAAGTCTCATATGCCTATAAATAGATCATTTGAGAGCTTCACATTTACAACACCAAGAGCATACAACTCTCATTCAAAGCTTTCATTCTCTCTTCTCTAAGCATTGAGCCTTAACCCTTGTTCATTTTGAGAGATATAGTTTGTGCTTGTATTTGCTGCGGATAGTAAATACAACTTCTCCCCCTTTTATTTGCTGCGATCCTTTTTAATGATGCCAAAAGGGGGAGAAGTTTTAGATTAGAACATTAACATTGTTTAAATTGTTAAACTTGTTATATATGCTTGGAATTATATTTATATTTTTGCTTGAAAAACTAACGCACATTCTCAGGGGGAGCTTAAGTATTAATACAGGCTTCAGGTTCTATCAAGTATTTGTCATCATCAAAAAGGGGGAGATTGTTGAACCTAAGGTTTCAAGTTTTGTGTAATTATATATTTACACATGGATTTTGATGATAACAAATGAATTCAAAGAATGAAGGAGTCTCAAGCTCAATTTGTCCACACAATGGAGTCAAGCACATCAAGGAACCAAGCATGAGCAAGAAGGAAACAAGTTCACATTAAAGTCATAGAGAAATGTTGTAAATCTCTTAAAATTCGAAATTAGGATTAAGGCTCAAAAATTAATATTTTATCATAAAGCATTAAAATACATTTTCCACATGTGCATGAATATTTTGAAAATTAAATTTGAAAATTTTGAAAGATAATTGATTGTCATCTTTCACATGTGCATGCCATGATTAAAGGTTTGAACTTTGAAAATATTAAAGATGATTGATTGTCATCTTTCACATGTGCATGTTTTATTTGAATATTTTCAAAAGTGATTGATGCTTTTCTTGACTTATGCAAAAGGAAGATGCCTTTGTTTGAATATTTTGAAAAGTAAAGTGTGCTCCTTTTGTCATATGCAAAAAGTAAAAAATTAGGTTTGAAATTTTTGAAAAGCAAAGTGTGCTCCTTTTGTCATATGCAAAAAGTAAAAAGATTAGGTTTGAAATTTTTGAAAAATGAATGATGATGTTTTTGACATGTGAATCTTTTTAAATTTGAATATGAAGTCTCATATGCCTATAAATAGATCATTTGAGAGCTTCACATTTACAACACCAAGAGCATACAACTCTCATTCAAAGCTTTCATTCTCTCTTCTCTAAGCATTGAGCCTTAACCCTTGTTCATTTTGAGAGATATAGTTTGTGCTTGTATTGTTCTTATTTCACTCATTGAGGAGTGTTTTCTGATATCCTACCCACTATCAATTCTTGTATCAGTAAAAGGGTGTGTACAACCCTTGTGCGTGTAGAAAGTGTTCTATACAGGGAATCGTTGAATCACCACGTGTAAGGTGATTGCAAAGTGTAGAGGGTGTTCTACACGGATCCTTTGTAGCGGTGTTGTTCAAATGTGTAATAGGTTTCTATCTCCACCTGAAGGAGATTGAATAGTGAATTCGAGGATCCTCAAGGGGTAGCTTGAGGCGAGGACGTAGGCAGTGGGGCCGAACCTCGTTAACATACTGAGTTTGCTTCTCTCTTACCCTTACTCTTTATATTTATTGATGTCTCATATTTTGTTTATATTTTATATTGTATATTTGATTTATAATTGTTATTTTTTTAAATACAACTCAATTCACCCCCCCTCTTGTGTTAGTCATCTGGGCAACAGGTGTCTATAGGGACTTCAACATGCTCTAACCATGCACTTTTTGCCACCACTCTTGTGCACATATTTGCATGTAGTATTTGACATTACATTCTGATAGGTAATTATGATGCCATAACATTGGTGGCTTCTTCTATTTTTGGTATTATCACATTCAGCATTGTTGCTTTTGGTGATCACGTGTTCCTTTTGTGGCATGGGTTTTATTCTTTGATATGAACACATGAAACTTGGAACTGTTATGTACAGATCTGTTAAAAATGAACTAAATGCTTGTTATATATAATATATTATGGCTGTTTCCTTTAATTCTCCAGCTGCCCGCCGCCAACTTGTTTAACTTATTGTCGTTGGTAATTTAATTCACAAATGGTTTTCAAGTTGAAGCTAAGTGAATATGTCTTACAGGAGCATTCTTGGCACACCCTAACCCTTACCAGCCACACTTGATGCATGTATCTTTTAGATCAACCACAATTGAGTACAACGCTGGTGGTGGAGGAGAAAAAAATCTGGGTTGCACGGGCTAGATAGCGGCAAAACGATTTTTCTCATTTGAAAAACATCAACATTATCAACTGATGGTGGTGGAGGAGTTGAGCACGATGCTGATGGTGGAGGAGATGGATACGACGCCGATGGTGGAGGAGACAAAAAATTTTGGGTCACGCGGGACTGGATAGCAGCAAATGGATTTCTCTTTTTGAATTCTGTAACTCTCTTCGTAAAAGGCTGAAACAATTGATTTTGAAAAAATTTTGGAAGGAGGTAAATTTGGTCATTTGACCTAAGCTGATATGGGCAAACGACAATCAACAGCGTACGCGGGGTCTGCCTTTGCGGACTGTACCTAGCAGGTCTCTTGCAGGTTGTGTCTTTCAAACAAGCACTGGTTCATCTTCATTGCAACGCTTCATCTCCTCTCCAACCCACCAAGTAGTCAAACTCCATTCACGGTAAGGATAGAAAATAAAGTAGATTTTCCACCCAAAGCTTGTCTGGGGGGCCCTTTTCATCATCAATCCTGGAAATTTTCAAGTTTATCAAGACCCATTCCTGCTTTTTGTCTGAAAGTAGTTGTTGACCATATCCCTTTGTAATCCAGCTCATCAGCCTCTGAGGAAGAGAAAGATGCTGGTTCGCGTGCTGTTTCCCATTCTCTTTCCTCGGTCATAAGCTTTCTTAGAGATCTTCGTGACTCTGCTCTTGAACGTGGCGGACTTATATAGGTGTACGTTTTTAGCACGAGGAACAAGTACCCGTAAGGCAATCGGAGACCCAAATATCTTATTTTTAGTTGGTGTCGACACAATCGCAAGCCTAGTACAACACATACAGCTCCTCATTTCTTAATTTATTTTCTTATCTTCACTTTTATTTTATTTTTTCTCCATTCTCTGTGGCAAAAAGCTACGAGGAAGTTCCCTAGTTTTTAAAGAAGGAAGAAGAGAAGATTGCTGGGGGGGAGGGAGAAAAGGGTAAAGCAAATGGAGGGTTGCTATTTTGTTTTTCTACTTTGCGTGGAGGGTTGTGAGGGAGGGGGTGCGAGGAAGGAGGCCATCCCCCAGATTTCTCGAGTTGGGTTTGCTTTGCTTGAGCTCGGAGCGTCTTTGCTTGAGTTCTCGAGTTGCTTGAGTTCGGAGAGGTCGTCTTTGTGTGGAGGATTGCGATGAAAGGGGCCATGCCCCAAATTTCTTGAGTTGAGGGTTTGCTTTGCTTAAGTTGCAATAGGTCATTATTTTCGGGTATACGGGTTCGACTCGGTTTTATTTTATTCAAGTCGAGCCGAGTTGGTTTGGGGGCCAAAATGAGGCACTCTTGGGTCGGGCACAGATCCGATGATTCCAAGCCGAGTTGCAGGCCCAGTCGGGAACACTCTAATAGCTGGGGATGTGAACCTGTGGAGAGAAACCTCTGAACTTGATTTTAACATCAACAAGTTTATTTATTTATTTTTTTAATAATCTCGACCTAAAACTCAAGAAACAAACCAAAGAATAAACTATATTTTCCTTATTTTTGGCCGAGCACTTAGCACTATGGATTTAGGAAGTAATGACGTGCCGGGTCATTTTAACCAATGCTAGAGATTTCTTTTCTTTTCTATTCCCCCCCCCCCCCCTCCCCCAAACAAAAAAATCCCCCATCCCCCATTAGCACAGCCTAGTGCCACCGTAACTTTCTGTTGACACCGACTTCGCCGCCAGCCATCTTACCCATGACAAGTATCTCTCTCCACTTTTGATCTTGTCGGGAGCCACATGAGCGGCATTAATGGACTGAATTGGTACCTACTGATTTATTGAGTCGTTGATTGTTTCTAATATTTTGTTTCAGCCTCAAAGTGTTGTATCTCTCTGATTTAGGATCTTTGCATATGTCTCTGCAAATTTGAATATCTACCCTCAAGTATAGCTTGTTTAAGTGAGAAATTTTGTGCTCTTTAAATAGTTTCGCGCCCTTGTGTCTGTTTTATTATGTTGGTTTTTATGCTATTTATGGATTACTTTCTTGGGTGTAGACTAATCTAGTGGAAGATATCCTAATTTTACATTTTCAGAGCCTCAACCAAGAAAAATTTCTTTAGGTCTAATGGCTACTAAAACTTGCTTCTAAATTCAATATTGTAGGAATGGAGAAGTTAAAGTGCATGTAGAGCAAAGGATCAATATTGATCGACAAAGATTCCCTGGCTGCTACAGTTCACAGCTATCCAGTGAATTAAACGTAGCTGTTTTATTATGCTGGTTTTTTCTGCTATTTATGGATTAATTTCTTGGTTGTAGACCCTTCTGGTGGAAGATATCCTAATTCTACATCTTCAGAGCCTTTTGAAGAAAAAATTGCTTTAGGTCTAATGGCTGCTAAAACTTGCTTCTAAATTCAATATTGTAGGAATGGAGAAATTAAAGTGTACATAGAGCAAAAGAATTTTTTATTGTAAGTAATGCAATCTTATTAGAAAGTGCAAAGGGGCAACATGGGACATAAAATAGAAGGATGGAATTATTTTTGTGGTTAAAGGTGGGGTAGGATTTAAACACTAAAGAAGCAATGTGCTGGTCATATATGCATGATACCCTAAGCTCCTTATACCATCCAATTCCGCTTGGTAGACGCCGAGCCTGAGATTTTTATCCATGCTACACATTTACCATTGACATTGTTCAACTTATGAAACAAGTATTATTTTTGGCTGGGATAGGACTTGAAGTACTGAAATTTGTTAGTTTAGCCTGCTAAATGTTTTAGTTTAGCATGTTCATCTATTCTGAAATGTGCCGAAAGATTTTCCTTACATGTAGGTAAAAAGCCTTCATGTTATGTGGGTGTTGAATGAGTAAAGCTTCAGACTTTTTGCCATTACTTGTAATATAATTTTTGCAAGTTCCTATGAGATAGTTCTTTTAGACCATCTTTTTGCAGGATTAAATGGAGCCAAGATGGAAAGGAAAGGGCTTCAAGGCTAAAGCTCTTGCAGAGCCCATTTCAAAGATTGTATCCGAACTTCAGTCATCTTTAATTCAATCAGATGCTCACGGATTGCTCGTTGGGCGCAGTGTACTAATAGCAGCAGAAGCAGAACAAATTGATCTTCTTGATCGTGCATGCTTTGGTAACCGCAATACTACAGCTGAAAAGGACAAGGAGTGGTTTCAGCTGGGTTTGGAAGAAGCATTTTACCTATGCTATTCATTAAAATGCCTCACAATTGTGAGTGACAATCATTGTCCAAAGAATGATGTAGAGCTATGGCAGTGCATGATATCAAAAAAATCAGCTTTCCTTGATTTCTACAAGGCTTATGCGCATCTTCGAATGAAAAATTGGGTCGTTAAGTCTGGTAACACTTACAGTGTGGACTTTGTTGCCTATCGGCACCATCCCTCTCTGGTCCATTCTGAATATGTTGTGCTTGTTTTGTCTGAAGGAGAGGATGAGGTAAATGGCCGATTGAGGTTGTGGTCTGATCTTCATTGCACAACTCGACTTAGTGGAAGCGTTGTGAAGACACTTTTAGTTCTGAAGATCAATAAAAATGGCAATGGTGCTGCCTCTCCATCATCTTTGGAAAAATACACCATCATAGAGTGCACGATCACAAGGTGGCGTCCTGAACAATGCCGAGAAAATTCTATGATAGTCGAAAAGATTACCAAGTGAGTGCAGACATACACGCAACCTGACCTAAAAATTTCATACTTTCAACTTGTATAATGGATATACAGTCTATCTTACCAAGGGCTCTAATGACTAATACGTTGATGCAGGCAACGAGAAACGCTTGGAAAAGCAACTTTGAAGACGAAATTCATCACAAAACTTGATGTAAAATTGAAGAAGGGCGTAGTTGGAATTGCTAGCAGTCTTAGTGTTGTTAGTGTTAGTCTTACTGTAGTTCTTATTTCCATTATAGTAAGCTGTTGGTTTTGTTTAAATTAAGTCTTCTTGAGTTAGAATTCATTGGAATTATGAGTTGGTGTTTACCCTTTACAAGAAAGTGAAGTTACCTTACCCCTCAATCAGCCCCCGGCATTCTTCGTTGTAATTTCAAGCAAGTCTTAAGCTTTGGAATGAAAGCCAAGCATTCTAGAAAGTGATCTGTTGACTCTCCGGGTTGTTAAGAGGATGTATGCCATTGATGTAAGGATAACACAATATGCCAAAAGGAAAAACACTTCGGACTAAAATATATATATATATATATACATAGAGAGAGAGAGAGAGAGAGAGAGAGAGAGAGAGAGAGAGAGAGAGTCATAAAGAAACAAACCCAGAGTGGGCCATAAAGAGACAAACCCAGATTGGTTCTATTTTATCTTGACCCTTAAATTCCCACAATCCACCCCTAAAAGAGACCCAAGTGATTAATAACCCAAAAGAGGGATAAGTTAGAAACCAAATCACCTTAACAGCAACAGCTTCTTTAAATTTCAATTTATTAAAGAGTTTTGTTATGTACAAGCGAATTTGTATACCAATTTGCGTACCAATACTATTACATTTATATTTAAAATTTAAATTGGTATTATTTTCATTAAAGTCTAACTTTCTGACTAATCACATTGGATATGTGTACGTATTGGTACACATAATTTCTTACAACCAGATATTTCCTTAAATTGAGAGAATTAAACTAATTTTTACTTATCTCTTTAAATAGATTATATAATAACGTTTCTTATTTTCTAGTTTTTTTGTATATGATACTTAAATATTCTCTCTTTATGATTTTTTTTTTTAATTTTTTTAACGATCATATATTAATAATTACCATCTGTATAACAAATCATGCTTCAATTAACGTATTAATCATCTGTAACATGCTTTTTTATTCACCAATCTGATGGGTTTTTCTTGTATTTTGATGTGAGAGATCGTGGGCTTGTGTTGTGGAGGCCTGAGAGGTGTAATGTATATGCCAGCAAGCAGCATCTGAATATGAGGAATGTGAGTTTTGCTAGATCACTAAAATATATGTCGGAGTAATTTAGGTCGACATTAGCATACGGCTGACATTTTAAGACATGCAACCACAGGCTTTTTAAACTTAACAGAAATATTTTAACGATAAAAAGATTACGTAAAACGTAATCTTATAAATAAAAAAAATAAAATAATATGCATTTCGGTAAAAACTTGTGAAAATAGTATTTCCCAAATTAGTGTCTGCCACCCAGGCATCATTTATTGCCGGTGCTACCTTCCAAACACGTACGTTATTGACATGAAAACTTGTCGTTATGATTTGCATAAAATAAAGATATTTATATTTTAATTTTTTATGCAGTTGTTTTTGGTCACGCAATAAGCGAATACACAAAATCAGTTTTGGAGTAATTATTCTTAATTAAAATTACATAGATTTAATGGGTTTTGAGCATTATACTCCACCCTACATCCTATTTTTAAAGAGGAATATACACCAATTGAGACAAACTAACCTCATTTTCCCTTATCAACTAGCTAGCACCACCCCAAAATTACTAGGAAAATAATAAGTGTTTAGTGATTTGATGTTGATATTTTGCACTGAAGAGCCAATTTGGAACACTGTTTTTCTAGCTGAGAAAATGTACACAAAAACATATACATTACATGTCAATCAAATCCTATCAATCCACAATAAAACTAGTAAAACTCATGAAAAAGACCTTAAAATCAGAGCATATACAACCAAACTTTAATACAAATGATCACTTCATCTGTCCAAGACAAGCCAGCCCTTAAAAGTTAAATGAATACCCAAATCTCCATATTACATTGATATCATTCTTGAAATATTAAGCTTCAAAAGTATTAGTTGCTCCTCCCCCATCATAGTTAAAGCTGGATCCTACTAGGTCGTGCCTTGGTCATCCTCGCCTCGCCGAAGGGTTCGTCGTTGTCCATCCGGCGGTTGTTCCAATATGCCGCATAGCTAACCACATAAAAGATTACCAGGATGATTAACACAATAATGTTAATCACGGAAACCTTCCTCCAACTCTTCTTGAGGCTGGCAAGAACACCAGCTTTGCAGGAGTCACAGGAATAGCAAAGCTGGTCTTGTTCATTGCTCCACTTGGAGCAGTCAAGGTTGCTTCCCACCAGGCCTCCTCCAGGGTTCCAGAATGTCTCGTTTGCATAGACATAGCCACATTCTGTGGGGGGCTTGCAGCAACCGGACTATGGAACAAAACCCAACAGTACATTTGTTACACAAACGTGAGGGTATTCATTCTGGTACCATTTGTGCATTAAATGTGGAATTACTGGCCCATGTCACCGAGCACACTTATTAAGAGGGAGTATAGTCCACACATGATATAAAGCGAGTCTTACAGTATTATTCGAATATCTCTTTATCTTAAATCCGAAAATTCTAATAAAAATTCCAAAATAAAACATAAGAGAAAAACATATTCCCCTTAAAAAGTGTTTCTCTCGAATCCAGTTAAAAGGATAAAACCTGGTCCACTTGAAAAAAAGTAAAGCCATACCAACCCAAACCCAAAACCTACAAAGAGTAGCAAAGGAGAACATTATTTCTGAAAATTTTGGGTATGGAAAGAGGAATATTTTTTTTGTCTTTCCCTGCCTTTTGGCTTAAAGATAAAGAGTAAGGACAGGGACAGCCTCTTAAACATGACAAAAAATCCAACTTTTACATTTTTAAAATCTTAATTTATAGACAGCAAACAAAACCAAAAGTTATCGAAAATCAAGGCGTTTCGACACGTTCCCATAGTGACATAATGGATCTGGTGGTAGATGTTGGGTTCCCATTCGTTTAATAAAAAGGGTCAAAACAGTATTATGAGGCCTCCTTGATTGAGGGCTGAGTTCAAGTCAAATCTCCAACCAAAACACACATGCCTTTGCGCTCCTAACGGAGATCTACTACTCAAACCAGATCTAAATCTTCTGTCTTCCTTATTTTCCCTTTGACTTTAATCTTAAAAAACCCTACTATCTTTCTTCCAAGATATCATTACTGAAATGGAAGAAGACGAACAAGAAAAGAAAAGGGAAACTCCTTCACTCACAGCTCCAAAAACTAAACCCAAATAAAGACTATAAATTAAGCTCCCTAATCAATGATATTTCTATATCTGCTAAAGACCCATAACTTTAGAATTTTCTGAGTTAGACTAGAGATATATTAAATAAGAAAAGAAACTCTTTTCCGGGTATCACCAGAACGAAGATGAGAGAAATTACAAACAGCAGAAAACGAGAGAGATTTCTTGCTAACAGTTTAGTCACAGCTCCAGAAATTAAACCCAAAAAAAGGCTACAAATATTTAAGCTCCCTAACCAATGATATATCTATATCTGCTAAAGACCCATAACTTTGGAATTTTCTGTGTTAGACTTGAGATATATGAACTAGGAAAAGAAACTCTTTTCCGGGTATTACCAGAATGAAGATGAAAAAAGAAGAAATAACAGCAGAAAACGAAATAGACTTTTTACTTGCAGTTTGCTCACAGCTCAGAAATTAAACCCAAATAAAGGCTGTATATTAAGCTCCCTAATCAATGATTTCTATGCTGAAGACCCAAAACTTTGCAAACCAACCACAGAGAATTTTCTGAATCGGACTTTAGATATAGAACCAAGAAAAGAAACTCTTTCTGGGTGTTTCCAGTACGATTAAAGATGAGAAAAAAACAAAAGCTTACCTCAATGGGGTTGAGCTTTCTGAGATAAAACATCTCAGCAGTTTCGGGCACACCTCCAACAGTCCTCCCCATCTTGCCACAAGCCTTAGAGTCCCTAATGCAGGAGCTGATCTTAGACCAGTAGCTTTCATCCACAACGCGATCCCTGAGCCAACCCGAGTAGGCCTGCAGATAATACTCGGAGTATGCCCTGTTCGGCACCTGATGGCCGGACCCTTTGTCCGTGACCGCATAGGCGAAGATGATGAACCCTATCAACGCGGCGATGATGAAGAACATGACGAAGAGGTAAAGGCGCATGAGGAAAGTGTTGCGGTAACAGGCGCCAGCGAAACCAGCGAGGGAGATGGTCATTATGGAGACCCCAATGACTATGAGGGGCCATTGCAGGAACTTGAGGCAGTCAGTGTTGTTGGCCCTGGTGCTCAGCCATATTCCTCCTCCTAGGATTGGGATCGAGAGGAGGAAGGTCAAGAAGTTTAGCAACCCTATCAAATGGTTACTGTTTCTCATCTTTGATTCTCTCTCAATCTTCCGTTCTCTGTCTTTCTTTTCTCTGATGTTGATTTCTCTTCTTCCACTTGTAGTCCGTGCAGACTTATAATAACATGTTCGAGCAATGACATTAAATATGCAGTGCAGCTGTCCATTTTTAACATGGTGTTTGAGTGTGGGGGAGGTGCTACCTAGCTTTTGCCTAACAAAAATTCAAAAAATAAAACCAACTTTTTTATATAATTTTTAATAAACGTAAAATAAATTAAAAAAATAATTATAATATTTTAAGAGTAAAATACAGTCACAAGTTGGGTAAACATCACGTATTTTTCAAAAAAAGAGTAAAAATATAATTTCTCATTTATTTTATTGAAAGGTTGTGTAAAGTAAGGAAACAATTATGATTTTATATATTTCTTTGCTTGAAATGAGAGGTATGTCTTGATGTTTGGGCATTGGGGTTTGTTCTTTTTATTAGTTGTAGGTGGGAATGATAATTGAGTGGAAGGATGTTTAATAAAGAAGAGTGGCAGTATACTTTAATGGAGAATAATGTTCAAGGTGTCTGCCCATGTGAGCCCATAACGCTCGTGAATAGACTAGATTGGAGTAGATTCCAAGATATTTTTTTCCTTTGACTTCATTTGAATCTATCTATCAAAGCATGATTTTAAGATTGAGTTATCATATTTACAATGTGGTGCATAAATATATGACTTTATTGTAGAAATAATTTTCTTTAAAAAAAATCTATTCATCATTTCAATTCTCATCATCTCATAATATGATATTAGATGATAAGTTTATAAATAAAATATAATAAATTGTCTCCAATTATCTAATGATGTAGCATTAGATGATTAGATGGTGATGAGAATTAAGATGATGAGTGACATTACTTTTTTTCTAACAGAAATAATCATTAACATCATAACAGATTATATATAAGTTTTGTCAAGCCAAACAGCATGCACAACACACATTAGAACAGCTTTCCACCACATCTCAATATCTTCAACCTTCCGAGCATAGCATGCAAGTTGATATACAGCCTCATTTCCCATTCTTGATACAAGTTGAACCTTAAACTCAATAAATATGTAATAGATTCCTCACTTTTGTCAATAGATTCCCTAGACTTAAAAAAGAAGAGAAATGATATTTACAGTCGTAATTGTATAAACACCACGCAGTCTCTTTGAAAAAAGTAAATTAATACGAGACTCACGTAAAATAAAAATTAAAAAACTAACATTTTAATTGTAGACTCTATTTTTTTCAAAGCGATTGCACGATATTTACACACTCCACGACTATATGTAACATTATTTAAAAAAAGAAACACCCACTTTTTGTTCATATATACACATATATACACAGATCTTAAATACGTTATATCAATAAATATGATTAAAGATCATAAAATCTAAGATAAAAAGTAATATTTATTTTATCGATAAAATGAAAAAGTCATTATCCATAATAAATTATGGATTTGGAATTCTGAGCTCCTTATCCATTTGTCCGTCGTGATCCGATATTGGCCATTCACGCTTTTCAACAAATTCGTTGGCCCTCTCCTAATCACACGTATTACTTGAGCCACAAGTCGGAATATAAGTACTTAAAATTTCAAAAATTACAATAATTTTACCTATTTTTTTATTTGATTAGTTGTATATTAAAATATATTAACATAGTTAATTATATTAATAAAATATATATATAAATAATTATATATAATATTATTCTTAAAATTTAAAATAAAAGACGAAATCAACGATACAAAACATAAAATTTAAGAATCGTTACGATTGAAAAATACTTTCATTTTATCTTATCTTATCATTATAATTTTATTAAATTTTTTATAAAATATAATAAAAATTTTAATTTATTTATTAAAATTAATTTTATCTCATTT
The DNA here is from genome assembly GCA_011037825.1 of Carya cathayensis. Classification (NCBI taxonomy): domain Eukaryota; kingdom Viridiplantae; phylum Streptophyta; class Magnoliopsida; order Fagales; family Juglandaceae; genus Carya; species Carya cathayensis. The sequence continues at coordinate 347,545 of QGSO01000260.1, forward strand.
CATAGTACAAACCGACCAAAAAGTTCAAAACTTCAAAAGGTAAAGTGCCATGTGGAGAAATTCAGAGGGAATTTTATAGCTTTTTTGAATTGTGACGCTCCAAACGTACGTGTCCCATGAATGATTCCACTCCCCTTCGAAATTTTCGCACCATCGAACAAAATGGGGCCACCGCCAACTTTACTAGAAATTTCAGTTCTCCCACGTACGCATGTAAATGAACGCAAAGCCACTTCTTATTAGTTTCACAAAATTCATTTCCACTCGATTTGATTATAAAATAATTAATTTATAAATATCAAATAATGATTAGTTATTATACGATAAAACTTATAAAAAAATATGACTTTACTCATATAAATTTGTATAAATCCTAATAATTTCATATTTAATATAATTTTAGTGTTATTTTTAACATTAATTACAATAAGAATATATTAAAAATTTAAAAAGATAAGAGAATATAAAATGTAAATAATGTATTTTGTTAAAACTAAATAGTTTATAAGAAAAGTTGAATTTGCTTAAAAAATAAATGAGTTATTGTTAGATATAAAATAAAACTTATACTCCCTTACTCTGATATTTGCATATATTTGAATAACAAAATAGAAGAACATAATAAACAAAGGACTAAATATAAAATTGGTAATTGTGGTTTTGATGTTGTCCTTTTTAGCGGAACTTTCCATTCCCTTGGGTTAAAAGAACCAAGAAATGAAAAGAAAAATGAACAAAATTAAAAAAATATTAAATTAAAAAAATTACATTTATCCGAAAAATCTTGACCTACAAGAAATACCAAAACAATTTAGTTTTATTTCTTTTTTTCAAGAGAAATTTTATTTGCAGTCCTTAAGTGAGGACTACATGTGCAGACCATTTATTAAATGAGAAAAATCATTATTTTATGAGTGATATTTTTGTAATTTTAAAAAATTTTAAAGATAAAATTATCTAAGCCTGCATTGCAGTCTCCAATGGAGATTGTACATAGCATTGCTCTTTTTTCAAAACAAGGATAAGTTGGTGAGTGACCACCCTACAATATTAGGGCTGCTATCCACCCTATACAGGCACATAACTGACCCTCCCAATCCCCCTCTCCCAATTGGGTAGGTGCCACGTTTTCATCCCTGCCACCTAGCCCCGCTATATGCAAGCAGGTGGTCTCACGTGTCTAGATGGGGTGGAGGATTGGCCCATGCCCATTCAACCACCCATGGGCAAATATCGATGATCGACCGTCCGACCAACTAAACCAACCAGCAAAGAATAAAGACAAAAACTACACGAACTTTAGGGTTTCGAGTTACTTACAATGGAGAGGACAATAGAATCTCATAGAGACAATGGTGGCGATAACGAGGAAACTACAACGACGGTGAAATGAGAGACGGAGAAGATAGAGTAAGATAGAGAGGAGAGACAAAGACTAAAAGTGTCAAGTCAAGAGAGATAGAGAGGCGAAAGAGTTTCTAGGAAAAGAGGGAAGGTTGCCAAGAGCTGGGGTATTTTATCTTAAACAAAATGTGGTCGTTTCAGAGAGTTAAAAAAACTCTCCAAATAATGACGTTTCGTTTAATTGTTTTTAAAATATATATGTAATGTAATATATATTTATGTAATATATATTATATATAACCTAAGCAGGCGGGAAAAGGTAGCGCCCAACCTGGCACCCGCACTTGCTTTTTCTTTAGGGGATGGTGCCAACCCATATGCCCACTCCAGACAAGGGCAAGGTAGGTCTATCAGGCAGGCTAAGCATAGGTACCTAGGCCCCACCTTTATGTAATATAATAATCCCAAAAGTGAAGGGTCTAATTAAAGTTTGATCTAACAATTATTGAGACTTTTGGTTAATAGTTAGGACAACCACAACTAGTATCATTACCTATCAAGATAGGAGATACCCGTTTGCACACTCATGAGCCATTAAGTGATATGTACTGAATTGTTGTTGATGCTTATGTGACATTTTTCATGCATTGTTTTTACAATGATAAGAAATAAAAGATTCCACAAAGAGCATATTTCAACTATAATTCATCAAACTTTGCTTTTCTCGTTGACGCTTCTCCCTTTATCCGCCCTCTCTCTCCAATTTCCTTATCTCCCTATACGCTTCTTCTCTTTTTCTTTCCAACTTTCTCCCCAACTTTTTATTTATTTTTCTTTTTTGGGTCATTGGCTACTGGATCAGCCGTTGCAACCCTTGCCCCACCATAGAACTCCTATTGCCTGTTCTACACATCCTTGCTTGTTCACACTAGAGTGTAAGGCTCACATGCCACCTTTTTATGATGCAGATCCAACCTTTTCCGACTTCTAACCACCTCTTCATCGACTATATTAGTAAATATGTTCTAGTTATATGTTTTCCTTTGGTTGTGATTGTTTTAATGTTCATTTTTTATGAATTTTTTAGAACTCAGGTCTTTTGCCACCCACCACCACCCACCATAAACACACCACTTTGATAGCCTTATGTTGTCCAAATCCACCACTTCCACCAACCATATCCCATTTTTATTGGTGCTTCTGTTCCACATAAGTCGTAAAGTTCTTTTGCATTTTGGGTCCTTTTTTTCTAGGGATTCATGCTTTTCGTTATGACAATATGGATTTGGTGTTCAACTAGAGGTGCTACTCACATGGATTTTAAGAAGGGGGGGTGGATAGTTTGAGTCCCCATACCTCGACGTTGCCCCAGTGGGAAGGTGTCCTCGTCCAGATGCCAGGGGGCAAATAAATCTCCACAATTGTGCACCCCACCTCATCCACATGCCACCCACAGCAAAAAATAATCAGAAAACACCAAAAAAAATTCAAAACAATCGAAAAATAAAAAAAAATCCACATCCATCCATAACAAATTGAAAAACAAAAAAAAAATCTAAAAAAATAAACTAAAGAACAACATATCTAAGCAAAGAACCAATGCCACAAATGGTCGCGGGTCTCTTTGCAAACCCACGGTCACTCGTGGTCGCAGTTCCCTTTTCAAACCCATGACCATTTGTGCTTCAAGAAGAAAGAGAAGTAGAATTAGAGGAGGAGCCAAGAAGGAGGAGGAGAAAATGGGGAGGAGAAGAAGAAGAGGACAAGGGCATCGGTGTGCCAGCGAGAGGGAAAGAGAGAGAGATAATGAGGGGGATGTTGGTTTAGGTTTTAAGTTAAACTTAACACTGAAATGATGTTGTTTACATTGTTTCTTTTTTTATTGAAAAATAAAACCTAAGATAAAACAATGTTGTTATGGAGAGAACTCTCCAAAACGATGTCACTTTAGTAAAAAAAAATTATTTTTTAAATATATATGTATATATATATATGGGAGCTGAGCAAGGCGGACGAGGTAAACCCCAAGCAGGCTTAGGACTTCCACCCCTACCAGGCAGATGCTGGATGGGGTGGGACAAGGTGGAAGGTGGCAATGCCTTGCTGCCCAAGCCTATGTTCAATTGCATCTATTTTAATTAGAATCTTAAAGAGTTCACCTAATGGCAATCCAATCTAGACGACATTAAAATTCAACCAAGTGATGAGTTCTTCTTGACTTCATGTTAAGAAATATGAGACTGAGAGAAGAAGAGTACAAGGGCACCAGTGAGATGGAGAGAGAGATAACAACAGAAGGAGAAAAAGAGATTGAGATATCCAGAGAGGGGAAAGAAAGAGACGGTAAGGGTTAGGTTTAATCTTGAAACAATATCGTTTTATTATAAACTTATTTTACATATATATATACTATAGGTTGGGCCGGGTGAATGGGGTAAAGCTTGGGAGGGCTTAAGTCCAACCCGAGCCCCGTTCTTAACTCCCAGCTAGGCGGATGTTGGACGGAATGGGGCAAGGTGGTGGGCGGTGGTTCACCACCTCCCATTCCTATGTTCAACTACATTTATTTCAATTAGAATTTTATAAAGCACACCTCTTGGCAATTGAAATCAATCACCCAAGTGGTGACTTCTTCTTCACTTCATGTCAAGAAATATGAGACTGACTTTGTATAGCCATTTCCATTTGTGTTTTTTTTTTTTCAATTTCTAACTTTGCATCAAACTATTTGGGGGCATTTGTTTGGGTCTCGCACTCCTACGGTTTTGTACTATTTTTCAATTTAATATTTATTCTGCTGGAAAAAATAGGTAATATAAATTAGAATTTAAAAAGAAAAAAAGAAAAAAGCTAATTTATCTTTAAGGTAGAAAAGAGAGATGAGCAAGTATGGCTATAAGAGCATTGGCAATGGACTAGCCAAATGCCAATGCAAGTCCATAATTTGACTATATTTATCAAAAAGCTTCCACATCAGACTAGCTAAACTCATGCTATCTTGACTTTGTACTACAGTCAATTTGTCTCCCTGGCCATTGTTGGCGAGCTACTGTAAAAGGATCAAAAGATTATTTTATTATTTTCCATCTATCAACCCCCTCTCTTTCTCTCGTATTTTTTTTTCTTCATCCCGAAACCCTATCACATATCAAAGCACAAATCTTCAAAAACTAGAAACATCACAGATCGAGCTTGGAAAGACGCTGGTGACCATGAGAATCGAAGAAAACCATTAAAAAGAAAAAGAAACCAAAAAACCGAAAAACAAAATGGAGAAAATAAAAGAAAAATAATAGGAAATTTTTCTGATGAAAAAAATACCACCGTTTTAAAAGGTAAGAGGGTCTTTCTAGAGGTACTTGAGCTCCTTTAAGATCCGCTTCGAAGCCATGGATGAAACTTGAAGACCACCTCCAATCTAAAAGCTAGAGTTTAAGAGAGAGAAATGGATACCATCTGCAAGTGCCTATTAAAATATATAATATAATATAATATATATTATATATGTTTTTTATATGGATTTTGGACCATTGGTGCCGAAGACTAATTTTCTCAATAAATGAACGACAATGATTTGATGTGAGAAAAACTTCCATATGTAAGTGCCTATTAAAATATATAATATAATATTATTATTTGAATTTTAAATGATTATTTCAATGTGAATTTTTCTTGCTAAAAATTAATATACTAATAAAAGATAAAATTCTTGCTAAACTTTATATTTGACCATGACTATACATTATCAATGCTTTAAATGATGATGGAGGCAAATCTTTGCTTGCATCACGATGATTCTGCCTTATCTAGAGCCTGAGGCCAATATTCTGAACTCTGGTACGTGGATCCTTGTACTTGTTTACTTGTTTAACGCAGACAAGTGGTTGGGATATGGCAAATTAATCAAACCGTCCATTATCCAGAGGCAACGTGGCTAACGAAACTTACCCAAAAAGGCTGTCGGCGGTACAGGACAGTCTTCCTTACTAATGGTCAAAAGTAATTCACATTTTCGATGTTGACTTCTTTTAAATGCCATTTTTATTTAAAAAATGAATTTTAATCTTTAAAAATTACTTTTAGGCAAAATATATATATATATATATATAAATCTCCCCCGAAATCACCACCAAAACAATCAATCTTAAAGTCCAATATTCAACCTACTAAAAACTTATAAACCATCCCTCAAGTCCAATATTCAACCTACTAAAAACTTATAAACCATCCCTCGGTAAAACGTTAAAAAAAAAGAAGCCATATAAATATCCTTCCTAAAAAAAAAAAAGAATTCAAAAAAATACAAAAGCATTAATAAGAAAAAAAGATATTTTACATATATATTTATAGATATTACATGTTGGGTCGGGTGAATGGGGTAAAGCCTCTTCCGTTTGGTTGTCAAACTCCTCTCAACTCATTTCATCTCATTATTACATATTTTTCAAATCTCAATACACTTTTTTTAAATTTCTATATAAAATATAATAAAAAATTTAACTTTTTCAAATCTCAATACACTCATAATATTTAAAATTTAACTTTTTCAAATCTCAATACACTCATAATATTTAAAATTAGCTTTTTCAAATTTCAATACACTTATTTTATTTAAAATTAATATTTTAACAATATTTTATTCAACTCAACTCAACTCATTCCAATATCCAAATCCAAACTCCCAACTAGGCGAATGTTGGACGGAATGGGGCAAGATGGTGGGCGGCGATTCACCATCTCCCATTCCCATGTTCAGCTGCATTTATTTCAATTATAATTTTATAAAGCGCACCTCTTGGCATTTGAAATCAATCACCCAAGTGGTGACTTCTTCTTCACTTCATGTCAAGAAAATATGAGACCAACTTTGTATAGCCATTTTCCATTTGTGTTTTCTTTTTTTTATTTCTAACTTTGCATCAAATTATTTGGGGGCATTTGTTTGGGTCTCGCACTCCCACGGTTTTGTACTATTTTTCAATTTAATGTTTATTCTGCTTGAAAAAATAGGTAATAAAAAATGGAATTAAAAAAAAAAAAAATTATCTTTAAGGTAGAAAAGAGAGATGAGCAAGTATGACTATAAGAACATTGGCAATGAATTAGCCAAATGCCAATGCAAGTCCATAATTTTACTATGTTTGTCAAAAAGCTCCCACACCAGACTAACTAAACGCATGCTATCTTGACTTTGTGTTACAGTAAATTAGTCTCACTGGGTATTGTTGGCAAGCTACTATAGAAGGATCAAAAGACTACTTTATTATTTTTTGTCTAACAGACCCTCTCTCTTTCCATCATATTTTTTCTTTCTTCATCCTAAAACCCTATCATAGATCAGAGTCCAGATCCTCAAAAATTAGAAACATCATGGATCGAGCCTGGAAAGAAGTTGGTGACCATGAAAATCGAAGAAAACCATTAAAACAAATCAAAAAACAAACAAACAAAACAGAGAAAATAAAGGAAAAATAATAGGGAATTTTTCTGAACAAAAAATTACCAACACTGCAAGAGGTAAGAGGGTCTTTTTGGAGGTCCTTGAGCTCCTTTAAGATCCGCTTTGAAGCCATAGATGAAGTTTAAAGATCGCCTTCAATCTAAAAGCTAGAATTTTATGAGAGTGAAAGGGATACCATTTGTAAGTACCTATTAAAATAAATATAATATATATTATATATTTTTCTAGATAGATTTTGAATCATTGATTCGGATGACTAGTTTTTTTAATAAACAAACTACTATGATTTGATGTGAGAAAAACTTCCATATGCAAATATCTATTCAAATATATAATATAATATTATTATTTGAATTTTAAAAGACTAGTTCAATGTGAAATTTTTTTATTAAAAATTAATATATCAGTCAAAAGATAAAACTTTAGCTAAACTTTAGATTGACAAAGACTATACATTATCAATGCTTTAAATGATGACGGAGGCCAATCTTTTGCTTGCATCATGGTGATTCTGCCTTATCTAGAGCCTGAGGCCAATATTCTGAACTCTGGTACGTGGAACCTTGTACTTGTTTACTTGTTTAACGCACACAAGTAGTTGGGATATGGCAAATTAATCAAACCGTCCATTATCCAGAGGCAACGTGGCTAACGAAACTTACCCAAAAAGGTTGTCCGCGGTACATGACAGTCTTCCATACTTTATGGTCAAAAGTAATTCACATTTTCGATATTGACTTCTTTTAAATGCCATTTTTTATTTAAAAAACGAATTTTAATCTTTAAAAATTACTTTTAGGCAAAAAAAAATATATATAAATCTCCCCCAAAATCACCACCAAAACAATCAATCTTAAAGTCCAATATTCAAACTACTAAAAACTTATAAACCATCCCTAAGTAAAACGGATAAAAAAAAAAAAGCCATATAAATATTCTTCCTAAAAAAGAAAAGAATTCAAAAATATACAAAAGCATTGATAATAGGCCTTATTTAAATAATAAATTCATATCAACTAATTTCATCTAATCATTACAACTTTCTCAAACTTTCAAATAAAATATAATAAACAATTCAACTTTTCAAATCTCAAAATAAAAATAGAATTAAAAAAATATATTCTAACAATATTTTATTTAAATTTTAATTCTCATCTTATTTCAAGTCAACTTATTATCCAAACCTATCCTTAAAATAATCTTGTATTTTTAAGTGGGAAATGGGGTATATTACAATTTATTGAAGTTTCAAGTAGTTCTAAATTATGTGGTAGTTTGAGCCTTGAGGGCTTTGTGTTTTTTTTTTTTCAGTAATATAATAATTAATGAAATCAAATGCATTTTTTAAAGAAAAAAAGTTAAAACAAATATATATATATATAAAAAAATTTTAAAAAAATCCACCCTCTTTATATTTTTAACAAGTAACAACCTCATATATTTTTTTTCAAAAAATAATCCCTCCGCTTTCACAAATAATACTAAAAAAACACTCATTAAAACTTCCCAAACTCAAAATATTTAAATACAACCGCCTTGTACTACTATTAAGAATGTTGATCAATGATAATTGAAAAGCTAAGGAAACTTACCCAAAAAGGTTGTCGGCGGTACATGACAGTCTTCCATACTTTTGGTCAAAAGTAATTCACATTTTCGATGTTGACTTCTTTAAATGCCATTTTTTATTTAATAAAATGAATTTTTATCTTAAAAAATTACTTTAAGTAAAAAATAATTTATATAAATCTCCCCCAAAATCACCGCCAAAACAATCAATCTTGAAGTCCAATATTTAAACTACTAAAAACTTTAAACTTATAATCTATCCACTCAGTAAAAAAATTAAAAAAAAAAAACCATTAAATATCCTTCCCAAAAAATAAGAATTCAAACAAATAAAAAAACATAAAAAGAGAGAGGATATTTTATATTTCTTGGCAATCAGGTTTTATTTAAATTAAGTTCATTTCAACTCATTTTATTTAATCATTATAATTTTTTAAATTTTTAAATAAAATATAAAAAATAATTCAACTTTCATGTTATAGTCGATGAGATCTAAAATCTCATTGATTGAAAATATTTATAGAGAGATTTGGGAGAGGGTGCCAACGAGTTTGAACTCGAGTTGGACTTGGTCACGATCATTCAAGAAGAGAGTTTGAATTTAAAAACATGATCTCGTAGTTCATTCAATGTAGGATTAGCAGTAACTAAGACTACATAGGGGACTTCAATCAGTGATATTTTAAATTGAAATAATTTCTAATGGCGGATCTTTAAATTCTAAAAGGAGTTTAACTGATTCAATAAATAATAAATAGGATTTAATCTAATTATTGTGTCTAATTAAAACTCCTAATCAATCTTAATAATTTATTACTCGTGGGCTTATCTATTATGACCCATTAAATATAATTTAGGCCCAATAAAATTTATAAATATTCCGACTTTAGAATTATTAAGCCAGTTGTTACAAATCTGCAGTTGGGTTCAAACTTTATTAACCTCTATGTATAATTTAGGCAGGCATTCGATTCATCTGGGAACTATAATTTGCCTTGCCAACCCCCCATTTTTTAGTTTTTACTTGCTAGCTAGATGGGTGTTATAATTTTCTAGAATGTTTGCATAATAAAAGTTTGATATGGCTAATCCTGCCCCTCTCCATGTTAAAGGCTTAACTTCTAAAATGGCCAGCTATGATTTTTCTTTGTTAAGTGGGCATAAGATTGTTCTAACTGATACACTTTTTCTTTTTATTTGATTTTGTTGGAGCCTTTTGGTTCAAGTTGGCTTCTCTGATTGTTTTCCCGAGTGAAAAAGTGATATATGGATCTGATTGTATGCTCATATATGGTTCGGCTCTAATTTGATCCATTTAGCTTTATGGTTCGTGTCATGCCACTGAGTTGACTGAAATATAGTCCATTTTAACTTATTTTGATATGTTTAATATGAATGGGTGTTAACGCTGTAAAAATCGCACAATAGGTTGGAATGAGAGAAAGAGTTATTCATGGCCCACTGACGCGATTTCAACCTTGAACGGCATAATCTGGTGCCCCCGGTAGTGGTCCGAGAAGCTCGTATAGTGTGGGTGTGTACCCTCATGACAGTGTAAGGAAATAAGTGCAGGGGAAATAAAAGATGATGACACGCATATTTATGTGGTTCGGTATAATGCCTACGTCCACGGAAATTTTAGGAAAAAAAAATCCACTATAATATTTTTGTTTAAAGTCTCTCTTGGTCTCTCATGCCTCACTGTACAATAATGGCTTCGGATGCATTTATTGCTTTTTATATATCTTCTTTGTGCTTCAAGAAGAAAGAAAAGCAGAACTAGAGGAGGAGCCAAGGAGGAGGAAGAAAAAATGAGGATGAGAAGGAGAAGAGGACAAGCGTGTCGGTGTGCCAGCGAGAGGGAAAGAGAAAGATAATGAGGGGGGGGGGTGTTGGTTTAGGTTTTAAGTTAAACTTACCTCTGAAACGACGTTGTTTACATTATTTTATTTTTTATTGAAAAATAAAATCTAAGATAAAACGATGTTGTTCTGGAGAGAATCTCCAAAACAATGTCACGTTATTAAAAAAGTATTTTTTAAATATATATGTAAATATATATATACGAGCTGGCAATCCAATCTAGACGACAGTAAAAATCACCCAAGTGATGAGTTCTTCGTAACATCATGTTAAGAAATATGAGACTGAGAGAAGAAGAGGACAATGGTGCCGACAAGAGGGAGAAAGAGAGATAACAATGGGAGGAGAAAGAGAGATTGAGAGAGCCAGAGAGGGGAGAGAGAGGGAAAAGAAAGAGATAGAGAGGGTTAGGTTTAATCTTGAAACAATGTCATTTTATTATAAAATTATTTTACATATATATATATTATAGGTTGGATCGGGTGAATGCGGTAAAGCTTAGGAGGGCTTAAGTCCAGCCCGAGCCTCGTTCTTAACTTCCAACTAGGCAGATATTGGATGGAATGGGGCAAGGTGGTGGGTGGCGGTTCCCCGCCTCTCAACCCTATGTTCAGCTGCATCTATTTGAATTAAAAATTTATAAAGCGCACCTCTTGGCAATCGAAATCAATCACCCAAGTGGTGACTTCTTCTTGACTTCATGTCAAGAAATATGAGACCCATTTTGTATAGCTATTTTTATTTTTATTTTATTTTATTTTATTATTATTATTTTTTAATATTATTTCTAACTTTGCAACAAACTATTGGGGGCCATTTGTTTGGGTCTCGCACTCCCACGGTTTTGTACTATTTTTAAATTTAATGTTTATTCTGCTTGAAAAAATAGGTAATAAAAATTGGAATTAAAAATTAAAAAAAAAACTAATTTATCTTTAAGGTAGAAAAGAGAGATGAGCAAGTATGGCTATAAATGATGATGGAGGCTAATCTTTTGCTTGTATCATGGTGATTCTGCCATATCTGGTACGTGGAACCTTGTACTTGTTTCCTTGTTTAACGCACACAAGTAGTTGGGATATGGCAAATTAATCAAACCGGGGCAACATAGCTAAGGAAACTTACCCAAAAAGGTTGTCGGCGGTACATGACAGTCTTCCATACTTTTGGTCAAAAGTAATTCACATTTTCGATGTTGACTTCTTTAAATGCCATTTTTTATTTAATAAAATGAATTTTTATCTTAAAAAATTACTTTAAGTAAAAAATAATTTATATAAATCTCCCCCAAAATCACCGCCAAAACAATCAATCTTGAAGTCCAATATTTAAACTACTAAAAACTTTAAACTTATAATCTATCCACTCAGTAAAAAAATTAAAAAAAAAAAACCATGTAAATATCCTTCCCAAAAAATAAGAATTCAAACAAATAAAAAAACATAAAAAGAGAGAGGATATTTTATATTTCTTGGCAATCAGGTTTAATTTAAATTAAGTTCATTTCAACTCATTTTATTTAATCATTATAATTTTTTAAATTTTCAAATAAAATATAAAAAATAATTCAACTTTTCAAATTTTAAAACAAAAATAATATTAAAAAATTATATTTTAACAACATTTTATTCAAATTTTAACTTTTATCTTATCTCAAGTCAACTAATTATCCAAACAATAGAATAATCTTGTATTTTTAAGTGAAAAATGGGATATTTTACAATTTATTGAAGTTTCGAGTAGTTCTAAATTATGTGGTAGTTTGAGCCTTGAGGGCTTTGTGTTTTTTTTTAGTAATATAATCATTAATAAAATCAAATGCATTTAAAAAAAAAAGTTAAAACAATATATATATATATATATATAAAGTTTAAAAAAATCCGCCCTCTTTATATTTTTAACAAGTAACAATTTCATATATTTCCTTTGGAAAAATAATACCTCCATTTTCAAAAATAAACTAAAAAAACACTCATTAAAACTTCTCAAAACTCAAAAATATTTAAATACATCGGCCTTGTACATTAAAGATGTTGACTCAATGATAATTGAAATTGATAGGGCCAACACAGATATGACAAATGCTAAAGTTAGGGATGTAATCGAGCCGAGCCGAGTCAATTTTTGGCTCGACTCAAAATATTCGAACTCGAGCTCGGGCTCGAGGTTTTTGTTAAATCTTTGTTCGAGCTCAACTCGATAAGTTAAAATCTCAACTCGAGCTCGAGCTCGAGCTCGTTCCACAAACGAGTTCGAGTGGAGCCGAACTCGAGCTCAAATTGTTTTTTTTTTTTTGAATAAGATTTAATAATTAATAAATTAAATAAATAAAAAAGAATTAATATTGAATTTATACAACTAACAAGTAGAACATCTATTAAATTATAAAATTTTAAAAAATTTATAAATAATTAATATCTAACTAGTTAATATTTATCCAAAATAACAATATATTATATGTCTACAAATATTATTAATGCATACACTTAATATGATAGCATATATCTATTTCATATATGGTTCCCGCATACTAGTATATGAAATTATTAAATTTTATCTACTAATTATTATACAAATTATAAAATATACCTATGAAATATATTCACTATATAGACATAAGTAATTAGAATACATATTATATATTTAATTATAAAAGTGGTATGCTTATATTATTAGCTAATACATATATACATGCATAGGTGTATGTATATATTTATCAATATATGAATGAGTTTTAATCGAGTCGAGCTAACGAGTCGACTCGAGCATAAACGAGCGAGCCTAAACAAGCTTTAACCGAGTTGAGTCGAGTTTTGTCGGGTATGTGTCATTTACAAATCGAGTGGGTATCTACTTTTAGGAACAAGCTTTTTTTTTCACGAGTCGAGTTCGATTCGAGTTTAACTGAGCGAGTACCGAGCGAGCTATCTAACAGACTGGTTCATTTACAGCCCTAGCTAAAGTAAATTGTTTTCTCTTCGGGTGAGAAAGTACTGCACAGTTGTGATAAATTTTTTTTTCTTTTTATGCCTTTCATTGATAACTTTTGGCTGCTTAAATAAGCAAGGCCATGTACAAAATGTCAAAATAAAAGAGAAACTAGTAACTAGCAACTGGAATGCAAACACACGTAAAAACAAAAAACAGAGCATAAGAAATAAACATGCGAAAAAAATAGATTACACGAACTAACGAAATAAATATGCAAAAAACATCACTCTAACTGCCAATGACTCAGTCCACGAAGCATGCATACAAGATTTTAACGTAATGACCCAGTCTACGCCGCATGCAAACGTCGAGATCTTTACGTCCAACCTCACTGCATGCATGCCACGCACATTCAAGCCTCACTCTTTGATACTTGGGTTCGGCTTTGAATTTCCCTTAGACTTAGGTGGCCTATCAATACTCCCTCATTAAGTAGATCCTTGCTCTCAAAGTCTACAGTTAGAAACATTTGCAGCAGCTTTTTTTGTCTAGCCAGTTTTTGATGGACTTGGACCATTTGAAGGTCGTTTGCTGCTGGTATGGGTGCAGTTTCAAAAGTATTATATTGTCGATTTCGAATGAAACATCCTTCCTCAATTGGTTGCTATTCGATGACATCTTCACAGATAATGTTGTCGCTGTCATCGTGTCCTTCCAGTTCCACCATGAGTAGCCGGGACGCTTGACAAATTAATCAAACCGTCCATTACCAAGAGGCAACTGGGCTAAGGAAACTTGTACTTTTTTCGTTAGCAGTTGGGATATGGCAAATTAGTCAAACCGTCCATTATCCGGAGGCAACATGGCTAAGGAAACTTACCCAACGGCGGTACATGACAGTCTTCCATACTTTATGGTCAAAAGTAATTCAGATTTTCGACGTTGACATCTTTCAAATACCATTTTTTATTTAACAAAAAGAATTTTAATCTTAAAAAATTACTTTAAGGTAAAAAAAAATTATAAACCTCCCCCAAAATCACCACCAAAACCATCAATCTTGAAGTCCAATGGTCAAACTACTAAAAAATTATAATCTATCCCCAGTAAAAAGATAAAAAAAAAAAAAAAAAGCCATATAAATATCCTTCCTAAAAAAATAAGAACTCAAAAAAATACAAAACCATAAAAAAAGATATTTTATATTTCTTGATAATAGGCCTTATTTGAATAATAAGTCGATCTCAACTCATCTATTCTAATTATTACAATTTTCTCAATCTTTTAAATAAAATATAATAAACAATTCAACTTTTCAAATCTCAAAATAAAAATATAATTAAAAAATTATATTCTAACAATATTTATTTAAATTTTAACTCATTTTATTTCAAGTCAACTCATTATTCTAACCTCCCATGAGAATAATCTTGTATTTTTAAGTGGGAAATGGGGTATATTACAATTTATTGAAGTTTCGAGTAGTTCTAAATTATGTGGTAGTTTGAGCCTTGAGGGCTTTGTGTTTTTTTTTTAGTAATATAATCATTAATAAAATCAAATGCATTTTTTAAAAAAAAGTTAAAACAAAAATTATAATTTTTTTTTAAAAAACAATTCACTCTCTTTATATTTTAAGAGTTTTATTACGTACAAACAAAATCACGTACTAATCTGTGCATTTATTACGTAAAAGCAAAATCGCGTACTAATCTGTGTATCAATACTGATTCCTTCATATTTAAAATTTAAATTAGCATTGTTTTTAATAAAATATACTTTTTGATAAATTACATTAGATTGGTGCACATATAGTGTACAATTGTACTTGTAACTAGATTTTTCCATATTTTTAATAGGGGTGGGCAGCCCTCGCTACCTCGACCCTATCTGCCCCACCCCTGCATGGGCGGGCGGGCTAATGCAGGGGTGGGGGCCCCCGTCATGCATAGAAGACCCCTAGCGGGGGCTGGCTAACCCCAACGGGGCCCTCCCCGCACTCATCTCCTATTTAATATAAAACAAATTATATTTTTAATATTTATACAAATAATTTAAATGAATATATTGTATATAGATATATACAATTTGTTAAAAAGTTGAAATTGAATTCAAGTTAATAGATTGCCTTGGCCTCCTAAGCCAACATTTATATACGAGGCTAAGACAATACAATAGTCATACTTAAAGGTTGGCCTAGGAGGCCAAAACAATTGAGTTTATATTCTTTTTTAATGTATAAATTTTAATTTATAATTTAAATTATATTATAATTTGAGTCTTAAAAAAAAATTTAGACTCAAAAATAATTTATAGACCCCATGGGTCATTGGGTTGAGCAGGATGTGTGGCGGGGTGCAGTTTCAACCCACCCTTTGCCTTACTAGGCGGGGTACCTGGTCCGTGTAGGCAGGGGGCTACCCCGCACCATATGGTGCAGGTAGCACTCCTATTTTTAACAATTAACAACCTCATATATTTTCTTTCAAAAAATAATCACTCCGCCTTCACAAATAATACTAAAAAACACTCACTAAAACTTGTCGAAATTCAAAATATTTAGATACAACCGCCTCATACTATTTAGCATGTTGACTCAATGATAATTGGAACACTCTCAAGTAGTTTGACATCAATAATTTTTTAGTTATTTTATTTTTAAGTCTATGTATTACATACTATATACTTGAAAATATAATTTTTCATAATTATTATATCATTAACGCTTTGAATTATTACACTTGTAATATCCATTTTTTAGAAAGAACATTATCTTCTGGTTAATATGTAAATGAAGTAAATATTCTAACTTTTGTAATTTTCAATTAAAATAATCTTCAAACCGGTCGGTCTATTCTCCCTCAAATAACAACCCACTAATGGGTGTTTGCCATGTATGTCTCCCATTTCAAATCACATATGACTGTACAACAACTGATAATGCATGGACAAAAAAAAGCTTCCCCTCCTTCTCAGCTCCCCTTCTCTCATAACCCTTCCCCTTTCCCATTCCCCCTCTTATCATGTTCTCAATAATCATATATATGATTCAAGTGTTTCATTAACTAACAAAGTACAATAAAATATTATGGTTTGGTGATAATGATTAATTCTAGAAAATGGCACAAATATCATCTTATAAATATATGTCAGGTATGTGGCATCAAATGTAACAACATCTCCAAAATATTGGTATGCGTCCATTGATCTTGCATTTGTCTAAAAACAAATTTCCATACATCCATTGTCATCAACTTACATGGAGTACACAAACACAAGTTTTTTCCATTGTCGATCAAGAAAGTAGGCATATAATATTTGTGTATCACGCTCTTTGAAAAATTTTCTCCTTTTGTTTCCCAAATAATTTTTTACATCCTTATCAATACAACCAATGTTAAAATTACCGCTTGATTCTTTACTCAACACTGACATTATATTCCTTGTCGATACACCAAACTCATTCAAAGTCATAATAAGTTTTTTTTTTTTGGATATGTTTGACTCTCCTGTGTCCACAGAGCAAACTAGTACATCTCGGTGTAAGTAGCATATGATTATGTTCAAGCACAAACTTGCATAGTGCCTACTTTTCACCATCTTTTTTTTATTTTCATTATTCATTTACATCCAATTTTTGTCTCAGTAAGTTTAGGAATTGTTCGTTCTTTTTGTTTGCAACATTTCCGCCGGAATTCTTCCCTTGAGCAAACATAGTCTACTGCAATTAGTTTTCTCTCATCTTTTGACAATCGAGTATGGTTGATCCGAATGGAAAAACTTTTTTTTTCTTGCATACGTCTTATAAAATGCTCGGAAGTCATCTATGTCATCAAATACCATACCAATGAATGGTTCCAGAGAACCACTACTCAAAGAGAAAATCACATTCACCCCATCATCCACACTGACTCCATCTTCCACATTCACTACATTTTTCACATTTACTCAAATCTTCCTCATTCACTACATTTTTCATATTCACATCACATTATTCTTCTACACTTTTAGCCTAAAGCCCTACATCTTCACCTTCTGGACATTTATGGCTCATCATTATCTCAACTTCATCACTATTAGAATTCAAAATTTGATTATACGTTACAAAATAAGAAATACAAAATAAGATCATTCAACAATCTGAAGCTAGGCACACAATCTAATATTCATGTAGTCAGTTAATTTGCCAAGAAAATCTAATTTTTCAAGAAAATCCATTTCATTTTCTGTAATTTACATAAAAAATTTTCAGATATATTCAAACAAGGACAAAGCATATGTGTGAATCAATCGGCCCCATGTGCAAATGATGCTCCAAAAAATTATTTTCAATATGCTAACTAGAAAATTCTAATTTTCCAAGAAAATTCATTCTGTATTCTGTCATTTTAGTTGGAAAGATTTTCAGATTTATACAAACATACTCGAGGACAAAGCATATGTGAGATTCAATTGGCCCTATGTGCAGATGATGCTTCAAAAGATTATTTTCCCATCTACTAATTAGCAAATTCTAATTTTCCAAAAAAATCTAATTTCCCAAGAAAATCAATTTCATATTCTATCATTTTAGCCAAGAAAATTTTCAGATTTATAATCAGTGCCATTAAAATGTATTCATCAAAAATACCCCCAAATAATTTTCAAGTTTTTTCCTAAATGACCAATCCATATGAGTGAAAAAATCATGCATCAATGCAAAAATAAACCATGAAGTGGCAAAGGAGATAACGGCGACCTCTGCAGATGATGATAGCCAACTTGAATGCTGTGGTGGGCGAAGGCTGTGATGGGTGACAAAACTTGGTGGGGGCGAATGTGTTGTCTAACTGTGGAGGTGACGGTTCTGGTATCGTGCGGCGGTGGTCTAGGTTCTTTCTAATGTTCAAGGTGATTTAGAAGTTCCAAAGAGGCGTTGAGGAGACTATAAAACTTCAATTTCACTTATGTTGGTTTTATTAGATGAGACCAGATTCATTATATGTAGTGTAGAATTTTACATGTGGTTGGTTTTTTTTAGGGGCTATTAAACACCCAGGAACAAACAGACCGTTCCAAAGAGGAACTGTTTTCAATTCCCTTCCCTTATAAACAGAAAGCCTGGCAAGGCATGGAAATGTGGCCACACTTCTTAAATGCTTAGCTTTGCAAATTTCTACTTGTGAACAATTTTGCAAATCAATATTCTAAACAATCATTTTTTTTTATTTTACATGCCAATTGGCTTTGGGGCTCATGCATACACCCTGGTTAAGTTGAAAATAAGAATGCCCCTTAAAGAGATTAGTATTGGTTTATGTAAAATTTTACACATCATTTGACTGATATATCACTTTTACATTTTGCCTAACTCACTCAAAACTTAACCCTCCATTGGATTGTTCGTTTAAGTACTCTCTGTAATAATAAAATATATTTTTTAATTTTTTATTCTACTTTTTTAAACATCATATTTTGTAGATCTAATGATCATACTTTTTTTATTTAGTTCAACGGCACTCGTGTTTTTTTTAATATTTAATTATCGAACATCTCTCTTAAATTTAATACCAACTCCTTTTATAAGCTCTTCTTAAACTATAGGGCAAGTTTCACCATTTAGTTGAATAAGGGAAATCAAGCACGTACTTTGTATGCGCCTTCCATACTGGTTACTCTAAACTCAAAAGGTGTGTAAATGTTACGAAGGTAAGATATGGAAAAATGGTGTTCTATTTTTCATTGCTCTGTTTTGAGTACATACGTTTCTATATATAATACAATTAGAGTATCTAATGTAAAACTAATGTATACATTCAAAATTCAAATATAAAAATCAAATCCCATATTTTATGCATCTCCTTCTCTTGTGCGTGATTTACGGTGGCTGTTTGTGATCTTGGCTTGAGATGTGATTTCCTCATGATCTTCAGTTGGTTGAGAATTGGCAGTTTGAGATACGCCAATATCCCCCCGCAATTGAAAGGGTACTTCATGCAATTGAAGATTGTGACATAATATAGTAAATCTAGATGCATTTAACGCCTTGGTGAGGAGGTCGGCCAGCTGGTCTTTTGAAGATAAAAATGACACTTGAAACTTCTTTTGAAGAACTTGATCACACACATAATGAAAGTCAATTTGGACATGCTTTGTGCGTGCATGGAATACCGGATTATATGAGAGATAAGTAGCACCAATATTATCACAGTATAGTTGTAGACAACTAGGTAGATAAATATGGTGCATGGAATACCGGATTATATGAGAGATAAGTAGCACCAATATTATCACAGCATAGTTGTAGACAACTAGGTAGATAAATATGTAAATCATGTAAAATTGACTGAATCCATTGAATTTCTGCCGATGTGTTTGAGAGAGATTTATACTCGGATTCTGTACTACTTCTTGCAACGGTTTGCTGTTGTTTATAGCTCCAAGAGATTAATTTTTTTTTTCTGTGAAAAACATAATAGGCATCCACACTTCTACAGTCGTCTCTATCCCCTGCCCAGTCGGCATCACTAAAGCCATGAAGAGTATGATCAAATTGTCTTGAGAAGTGAGGACCGAATGATATAGTATGCTTGAGGTAACGTAGAATTCTCTTTACTACCTGCCAGTGAGGCTCCTTTGGTTGATGCATGAACTTGCTTACACGTTGAACACTATAAACTATATCTGGCCGGGTGAAACCGAGGTAGTGAAGAGCTCCAACTATACTTCGGTAAAGTTGAGGATCATGGAAGTCAACACCTTCAAATTTTGAAATATGGCAGGTGGTTGCCATAGGTTTTGTGCATGGTTTCACATTATCCATATCGAGTTTGCATAGTAGATTACTGATGTACTTGCATTGTATTAAGTATGAAGCATCACCTGCACACAAGGCTTCGACACCTAGGAAAAAAGATAATTGGCTGAGATCTTTTACTGGAAATGTTTTTGATATTGTGCTGATTAAACTATCAATAGCCCTTGTATTGGATATTGTAACAATTATATCATCCACATAAATGAGAATGATTAATTGAATTTTGTCTCGATGAAAGGTGTAGAGAGAAGTGTCGGCTTTTGATCCTTCAAAACCAAGTTGTTGCAATTGATCTGTGAGGCGAGAGAACCAGGCTCTTGGGGCTTGTCGAAGACCATAAATGCTTTTCTTCAATTTGCAAACATGATGAGGATAATTGGGATGAAGAATTACCTCGACCATTGCCGCGAGATGAGCCTCCAAAGCCACGGCTTTTACCAGAATTGTTATGGCCACGATTTCCAAATGAGTTGGGCTGTCTTGCAGCTACGTTGGCTGAGGCATTTGAGATAGGGGAAGACTGAGAGTGATGAGTGATGCGGGTCTCACAGGTAAGTAAAATAGAGTAGACCTCCAGCAATGGCAAGAGTGTCTGCTAGATGTTTGATGTGCATGAAATATTCGCTTGTCGTCTGATTAACTTTGCGGGCTGTTGAAAGTTGAGTCTGCACCTGAATGACTTGAGCACTGGATTGAGAAGCAAATGAAGATGTTAGAGCAAGCCACACTTCACGAGAGGTAGTGCAATGGGTGACCTGCGCAAGAACTTCATCAGTGAGTGAGGCATTAAGACAGCTAAGAATTAAGTTGTCTTGAGTTTCCCAAATTTCAAACAGGGGATTTGGAGACATGGTGCCGGTAGCGTCAGTAATCTCCTTTGATGGTTGTTTGAGAGAACCATCAATATAACCAAAAACCTTTTGACCTTTTAAGTATGGGAGCATGGTAGCCTTCCAAGTAGGATAGTTGGTACAACTAAGTTTAGTGATATTGAGGGAAGATGTGGGATTAAAGAGGGGAAGGTAACTGGGTTGAGCATTAGACATGATGATGAGAAGGAGGTTTGGAAGTGACGTTGGTCGGTGGCTTAAACTGATACCATGTAAATGTTACGAAGGTAAGATATGGAAAAATGGTGTTTTGTTTTTCATTGCTCTGTTTTGAGTACATACGTTTGTATATATAATACAATTAGAGTATCTAATGTAAAACTAACATATACATTCAAAATTCAAATATAAAAATCAAATCCCAGATTTTATGCAGCTCCTTCTCTTGTGCATGATTTACGGTGGCTATTTGTGATCTTGGCTTGAGATGCGATTTCCTCATGATTTTCAGTTGGTTGAGAATGGACAATTTGAGATACGCCAATAAGGTGGTCACTTTCAAACTCCTTTTTATGAACAAGTTTTGGCCTTTTTCTTTTGTACATGTAAGCTCCACATACATATGAATAATGCTAGATACAGTTATAAGTTGTGCAAATTCCGCACACTCTTTTTGAAAAAGAGTAGAGTCCAATATTAAAAAAATTAAATTTTTTATATGGGTCTCATATTTACTCAATTTTCTCAAAATGAGTATGCGTGTCACTTGCATACTCTATGACTATAAATATCATTTCTTTGCACATATACGATCTTGACATTATTTTTGTAGTTGGCTCAACGGATAAATTCGGGTAAGTTTATGAAATGAAACCATTTTTGTCTAGGATCATCAGGTGTGGCCATGGGAGAGAGAGAGAGAGAGAGAGAGAGAGAGTAGCCATCTTGTTGCTTGCAAAATATCATATTAGGGATAACCTGAAAAAATCTTGCTGGCTTGCTGCTTTTTCTTGCATCCACAAGCACAAATTCCACGAATTTAGGGCTAGTTTTGGGTATTAGAGTATTCTGAAAATATTCTACTACTATTTATTATTTTATCATTACTTTTTACTACTATTTAATATTTTATTATTATTTTTTCATTACTTTTTTTATTACTATTAACAAAATATCTGAGATCACCTCATTACCCAAATGCAACCTTAACAATCAAACTCCATCAACTAATTAAATGAATCGAATGCGAATAATAATTAAATCTCATTAGAGTTTGGATGATGTAGTACTCATATTTTATCACAATATATATCTTTTAATTAAAATCATTTATATGAGCACTAATTTTAACTGGTATGTATTCTTATGATCCGATGACCAAACCATGTGTCCATGTTCTGAGGTTATATAATTCCTTTTGTACATTAATAAATGATCTGTATAAGTTCCACGTAAATAAGTTGGCACAATCATTTTGTATAAAAGTGAATTTTATCTCAAAAAATATATTAAAAAAAATCTATTATCTTTCAATGGGGTTTATTCTTTATCTTAAATCTACTTGGGAATTCAATTAATCATTATAAACCTACTGCTTGTATAAAAAATACAACATTAATACATAAAAGTTATTTTAGAAACCTACTTCCAAGGTATTCAAAGAAATCTACATTTCTTTAAAGGGCCGAGTTCAAGGTAGGCCCATGGGCAATGTTGTTGGTATAAGTTAAGAAAGAAAGGTCCAAAGAGTATCCCACCAAAAGAATTTGATGTGTTGAAAGAGAAATGTTAGAATTACATAGATATATCATAAAAATAAAGTGATAAACCTACGTAATTTCATATTATATATTAGATTTATGTTATAATAAAAATAATTTTATAATATAATATATTATATTAAATCACATTATTTTATAAATTTATTTATATAAAATTTCTTCCTAACTAAAGTATTTCTCCTGTTTTAATGACCCGCAATAATAAAATAGATATAAAAACGGGATTTCAAACAGGCAAATTAATAGCAGCAATTGGTTACAATATGAAGAACTTGCAGTCACCTCTAATTCTTCTTCGATGCCTTGGATTAATCATAAGTTATTATTATCACCAACGATATGATTTGCTTGTTCTATTTAATGAAAATTTCATTTGTGGGGGTTCACATAAATTGAGTTTAGATGTGTTTGGATGTTAAGATAAGTTTAGATGTATTTATATAAAATTGAAAAGGGTTACGGGTCCGTGAATAAAGAGGTGTTGATTTAAAAAATGTTACGAGTTTCACATATAAAGAAGTTTTGATTTGAGATAAATTTAGTAACTTAAGAGTTTGATATTTAAATGTTAGACTTAATTTAAAATTAAATTAAACTAAATTAATCTCAATTGAATCTAACTTCCAAACTGGACATTAATAGTTTTTTTTTTTTTTTATCTCAATTGAATCTAACTCAATTATAACTCAGATAGACACTCGGATTGTATTCGGATATTGATCTGTCAAAAAAATTCATTTAAAGAGAGTTACAAACACAAAACTACGTGGTCTTGAAAATCAAATGTGAAATTCGGAAATCATTTAAAGAGAGTTACAAATACAAAACGACATTGTTTCATCTATTAAGTAATTTTTTTTTAAAAAAATATGAAATTCGGTTATGGGTACTTGGTACCAACAACATATAACCGTACGCATATTTGGATAGAGCTGGATACGAAATTTGGACCCACCTGGGTAAAATTCTAGCAGATACTCGCCCAAATGAACCTGATATTTAGGATTTCAGACCAGAAAAGGGTCAAATGCACGTCTTTAAATTTTACATAATTTGTTTTAATAAAATATTATTATTTTTCCAAATCATTGTAAAAATTTGAGTACCCAAGTTACTCAGATTTGTCAAAATATCATTTTAAAGAGGAGGGTTAAAAATAAAAAAATAATGTCCTCTTGAAAATCAAAATGACATCATTTCTTCGAGTGGTGTTACTTGGACCCGCTGGAATGGGGGGGTGCCCCCTTCCCACACCCCTCTGCATGGGTGAGACCTGGGGTTGGCCAGAGTGCGAGGTATGGTGCAAGCAGGTGGGCAGGCCTGGCCCAACCTGCCCCTGCTGCCTTTCATAGAAGTGGGCAGAGCATTCCACCCTCGCGTATGATGAATGGAGTCGCCCACACCGCCCAAGTAGGGTGGGGCGGTGGAGGGTGGGTGACAGGGCAGATGTCCTATCACCCATCCCTAATTTTATCTATTATGTATTTTTTTAAAATGTAAAATTCGATTACGGGTATTTGGTACCCGTATTATATAATTGTACCCATATTCTAACAAGGGCAGTTATGAAATCCAGACTCGCCTTAGTAAAACTTAGATAGATACTCGCTCAGATGAACTCAATTTTTTGCATTTCAGTCTGAAGAAAAAAAAAATCGATCTGAATGCACGCCTTTAAATTTTATGTAAGTTTTTTTAATAAAATATTATTATTTTCCCAACTCACAACATAAATCAAATGAACTTAAAAGGCAGTAATATTTTATTAAGCTCGCATCTGCTGATCTCTTCAAACTCATTTTTGCTTATTACGGATGTTAATTTAGCTTGAAATTACTCTACCAAACATAAACTTCAAGAGTTGTAATAATTTGGGGGAATTTTTTTTATTAACATGAACATCATATATTTGGACCACCATTTTATTGAGACTTGACGAGTTAACGGGCATTCCCATTCGGTTCTTTAAACCATGTGAATAACATAAATATAAACCATAATAATAAAATAATGAATAGTAATGAAGAGTGTTGAGAAGTATTAAGTATGTCTCAATACCCAAACCGGCCCGCGTTTTTGAATCAGGGCATGCAAAACCGTGAATAAAAATTATTATTGAAAATTTTTTTAACTTGAAAGTTCAAGTTGCCTCAAAAACCAAAATTCCATGGAAGCAAATGATCACTTACTGAAAGAATGTAGCTCAAATCAACATCATTGATAGTCTATAAGGTTCAATGTGAACTCTCCAAAAACTATGTTTTATTTGTTTCATTGAATGCATCATCTACTATTGATATTAATTCATAATTAAGAAGTCTTCTTCTTTTCTCTTAGCAGTTAAAAAGTTTGGTAGTTTGTTTTTGTGCATGTTGCTTGGTAGAGACTGTCCCATCAAATTATTACATGCCTTTGAATTTTCATCTTAAGTGCTATATTTCCATTTGAGGTTCTGGTTGATCTGTAGCGGAAGATATGCTTTTCCCATCAAATTATTCTTCCCCTCTTTTAAAGATTTCCCCCCTGCGAGTAAAAAATACTAAGTTTGGAACTTTTAAAAAAGAAAAACAGTCA
The DNA here is from genome assembly GCA_011037825.1 of Carya cathayensis. NCBI lineage: Eukaryota > Viridiplantae > Streptophyta > Magnoliopsida > Fagales > Juglandaceae > Carya > Carya cathayensis. The sequence continues at coordinate 372,694 of QGSO01000260.1, forward strand.
TGTGGAAGTTTTACTAAATTACATTGAGAGTAAATATTTTTAGTACTTTAGCTCATGAATTAGCCTTGGATATGAATGAGTTCTGCTGATATTGAACCCATGCGTGCATGCAGTCAACCAAACGACCATCATGAATTAGCCTTTGAATTTCATCTTAACTGCTAAAAAACCTATGTTGATATTGAACCCATGCATGCATGCAGTCAACCAAAAATGCTATAATCATTATTTTATCCATATATCTTTTTATCATTCCCTAACGTGGCATGCGACATGCTGTGCATAATGCATGTGTCAAACTAATCATTTTTGTTTTTTTAATCATTGTGAAATCTATTTTCAATAATGTATTCGTTGTGTCTCTTGCAAATCATTTTTTTTTTTCTACATGTTTATAGTAACCGTTCAATCTATGAACATATATAAAGGGTAATGTCTTTTTTTTTTAACTATATATAAAGGGTAATGTTGTGGGAGACTAACATATTATTAGCAATGTAGTTCAAAGAGGTTGATAGATATCGATGCTTCATCTAGTTGGACTTCACAAGAGAATCCAAATGCCACAATTTCTACACTGACACCGAGATCTAGACCCACTTCTAAAGCAGCTACTTCTTGTGCAAGTAGTCGATTCCCACTCTTAGTAGACATAAAAGATGATAATAAGTTTAATGAAAAAGAGGAGATGGGTATTGGGGATGATTTAGATCTACCACCTCCATCTGCAAAGCTACCTCAGCCACAAACTACTAATAGCAAGGCACTTCTGTCTTAATAGCACATTTTAATAGTTGTTAGTGGTATAAGATACATAAGGGATTAGTGGCCACTTATCAAACCAAGCTTTTTTATGATACTTCTATGGCCACTGATGGTACACATATTAAGAAATTGGTCATCCCTTAATATAGTGAGAAGATGTTGAGAGATATGCTTTGTAGAAATGATAATTATTGACGAGATGTCTTTTACCACAATCAACAAAAGATGCTTTCGAAAGTTTGTTCAAACTATTGAGCTGCCATTTCCATTGCCATCACGGTATATGGTGACGTGGGATTGTATGAAGAGGCATGCAAAAGAGAAAACAGAGATGAAGAAGATGTTTATTATCACTGGCCAAAGAGTGTCATTTACAACTGACACATGGATATTCGTACAAAATATTTCTTCATGTGTATTACAACACACTACATTGATAGTGAGTGGAATTTGAAAAAACAGATTATTGGGTATAAAGCAATTGTGGATCATAAGGGTATATCTATTGGGGTGGCGATGAATGATTGTTTAAAAGATTAGGGAATTCAAAAAATTCTATATATTATAGTTGACAATGTCAATACCAATAACACTGCAATTTAATGGTTTAAGTAACATACGATGGTGAAAGATGATGTCACTCGTCATTATGAGTATATTCATGTTTGATGTTGTGCTCAGATAATCAACTTAATTGTTGTTGAGGGGTTAAAATAGGTCAAAGATTCCACTACCAGAGTCCGCAACATTGTGCGGTATGTAAGGGCTTCCCCCTAAAAGCTTTCCAAGTTTAGGGCAATAGTAGAACAACTTCAGATTTTATGTTCTAGTATATTATGCTTGGAAGTTCTGAGTCGATGGAACTCTATGTACATAATGATGGATGTGGCACAGAAGTATCAAAGAGTGTTCGAGTGAATGGAGGTCGAGGATGAGGGCCTTAGGTATGCTTTGCTGGAATCAGCAAAAAAAGGACTCGGTGTGCCGGACGCACGTGATTGAAGTAGTGTGTAGTACTTTGTTCAGTTTTTTAAAATCTTTTATTACATAACTATGTGGATATTTGGATTCAAATATACGACTGTGAACTTGTACTTCAGCGAGCTCTCGGGGCTTCACTTTCATTTTAAACGAGATTGTGATGACACTAGAGGATTGCTATCTGTTATGGCTATGAGGATGTAGACTAAATATGATAAATATTGGGGGATATTGAGAAGATAAATAAATTACATTTTTGTGTCTGTGATTCTTGACCCCTGATACAAGTTGGCCATTATAGAATTGGGTAAATTTCGTCCTTGGGGCGATGAGGGCTGCACAGTTTATTAGAGCGCTAAAGAGTGATTTTGATAACTTATACAAACACTACATCAATAGTGCTCAGCCCTCATCCGCAGCTGGTACCTCCTTACACTCAAGGCCAACGTGGTCGACATCTCCCTTAGATGACCATCACACAGATGATGATTTGCCTCCAAGTCATCATGAACTTATTACAACGAGGAATATTATGAACTCGTTACACCGAGGAATATTATGCAGTGTACTTATGAGGTTGAATGATATTTTATGGAAACTGTCAAGACACCTAGTGCTGTATTTTGGTTATTAACTTGGTGGAAGACTAATTTCACCAAGTCTCCAATCATTTTCTGTATTGCCTGAGATGTGCTAGCCATTCTTATTACTATGGTTGTCTCAGAGTCAGCGTCTAGCACTGGAGGTCGAGTGTTTGATGCTTATCAGAGTTCATTGTCACCGTCAATGGTGGAGACCCTCTTTTGCACACAGAATTGGATAAGTGATATGCCCATTGGACTAGATACCGCCGGCATTGATACTGAGAGCTATAGGCTTGAATCGGGTAACCTTATTTGACTTATTTTCTTATTATTTAATGTTTATTTAAATAATTATTTAATTATTTTAATAATTATTTATTTCTTTTTAATGTTTGATTTATTTAACTTATACTTTTTATAATTTCATAGATCTAATTGTGAACCCTAGCATAATTGCTAATAACTGATAGTCTGATATGGATGCCCCTTAGGAGTTGGGATGTAATTGATGGAGTACAGATAACCCACTTTAATCTTTATTGGTGAGAAATGAGAATCAAATTCTACTTTTAGCGTGTTCAAATTTCTAATACCATTTTTTTTCCTTTTATTGATTGCGACTTTCTATCTTAATTTCAGGTATCACCATTGACACTGATCCGTGTTGCAGATGATGCTTTTAATTTTTAGTGTTTATATAGTTATCCGTGATTGCGACTTTTTAGTATTTTTACATCATTCAATGCTTAGTGTTGTAAAAAATAGATTGCTATAACTTATGGGCCTACCACTATGGCTATATGTTATTTAGTTTTTGAACTATTGTATAGGGGTTTTTGAAAGATATATTACATTATTTTTATTTTTATTTTTTAAATTTTTGGGTTCGGAATTGGCCCAATGGGGGCAATGGGCCCCTTAACTCATCGGAGCTCCAACCTCCGATCGGAGCTTGGAACTCTAATTGGCAATCAAAACCCCAACCTCCGATCAGAGTCAAACTCTGATTCTGTCTGGAGTTGAAGTCGGAGTAGAAATCTTCCTCCAACTAAGGTCGCAAAACACAACTCTGACTTCGTCGGAGTCAGAACACAGCCCTAGTTCTAATTACTCTATAGGAGTGGGTTAATTCACAAGTATTTTTAATGGGGCTCCATCGATATGACAAGGTAATCCGAACTCAGATGGCCACCAAGTATTTTATAATAGTTTTCACGAAAGACAACCGAAGTTTAAGGTTTTGCAGCCATTCGAGGTTGTCCTCCTATCTTACGAATGTTGTAAATAAAAAAAAATCATTCTGAGCCCCTTGAAACACACATTCGTTAATTGTAATTATAGCGACATGTACTAAACTTTTGAAAACGGTGTATGGCATTTTCAATAATTGTAATTATAATGTAGTTTTATGATTCACACGTTAAATTTGTACTTGGGGGCTATTGTGAATGGGCAATAATAAAATATTGTACGTAGAATTGATAAAAAAAATTTATAGATGTATTTGAACTCTTTTCAAGTTTGTATTCCAGTTATTGAGAATGAATTTGTAATCTATCAAGTGTGTAATTTTTCTTAATGTGTGAAAAATATTTATTTATCTATTCCTTTCCTTTGGGTATTTCTAAAACTTAGATCATTTCAATTACTGTTAGATTTGGCAAGAAAACGATAATCTTATTTTTTATTTATTCATTACAAATAAAATACCATTAAAAAAGATGAATATTGATTATTTGTAAAATTGAAATAATTTTAAAATTATTTTCTTATCACAATAAAAAATCAGATTTGTGTTTAAAACTTATGTGAAAGTTGATATTATTGAAAAGAAGGAGGTAAAAGAGTGAGTAGTTAAAATTGTAAATAAAAATAAGAGAAAAGAATAATAAAAAAAATAGAAAAATTATTTTATTAGAACAAAAATGTATAGGAAATGAAATTAATAAGATTTTTAAAAAATTAGTAAAATTTAGAATAAAATTTGAAGAATGATGTCTGTTAATTTTTAAATTTTTATAGAGAACGGAGGGGAACGCTGACAGCCTTTACCTCATGTTGTCTCTCTCACTCAATTCTCCGACCCCACTGTTTCAGAAGGCAAAAGATGCTGCGAGAGAGACAGAGAGAGAGAGCCTCGGAAACTGCAACAAGGTAGAGAAGAAGAAGAAGAAGAAGTAGAAGCAGCACAAACAGCTACACCACATTTGTTTAGAACGACCAATCTGCTTTTCTGAAAGAACAATAGTTCAGAATCTCTCTCGCAATCTCACCAGCTTCTTCAAAAGATTCGTAAGGTAAACGAAGATACATAATGCTGATCTTTATCCTTTTCTTTTTCTCTTTTCTGCTTCCTCTTTCTCCACCCCAAATGTTCTCCCCGTTCACCACTCTAACAAGAACCTAGAAAACAAAATAAAGACCTCGCTTTATTGCTGCATTCTGTTTTGCTGTCTAGTTTCTCACGTTTTCACGGCATCCAAACGAGGTTATATGCTTTTTTATCTTTTACCTGTATTTTTAACTCTCAATTTCCGACTCATTGTGGTGCTTCATCCCTTTTAATTACGTTTATATTTTCTTTCTCTGATTGTAATGATATTTCATTATTTCTTTTGAAGTTCTTTTTGGACGAAATCTAATTTTTTTCGTATAGAAAAAAATTGTTCTGCCGAGAACTGACACGTTGCAGCTCTTTCTTCTAGCTCGAGACCTCGATATTGCAGGCTTTGAAACGCAAACCGAGTCTCAAAAAGGTTGCTTGTAGTTTTCCAACTTTAATTTTCTTTTACCTATAAAATAACCTTCTCAGAGGGCGCCTTAAGTTCTCGTTGATATTTTCTACCAAATTGCTTGCTTTTGCTGAGTTTTTTCACAGATTTCTTTTCCTCGTTTCCTTCCATATGCTTTAGATCTGTTTGCCTTTGTTTCCAGGTTTAATCGCCCCCTAAAATATCTATTTACGCATATTATTTTCCTCATTTCCTTCAAAATGGTCCAGGAAAATATCTAGTTATCTTTTTTTCTTTTTTTTTTTTGAACGAGAAAAAGATTCCGTAATAGTGATGTCTGTAGAATCGAATGGACTGATCGATGTTGTTTTCCGGCTTTTCACAGACAAAATCATACGCTTAGAGCGGTTTCATAGAGCTTTTTTGTATCCAAAAAATGTCAAAACCCCACGTTATACAGTCCTCTCATTTCTTCACGGCGAAACTGGAGGGGATATATATGTCACGCTATGGACAAAGTTTACCATTTTATGTTCTCGTCTCTCGTGTGAAGATAATAAAGGGTTATGTCTATGATTTTATGTACTTTTCCTGTAGCAGTGGTCCCTTTTGACGATATAACTGAGTAACGGGTTTTCAGCATGTTGGATACAAAACAACAACATGGGTAGGTGAAGTTGAAATTTACTTAGTACTGTTTTATTAACGTTTTCAACATCCTCTGGCGCCACTTTTATGGCTTTTTTTGTGGAGTTTTTCTTTATTTAATTTTTTATTTTCTATCAAATTTATGGTTAGGAGTATATCTTCTGCCTTTGTGGCTTACAATAGGATGATAAGGAGCACATGTCCTCTATCATGAACCCATTAATTTCATCATGTTAATTCGCATTGGATTCCCTCGCCTCTGTTTTTTTTTTTCCCCTGAACTGTGACAGCCTTTATGGGTCAGGCAGCATTAAAGTAGCGGAGCCTATACATCAACCTCATTTGCGCTTTGTTCCTAGAGGGGCTGTTAAATCATGCAGACCGCGAAAGAAAGGTAACCTCAAATGCTTATTTACTCTCGTCCTTTTGGAGGCTTCTTGTGATGTTGCTTCGTAAAACTGAAGGGTTAGATGAGGCTGGCCGGGTAATGCTGTTTAAATTCAAATCAACCATTTATATTTTTTTTGCCTTCTGAGCCATTTCTTGTGTTTAAATTCAAGTAAGACCATTTGTATTTTTTGCCATCTAGGCCATTTCTCGTCTGTTAGAACAAACTGTACTGCATGAGTACTGCATGGGTGTTTACCCGAAATCTAACATTAATACTGGTTATGGATGGCATTAGTTTAATTTTTTGAATGTAATGCCAGAGATTGTTTATCTTTTAGTGCTTCATCCATTCGAAAATTTTTCTTAGGTTTGTCTTCTCTTTCCTTGGAATATTCTTATGTGTACTGCACATCACTGTTACCAATGCGTTCATGCAACTTTCACAGTCTAAATTACTATTGAGGATCCTTTTTTCTAATGTTGGCAAGCCATGGCTCATAAGTTGCAAAACAAAGATTTAGCTATCTGTTTTTGTCCCCTGCATTGACATGGGTCTATGCTGGGACCTCGATGCAGTTAAAGGAACATAGAGGGCCCCAGCAAGTCCAAGTCCTGGGCAGAATAAGGAATATTATCATTTCTATAACCATGATGGATTGCTGGCTTATTTGCTGCTTACCTTTGTTATTCTAATTATATACCATCTATCCCCGCTGTGGAATGGGGGACCTTTGTTGTTAGAGGTAAGGCTAACTAGATGCATAGTTGGCCCCTTTTGATAACTTATAGTATCATTCTGTTGATTTAAACCATCGTTTCTCAGCACTAAATACTCAAATATTTTAGATTTCTATATGAAGAAAATTTTCACCAACTAAATTTGAAGTTCAGTGGAGCAGTGGTAATCACTTTGCATTTCATTGTCTACATTTGTGGGTTCTGGAATACATCCGACCTGGGGCATTCCTGGGGAAGATGCAAGTGGCATGGCTTCTTAGATGGGCCATAAGCTTAAGAAGTCTTAATTACACATCACAATTGTGTTTCATTTTTCAAAATTTTTTGGTCTAATTTTCATATACATAGTGAGTGTTATCTGCCAGCCGCTATGTGGAATACCTATGCAGAAATAGTGAAGTGTAAGAAAGTGACTTGCATGAAAATAAAAGGCTTAAGCTTTGGATATTGTTAATGCTCCTATTCATTTTAATAAACTTTTAAAGAGTGGTCTCCTATGCTAATCTAAAGCTCCTAACCCAAAAAGTTTAAGAACCATTTATTGAAGAAAAATGATATTCATCAGTTTTTTTTATTGACACCGGGTGCACAAGCCCTAAGCTAGAATTTTTCCTTAAGTGCACCTCGGGTAATTGAAGAGGAAATTTTCCGTCTGATGGTCCCTAGAAATTGTTTTCAATAGGGTTCAAATCTTAGACCTAGAGGGAGCATCCTACCAAGACCAAAGCCCTTACCACTTGAGCCAACGGTTATGTTCATCATCTTTTTTCTACCATTACTTTGCTTTATCTCTTGATGCTCCATCAAATGATTGACAGATAAGTGAAAGAATTCCGCAACTTACGAGTCGGTGTTATTTACCACTCATTGTGGGACCCATTATGATGATTTATAAAATATGTTAAAAATACCAATACTTTTTCATATTAGCTGATGCGACATACTTCCAAATCAGTAGTGTATCACTAAACAGGCTTGTAAATAGATTTTTTCTTCATGAAAAATAACTAATATTTTTCCAGTCTTTTGATTATGCAACAAGGGATGATGAGAAGATGGTGGTTAAAATGAAGATAAATAGCATCACTTTTTATTGACTGATGATTCTGTAAAACAAAGAAATTTTCCATGGACATTGCTTTACCTCCTAATGTTTGAAATTTCTCTTTCCACTCTCTCTCTCTCAAAAGTACTAGAACACTGTTTTCCCAAGTGTAATATAAGTGCATGACATATATTCAAATTTGAAGTGTTTAGTTTTTATTTGTCATAAAAAATACATTCAAATTTGACATCTGCAATCAATAGAGTTGGAATATATGCCAAAACTGGTGTTTAGTTCTGATCGATCCAATATATCATTATCAGAATTTTCATAACTATGTGAAATAATCTCTTGTATGTCCATGTACTTCCTGGTAAAGCATAATTGAATAAAAGTTTATCAGTGACTGAGATGGCTCGTCCATCAATTAGCTGGTTGACTGAGAGTATGATCTAAAATATATTGATGAAGTGGTTTCTGCCAACCTTATGAGATTGTCACTCATGTATATCATGATTAAATTATTTTTGTTTTAAGGTATTTCTATCCCCATAGAAGCTTGTGATTTCTGATACCATTTATAACTCATAACTGATTGCCATATCACTTATCTTAATGTCAGAAGTAGCTCCTCAGAAGTGCCTCCAAAGATTTCTTCTCGAGCCGTACGCCAACTCAAGCCAGCTGCATTAGAGATTGACTCTACATCTGCTTCGACTCAAACTAGCAGAATACCGAAAGACAGAAGCCCAAAAGTTGAGCGCAGATCACCAAGGAGCCCTGTATCCGAGGTACTCTTAATAGCTGATTCCACTAACCCTGCTGTAATAGCCTAAGTGTTAAGCTTGTTGTGTTTGGATGTATGTGCAAGCACTGACTAGCAACTATTTATGAGAATCCCGGTCTCTTCTCCCCTTTGATAAATGTGTGTTCAGAAATTAGGAATGCACAATCAATTAACTCAATGTCAAATTATTGTTGAGATTATCTTGATGTTCCTGGCAACTAGTGTTATATTAATGTAGGTTTTCTTCTCTTAGTCCTTTTGTTTGGATTTTCTATGCAAGGTTGGGCAAGTTGGTTTTGCCCTCTTCAACTGCTCTGTACATTGTTAATGCTCTATGTTTGCACATTGATGGAGAAATCTTGTCAGGTGAAAGACTTTCTATCTGGAAAAGTGTGCCATAAAACTTGGCCTGCCTCCCCTCTACAGTGCTTAGTATCAAATTGTATGGGTCGTATATATAATAAATATATATGTATGTCTGCATATGTATGTGTATATCTATTTATTTAACACTAAGTTTGCTGTTGATTTCTGTTAAGATAAATATAAATGATTAAATCTATCTCTTTCCATCAGTTTAAGCTTTTGAGATAAGTTGTGTTTAACAATCTCAAGGGGGCATGTACAAGAATTAAGTTACACATTTCATTTCTTAAGTTAGAGGGGAACAGAGAGAGAGGCTTTCTAATTCATTTTTAAAAGTAGCTTTTTTCTCCAATTGTTTGTGAATGTAGGCACATTGCTTAACCATGTAAAACTTTCTTTATTACTGCATTGTTTCCTGATCTGTATGTGATTACTACATGGCATCTTTCTCTCCATCTGTAATTATGTAATAGTGGTATTTGTTTATCTACTCTCCATTGCATAACTGTTACTCCAGTGCTTCTCTTTTTCTATAGAAGTGGGAGTACATATGTTGCATGATAGTTTCTGGATGTTTCCTACAAAGGTAGAGTTGAAAGTTCTCGAGGATTTCTAAACTTGCATCTTTCTTTCTCCAGAAGAAGCGCCCAAGCAGAATATCTGAATTGGAATCCCAGGTTTCTCAACTTCGAGAGGAACTGAAGAAGACAGAGGATCAGCTGAGTTTATCTGAGTCATGGAAGCAGCAAGCCCAGCAAGATGCTGAGGAGTCCAAGAAGCAACTATTGGTCCTGTCTTCAAAGCTTGAAGAGTCCCAGCAGCAGCTTCTGCAGGTGTCTGATTCTGGGGAAGCTCGTATTTTTGAGCACCAAAAGATCTCTCAAGAACAGGATCCAGCTAGGCTGTCTGAGCTCGAGACTGTCCTGAAGCAGAATTCAGTTGAGTCAGATGCCTTGACCTCTGCCATGAATGAGATTCAGCAGCTTAAAGTCCAGCTTGAAATGGTAGCTGAATCTGAGGCTACACAAACCAAGCAGGTAGAATTAGCAAATGCAGAGCTGCAGAGTTTTAAAGGAAACCTTGCAGAAACTCTTTCTCTTGTGGAGAACATGAAAAATCAGCTACAAGATTGCAAAGAATCAGAAGCCCAGGCCGAAGCAATGGTTATGGAAACTCTGCTGCAACTGGAAACTGCTAAAAAAACTGTAGAGGTGCTCGGGTCAGATAGGTTGAAAGCCATTGAAGCTTACAACTCAATTGCCTTGGAGTTAGACCAGTCAAGGGTACGTGCCAACTTACTAGAGGGACTTGTAAGAAAACTTGAGGCAGACCTAAAAAATGCTAGGGGCGACCTTTACCAGAATCCTTCAGTTGAACATAGCCTTGAGCTGGAACTTCTAAGAACTCAAGAGATGAGGGAATCAATGAATATTAAAGCAGAACTTCATTCTTTGAAGCCTGAGGTGGCACGACTAAGATCTGCTCTAGAAAGTGCTGAGACCAAATACCATGAAGAACAAATTCGAAGTGCAGTGCAGATAAGAAGTGCTTATGAACTCATGGAGCAGATAAAATCTGGGTCAAATCTGAGAGAGGCTGAACTGGAGGCAGAACTAAAAAACACAAAAGCTGATGTTGAAGAGTTGAAATCAAACCTGAAGGATAAGGAAACTGAATTACAGGGTGTTTTGGAGGAGAATGAGGGGTTGAATTCAAAACTTGAGAAGAACCTCTTATACCAGAAAGAATATGAACTGGAAAAGGATCTAAAGAAATTAAATGAACATATTGCAGACTTGAGGGCCAATTTGATGGATAAGGAGACAGAATTACAGAGTATAATGGAGGAAAACGAAATGATGAAATTGGAGATCAACAAGAGGGAAATGAGCAGGGCAAACGTGAATGATGAGGTTATTGCAGAAGTAGAGGCAGCAAAGTCTGCAGAGCGAGAGGCTTTTGTGAAGCTTGGAGTTGTGATGGAGGAGGCAGATAAGAGCAACAGAAGAGCGGCAATGGTGACTGAGCAGCTGGAGGCAGCACAGTCAGCAAATTCAGAAATGCAAGGGGAGTTGAGAAGGCTAAAGGTGCAGTCTGACCAGTGGAGGAAGGCTGCGGAAGCAGCAGCAGCCATTCTTTCGGCAGGAAATAATGGAAAGGTAATGGAGAGAACTGGATCCTTGGACAGCAATTATAATTTGGTTGCAGGGAAGTTTACTTCACCCTATGCGGAAGAGATGGAGGATGATTTACTGAAGAAGAAAAATATTAATATGCTAAAGAAGATTGGAGTACTCTGGAAGAAGCCACAGAAGTAGGAAGATCTTGTTTGTGTTGCTATTACACCGCCCCTATTATTATTTCCATGGTACAAACTCCTTTTCTCATTTCTTAACTTCATGCTTTATAATTTGACAGCTAGAGTTTAGTTTGTCAGTACAGCCACGTTTAATTCCCGAAGTAAACATTGGCACTCTCCCAAACTCTCAATTATAGTGTAATGGCACAGTGATTTTCTATGCTATCTGAGATCATTTTATCTAATTCATAAAGATATGTTGTAGGTGCAAATATCCTGTTTTATACAAACATTGAGCTGCCTGTTTTTGAGTTTTAAAGAGGAACTTTGTCAACAAGTTCTAGGACACTGACAGCCGAATTAATGGGGGACATGGTTTTCACCTGATATGGGTCTCTCTTAAGCAACCTGTTTACTACACTTTTTGAGTCCTCATTGTCAACTGATCATCTAAATATTAACACATAAACATATAAAATATTTTACGATGACAAGATTAACAAAAGATGGATATTATTTCTAAATGGTTTAGTTGATATATTATTCTTTCTAAAGTGGCTCATGCCACTAGGAGAGAGCATTTTAAAAATATACCTCAATTGGTGCATCGGATTCAGAACTAATGGGTCAATAAAATTTTCTGCTGGTGGTTCCATGAATTTGCTTTTCATCAGAGTAAAAGTTCAATCCAAGAACTGCCTTTTTTTGTTCGTAAAACACATATAGCGTACATATAAGATACCAGTGAGTGTGTGTGTGTACGTGCGCACATTGAAATCTATGTTTTCACACTCTATAGCACATTTTATCGAGAATTAGCTTACTTGTTAGTGCCAAACAAGGTTGGATTAGGATTAACTGTCGATTGCTTCTCTCAAGTTTTATTTACTGAAATTATCATCCTGGTTTGTCTTTAGGACATATTACTCTTTAGTGGTACATAACATGTCAACTAGGGTAAAGTCAGTGGGAGATATAACATCTCTTTTTATCCTAATATGGTGTTTTATCTTGTGTATTTTTATTGTGATAAAGAATTATCCTTGTTCGATGTTAGAACTTAGGATTTCCATTCATTTAGTACAAAGTAGTGTTAGAACTTAGGATTTCCATTCTCTCAAGTTATTACTCTTTAGTGGTACATAACATGTCAACTAGGGTAAAGTCAGTGGGAGATATAACATCTCTTTTTATCCTAATATGGTGTTTTATCTTGTGTATTTTTATTGTGATAAAGAATTTTATCCTTGTTCGATGTTAGAACTTAGGATTTCCATTCATTTAGTACAAAGTAGTGTTAATTGATCGAGTTATCACTCTGTCAGAGTTAGTTAGTGTCCTATATAACGACACTTAAACTGAGTGAAACTCTTACACCAATAGGCTCTGGACACGTGTTTGTAATGCCTCGTCATCATTGTCATCATCTGTAAAATAAAATCCACTATAGCATAAAATTTTCAAAGTGGAAGTTTTACACCTAAGCGCCCTAAATGATGTTGCACTATTCAACAAACCCTCTTTCAATATTAATGGAAGGAGAAGAAAGATAAAGCCAAAGATTTACCCAAATCGAAAACCCTAACACAGAGGTAGAAGTCTATTGTTCCAAACTCCATAGCCAACCCGGAAAAGTTATTTCATGAATAACAGTGGTCTCTTTTAAGATGAGCCGTGTCATCATTGAAAGGTAGGAAGAAGTGGGGAGGAACGCTACCACCCATTTTTGGGATGCGCTAGGTATGATACTGGAAAGCACCCATGCATGCTTTAATTTGAGATTCTGTTTAATATAGTCATAGAAAACCTCAACTCACCCTTGAAGGAGGTGAATAGTACCAACAGGAGTCGTGAGTTTCAAATGATCCTTGAGGTTTGTAACGGTCCTCATTTTTATGAATGATCTTTAAATTTGTAAAATCTGCATTTGAAACTGTATGGGATCAAAATTTGGTAAAATTTACCTCATTTGATGAACACACTTGTTTTGGTATACCAGCCTCATGAGTGTAGGTACGTTGTTTACATTCAAACTGAATACATATCACATGCCTACCTAATAATAGATGCACTCTAAAAAGCTAATTGTTTGGTGACTTTTGGATTTCAATGCAGTGGGATGTATGATGCTGCCTTTTTTCTTGGCATGATGAAGTAATTTGTGATCGTGGACTACAACTTTTACCAAAAATGGTGAGTAGAATTAAAAATTTGGAGGACCATGTATTTTATGGAAAAGGCAAAGGAAAGATGGTTAATGTTCTTTTTGGTGTTGTCTTGACTACTGGTTTTGTTTTGATTTTCATCGAGGACGATGGGAAAATCAGTCAATATACCTCTTTTGATCCGTATTATATGGTTTATAGGCAAAAATCTGTGCAATGACTAGGAAATATATGTATAAAGTTTAATGCTTGTATTATGTGTAGAAACTGTCATTGTTGTATTATGTTTGGAACTTGACCTCGTGCATTGTGTGGGACCCTATAAACTACTTTTATGAACTGAGTGTACTGTGTACATCATGTCTGCAAACTCTCTGTACATCATGTGAATGTGTACTAGATTTTAATTATAAATTATGGAGTAATAATTAGGTACTCCTGTAATGTAATACGGACACTTGGTTCTCAGTATATCACAAACCATGTCAATAAAAAATCAATGCTATTAATGCTTAAAAGTATCCATTTTAATTCACATGGTATATTGTGATACTACGGGAGTATCACATCATCTGGATTATTACCTAATAATTTTCTGAATTATGACAATGCAAGTTTTTAGACTCGGTTGTTTTGTATAATGTAAGTGGTTCTTTGACACAGGAAAAATGATTGCACGTAACAACATTATCGTTGATTTTGTAATGTATTGTGAAATGATCAATTGTTCCAAATGCTTAAACTGATAAGATGTAAATTTAATTATTTATATTATGTTCTTAAAATGTATGGCCAAAACAGTTCTTGATTTTATAAGTTTTGATCAAAATGGTCCTCAATTTAAGTTTTATATTAATTGTCACTGCGTAGTTTACAACATGCATTCATGTATATGGTACAAGATTAATGGACAGAGTGGATGCTTCTGGCTCGGAGGGAAGCCGTCATTAGCTGCAAAAACTGCCTTGAGATAAATATCTATCCTATATATAAAATTAGCAGCTATGACCCTGTGAACAGTGGGTTTTGTTTGATGTAGAGAATTTCATTTTAGCCATTTTTCTTTTGGTGGGGGGGAACGATCCCACCAATGGAGAGCGCCTCACTGTGGACGGCAACAAGCCCGCCACCAAAGGAAGACAGTGGTGCCCACTGTAGCTTGGCGCTCCTGTAGCGAGGAAATGAACCCGTCGTGTATTGATCAGTGTGTACTATTTGAGCAAGGCTAGCAAGAGTGCAACCTCCACGGGGGGATTTCCCTATAGACACCATGAGCTTCTTGGGGACTTCTTCTATTTTCCTCTTAGGGGTTTCAAAGACATCATCTTCTTTCTCTAGGCAAAAGGATCTTTATCCTCAATTGTACTAAGAGATAAATGACACCATGAGAGACTGTATAAATATCAAGCATGGTGGATTTGCCCCTAAACACCTTGTGGACACATGCTTTATGACAAACTATGTAAAGATGTTTGTCTCTCTAATTTATATTTCATTTATTATTTACTTTCATGGATAAACACAAGGGTACCATATCAATGCCTAAGTGACTATCGTGGTCCGGTCAATCGTAATGTTAGGCTTCAACCATATTGAAAAATAAATCAACTGTGGTGTTTACTATCTTTTAAATATTATTTTCTATTCATCATGTTGCTATGATAAATATTAAAATTTGAATTATTCCATGTGCTTATGATGGACTATGTCATATGTTTACTATAAAGATTAAAGAATTAATGACATCATTAAAAATTCATTACAACCGGATTTCTCCTTGTAGAACTTTGTATCACATCCTCTGGAGGTTTCAGTGTGGCCCTTTTGTAGCACTTTGCTTATACTTAGATGTTTATCAGTTCTTATATTAAATTGTCTATGATTTCTAATGTGAATCTTATATTAAATGATTTTCATGTATCATGTCTAGGGCTGAACAAAAATCTAAAACTTCGACTCTGACTCTAACTCTGATACTGTATATATGTTATAAAAATATATATTATTTATATATTGATAAGCAATACTAGTATAGTTATATAACTAGAACTTATATAGTTAAATTGAATAATATACTTGTAAGAGCTAATTATTATAAAATATATACTTATATTATAATATAAATAGACTAATAGTTCAGGATAAGTAAACATCATAGTATTTATACCATACATAATCAAGTATAGAAATGAGTTAGACACTAGTATAGAAATAAATTTAGTATAATAAGTTGGAAAACGCATAATACTATAATATCATAACGTAATTAGACACTAAAAATAAGTTTAATATATAATCAAGTTAGAAATATGGTAGACACTAGTATAATAACATGAAATAATAATGTTTAATAATATGTAATTAGACACTATACTGTAAGTCTAGTATAGAAATAAATTAGACACTAGTATAGTAATAAGCTATAAATAAGTTAGACACTACTATAATAGAATAACATGCAATATTTTATTGTAATTGCATGTAGTTAGACACTAGCATAGAAATAAATATAATATAATAAGTTAATAACACACAATACTATAGTATAATAACATGTAATTAGAAACTATCATATAAGTCTAATATACAAATAAGTAAGATATCAATATAGAAATAAGTCTAATGTAATAAATTAAAAACACGAAATACTATAATATAATAACATGTAATTAGACACTAGTGAATTAGTATTTATTAATAATACATACAAAAAATTAAATTTAGCATTGGGAAAAATTATAAAAACCATAAATAAAAAAATATGGCTAAAGAAAAGATTAATATTAAATTTAGTGTTAAAAAAAAGGATTTGATTTAGGGTTTAGGGAAAAAAATTGGGTTTAAAAGTCTAAAACCACAACAACTCGGCCCAAAATAGGGTGGTTCAGGGTTAAAACGATGTCATTCATCAATGTAATATCCAACCCAAACCATATTTAAGCAAAACAACGTCATTTTCAGAGGTAGAACATAGGTTAGGGTATATAACCCCCCCCCCCCCCCCTCCTCTCTCAAACCTCTCAGTGCCTCAATTAAGCCATTCTCAACATGTCACCTCTCTCTCTCTCTCTCTCTCTCTCTCTTGCCATGCTGCTGTTCCTCCATTGCCTCTCGTAGTCGGTTCTAGGAGGAACCGCCTGAGAAGGTTTGATGAAAACCACCCACACTTGCAAAGTGGTGAGTATTTTCTATTTATAATCAATTACAGATTATATGAATTAATTACAAATCAATGTCATCAAAACTGATTACAGAATAAATGAAAAGTGTGTGTAAATTGATACAAAGGAATCTCCTAGAATTAGGCGTCAATTATGTCACATATAACAAGCCTTAAATTAAGGCAAAGTATCCTCAACAACCCTTGCAAGTTGAGCGTCGGACTTGAACGGATGTGAAGCTTGGATCCGAAAAATCCAAAGAGAGGTCGATGAACACTTTTGGTGAAGATATCGGCAACCTGTAGGTGAGAGGGTACATATTGCATGTAAAGTTCGCCAGCGATAACAAATTCCTGAAGGAAATGGTAGTCTAATTCAACATGCTTGGCCCGCTTGTGAGAAATGGGGTTGGAGCTTAAAAATATTGCACTCTGTTGTCACATAAGAGAAGAGGTTTCTGTGGAATGGGGACCTTGAGGTCACAAAGAAGATGCGTAAGCCAAAGAATTTCTGCTGCAATGATTGCAAGGGCACGATACTCAGATTCAAAGCTTGAATGTGATACAGTAAGTTGTTTCTTGGCACTCCAAGAAACCAAATTGTCACCAAGATAAATAATGGTTAGAGGTGGAATGATGAGTATTGGGACATCCTGCCCAGTCAGCATCAGAGTAAGCAATTAGAGCACTAGGAACAATGTACGGACGAAAAGTAAGGCCAAAGTGGAGTGTACCCTTGACATAGCGAATAATACGCTAAACAACAAGAAAATAATTTGCAGTTGGGGCGTGCAAAAATTGGCTGACAACAAGAGATTTATAGAGAGTGGAATTCGAAAAAAGAGAACCATAAGCATATAGGTGCTGGAAAACAACCATGGGGGTGTGAATAGGCAGTCAAGCAACTGAGCTCAAGTAAGAATGTCCTGTGCATGTTTCAATTGACTGATAAAAAGACCATCAGTAGTGGGCAAAGCTTTAAGACCAAGAAAGTAACTGAGAGGACCCAAATCCTTGGTAGCAAACTCAGAATTGAGCTTGCGAGTAAAGCAGTCAAGAAGAGATGAATTGTTACCAGTAATAATAACATCATCAACATAAAGAAGCAAATAGATAATGTCAGACTGCTGATGAAAGACAAAGAGAGAGATGTCAGCACGACTGTAAGAAAAACTTGCAAGTGTAGGGAGAAAAGAGCTGAAGCGCTGAAACCAAGCATAAGGGGGAGCTTGCTTGAGGCCATAGAGGGCTTTCTTCAATTGACAGACATGATTAGGGAAGTGATGATCAATATACCCAGGTGGCTGTTCCATATAGCATGTTCTGTGAAAGTATCATTAAGGAAATCATTCTTGACATCAAGTTTTTGAAGAGGCCATTTGTTAGTCACAGCAAGAGAAAGCACAACACGGACAGTGGTAGCCTTAATAATAGGACTAAAGGTGTCAGTGTAGTCGAGACCAGGTACCTGTGTATAGCCTTTGGCAACAAGGTGAGCTTTGAGACACTTGATGGATCCATCAGGCAGATATTTGATCCGGAACACCCATTTAGAACCCACAATGCTGGTGTTTGCATGTTGAGGGACACAAATCCAGGTGCAATTATGTTGCAGAGCTTGAGCTTCTTATCCATGGCTGCAAGCCAGGTAGGATTCTTAATAACAGATTTGAATCCTTTAGGCTCAGTAGATGCAAGAAGAGCAGAAAGAAATCTATAGGATCCCAAGGCACCAAGATTCGCTGGATGGCGAGTCTTGAAAATACCAGTTTTAGCTCATGTGAGCATAGTATAGGGTGAGAGCCCAACGGAAATGAGGGAGCAGAATTGAGATCAGGAACATAAGGATCAACAGTGGTCTCAATAGGAGGCAAACTAGGAGCCGAGTGCAGCGAAGAGGGACTAGCAAGAAAATCAGCAACCAACAAAGACTCATCCACTGGGTCAATATAAATAGCACATGGGTGAGAGCTAGATTGAGGAATGTGCAGGGAATGTAGCGCAGACGAAGAGGGAGGCAGGTCAGTATGAAGAAGACTTGGTTCCAAAAAATTAGAAATATGTAGAGAGGAGATGGGTTGAGCCTGGGAGGTATCAGGGGAAGGAAAATGATTTTCATCAAATTGAGCATGTCGGCTGATATATAGCTTAGTCGTGGTGGGATCAAGGCAACGAAACCCTTTATAAAAGGGACTGTAACCCAAAAAAATGTAAGGAATGCTGCGGGGGGAAAATTTGTTAGGCATATAATCACGCAAATAAGGATAAACAAGACAACCAAAAGGATGAAAATTTTCCGGAGAGGAACCATATGGAAGCTCAAAGGGTGACTTACCTCCAAGAAGCGGTGTGGGCAAACGGTTGATGATGTAAGCTATAGTGCTGAAGGTGTCAACCCAGAAGTGAGGGGAAAGGTGGGAGTGGAAAAGAAGGGCCAAGCCATTCTCAGTCACATGGCGGTGTTTTCTTTCAGCACAACCATTTTGGACAGGTGTACATGGACATGATAGTTGATAGTGGATGCCAGATGTACGCAAGTGAGCTTTAAAATAGTTGCTAGTAAATTCAACACCTCCATCGCTTTGAAAAATCTTGATGCGAGCAAAATGTTGATTTTCCACAAAAATTTGAAATTGAATGAAAAATATAAGTCAAATTTTAATTTCAAAGGATAAAGCCAAGTAAACCGGGAATAATCATCAATGAAGAGAACATAGTATGCAAAACCCAAATTGGACTTGACGGGGGAAGGACCCTAGATATTGCAATGAATAAGATCTAATATATTAGACGACCTATGTTCATTATGAGAATAAGGCAAACAATGGTTTTTCGTAAGTTGACATGTACTATACAACGTTGGAGAGGGCAATAAAGACGTAAGATAAAAACGTCCTTTTTTTATTTAAAAAATAAATAATAGAATGATCCACATGTCCAAGACGGGTAGGGACACACCATTTGCTATAATCGCATAGTCTTTAACCGTGTAATTATTGGACTGATCCAAAGTGGATGGATTGATGGTCATATTGGGCGAAGCCCTAGTATCCAAATACCAGTCAGAAGCCTTGGGTCTAGAGAGAGAACAAGAAATGGTGAAAGCCTCGACAAGGTGAGCAGAGGATTCATGTCAGGCATACCTCTAGTTGCACCGATCAGCACAATGGCCCCTCTGTACAACAAATTTGACAGTGAGGTGGGTGACGCCCTTGACTCGAGTGGGATTTTCTATGGTTAGAAGAGTGGTTGCTATGGCTACTGGCTCAACCTTGCTAGTTGTGAGGAAAGCTAAGGGAGTTATTACGCTCGTGGCCTCAATTGGGGGCCGTTAATGCCGCACCAGTGGTGGCAGAGGGCTCAAGGGACCGTTGAAATATCTCAAAGCTTTTGGCTTTAGAGACCAAATTTGCAAAACAGGGGAGAATATTGAGAGCCATCTGCGTAGTTGGGAAGCTCTAAAAATCGGAGCCAAGGCCACTAAGGAACCAATGTACCTTGTCGATGCCATCGACGGGCTGACCAATCGCATGGAGGTGGTCACAAAGAGCCTTGAAGGCATGAGCGCACTTAGCAACTGGTCTGGTGCCACATTTCATCAGCTGTAAATCATCCTTGAGGCGTAATCAAAGGCCTTCGAACAATGGCTAAAAGTGTTCTCTAAAGCGAGCCAGACGTTGCGTGCAGTGGAGAGGCTAATGACCTTAGTTATGGCTTCCTCGATGAGGGAAGGAAAGCAATAGGTTGAGGAGGCATTGGTCTGCAGCTTTTCAGCCAGGTGTTTGTCAATTGGCGTGTGAGAGTCGGCAAGTTCAAAACGTGGTGGCGGCACAAGGGTTCCATCAACATAGCCCAACAATTCTTGACTCCCAAGAAGAGGAAGGAGTTGACTTTTCCATAAAAGGTAGTTTGAGAAAGAAAGCTTGATGGTGATCATGTGGATTAAGGTGTTGAAAGAGAGAATGAAGGGAGAGGATTTTGAAGCCATTGGGAGGAAGAGATCGGTGGCTACTAAACCAGTTCGGCACTTATACCATAAGAAGGTTTGATGAAAACCACCACACTTGCAAAGTGGTGAGTATTTTCTATTTATAATCAATTACAAATTATATGAAATAATTACAAATCAATGTCATCAAAACTGATTACAGAATAAACGGAAAGTATGTGTAAATTGATACAAAAGAATCTCTTAGAATTAGGGGTCAATTATGTCACATATAGCAAGCCTTAGATTATTAAAGTATCCTCAACAGCCCCCGCAACCTCAACTCACTCTCGACCCATCGCCTCTCTCTCTCTCTCTCTCTCTTCTCTCACCATGCAACAGTATCTCTAAGTGTTCGTAGCTCAAAGAACTGTCACCGCCCCTTGCCGTCGATTCCTTCTCCTCCAAGTATCCCTTGTCCCTAGCGATGGGGTGCATATATGTCTTGTTGTAATGCATATGAGATGATGAATGCACGGCATGTGAGGCCTACGTGTGGATTGAAATGAACTCGCTCTAATAGCGAGTAGGGCAAATCGATAGGCAGTGAAGATATTGGTTTCGTGCACACAACCATGCGGAGACTTGAAAACGGTAGATGTTCATCAACCATCATTAAAGTAGAAAAAAAAAACTACGAAAGTGTTGGAGAAAATGGAACATAGACCCTATGGGGGAGGAGGAGGGAGGAGAAGTGAGGAGATAGGCATAGGCCTGGTGGATTTTGGAGGGGGTTTGCTGGAGCGAGAGATAAGAGAGAGAACTTCATTGTTAGAAAAAGATAAGACGTTTTTTGGATTTATGATTAAGTTATGGACTTGATTATGCAAAGAAGTTAAAAAAAAAAAAATTACCGTCACATTAGAATCCATTGAAACTTGCATAGTACTACTCAATTGGCTATATATAGCCATTCTCGTATTCCATTTTGGACGAGGTGCTGATTGCAGGATTTGACTTCAAGGGGAATGACGATTGGATATATTCTTGAAGTCAAAATTGAGGCTTTGAAGTATTAGGGGTGTCTCTTTCGGCCCAGTTTAAAAGGAATGGTGAAGATCTTTCGAATGCAGAGAGCAAAGAGACCAACATTCCAGTTGATATATCCTCCAAAAAATGTTATAGTTCCATGAGTGTTTGGTTCTATTAAGGCAACTCAACCTACAGCACTACCACAATTTAAAATCATGCAGAACATTCTGGAAGAATAAATGGTAGTGCTCTAGCACGTAGTCTCATAACAGAATAGGGAATATTCTTGTACAGATGTCAACATCATAGTGGATACATTACAGAATTTGTTATACACTGGTTCTATAAATAGAAGTCCCATTCATGTACAAAGCAGGGCTGCAATATATGAAATGAAAGGTTGTTGAGTCTGATGCGTTAAGCCTTCTTCTTTATTCTTTTATTGCTTTATTATGGTATCTAGAGCCTAAGACCACCGTCTGTTCTTCACGATAATGGAGACCTTGGAAAAAAATTCTTCCCCCACCATTACTCATTCCATTGTCAACTCCGCTTTTAATCTCGTCACTGTCAAACTAGATATTGACAACTTCCTCTTATGGAAGGCTCAAATAGTGCCTTTCCTTAAGGGGCATCAATTGTTTGGTTATGTTGATGGTACAATTTCCATCCCCACAGCCTTCATTGATGGCGCTCCCAACCCTGCTCATACCAAATGGGTTCTTCAAGACCAGCTCATAATTTCAGCCATTAACTCCTCACTTTCCGAATCAGTTCTGGCACAAGTTTTGGATTGTCATACTTCCCATGAAGTCTGGACAACCTTACAAACTTTATTTCAATCTCGATCATCTGCTTATGTGTTTCACACTCAATATCAGCTTGCTACCCTCAAAAAGGGTTTGGAATCAATTTCCGAATATTATACCAAAGCCAAAGCACTCTCTTCCTCCTTGGGAGCTGCTGGGCATACTCTTACTGACCAAGAGTTTTCTATCTATCTTCTTGCAGGACTCGGAACTGAATATGAGTCCATTGTCACGTCTTTAACTACCTGCCCAGAACCCCTTTCTCCTCATCAAATCTATAGCTACCTTCTTAACCATGAATCTCGCATTTCTCATGAAACTCAATCTCTATTTTCAGGTTCATCTCTTGCAGCTCATAACATTGTCACGACTTCATCTCCATCTTTGTTGGGATCTCCAAACAGAGGCCGTACTACTCATTTTCGTAGTGCACGACGTGGTCGAGGAGGGGGCCGCAATAGCACCAGAGGTGGTACGAGATCAGGTAATCACTTCCACTCAGATTCACGCTCCATCTGTCAAGTGTGTCAGAGGACAGGTCATTCGGCTCTCACATGCTTTCATTGTTTTAACCAAGCATACCAGGCACCTCCTCCTACTTCCTTCTCTGCCAACTACACGGCTGTTGCCTCTCCAAACCAGATGTCTGCTGCTTGGTTTCCTGACACAGCTGCGACGCACCATTTCACACCTGACCTTGCTTCGCTCAACCTAGACTCGGCGTCATACCAGGGGTCCGACACAGTTAGCATTGGGGATGGTTCATCTCTCCCTATTCAGCATGTGGGCTCGGCTCAATTCAACACACTTTTGGCAACTTTCTCCTCCATAAACTCTTACATGTTCTTTTAATTTCTAGAAATCTTCTCTCTGTGCGTCAGTTCTGTTTGGATAATGAAGTCTATTTTGAGTTTCACCCTCATTTTTTTCTTGTGAAGGATCGATGTTCCCAGGCGGGACTTCTACGGGGCCCAGTTAAGGAAGGTCTCTATGTGCTCCCTTCAATCCCTACGTCTCCACCTTCTACCCCATCAGTTTCTCCTCAAGCCCACATCGGCACTTGCACTTCTGCTCAGCGATGGCATCAGAGACTCGGCCATCCTTCTTCCAGAATAACGTCTCTTACACTACGTCGTTTCCAGCTGCCTATCAACTCTCGTCGTGGGCTCACCATATGTCCAGCTTGCTCCTCAGCCAAGGCGCATGCCTTGCCCCATCCTCCATCTTCATCTCGGTCCACTGGGCCCTTTCAACTTTTGTTTCTGGATGTATGGGGCCCAGCCCCCATTCTTTCTACTAATGCTTGTCGTTTTTACTTATCTATTGTAGACGACTTTTCTAAATTTATTTGGCTATTTCCCATGCAAACCAAATCCAATGTCTCTACTCTTGTTCTTGCTTTTCTCAAAATTTTCACTAATACCTTTTCCAAAAATGTTGTCTCGGTTCAAACCGACTGGGGTGGGGAATTTCGTCCCCTTAATGTCATTTTTAAATCCATGGGTATCACACATCGCATTTCTTGTCCTCACTCTCATCAACAAAATGGAAGTATTGAGAGACGTCACCGTCACATTGTTGAGACCGGTCTCTCACTCATGTCTCATGCATCCATGCCTCAAAAATATTGGGCCAAAGCTTTTCAAACGACTACCTTTTTGATAAATTGCATGCCTACATCATTACTGAACCACAAATCTCCTCATGAAGTTCTCAGGGGCTTCCCTTCGGATTATCGTTTTTTGCGTGTTTTTGGTTCAGCCTATTGGCCCAATTTAAGGCCTTTCAATAAACACAAATTAGATCTAAGATCCAAACCGTGTGTTTTCATGGGCTATAGCCCAGATCACAAAGGTTATTTGTGTCTCCATCTACCTTCAGGTCGTACGTATGTCTCCAGAGACGTAGTCTTTCATGAGTCAGTCTTTCCGTTTGAATCTCAGCCCATCACTCATCCATTTCCAATCACAACGGCGTCGATATCACGCCCCATTCCTATTCTCACACACACTCCACCTTCAAACTCGAGCCCATCCCCTTCCTTACCACTTCGGCCCATTAGCCCATCACACTTACCCGATCCCTCTCACAGCCCTAGCTCATTGTCTACCTCTTCTCATTCCTCTTAGAATGATCAGCCACCTCCCACCATCCTTCCGTTGCAGTCCTCCTCTTCCACCACATCGAGTCACCCCATGGTAACTCGGTCCCGTTTCCAAATCACATGCCCACGTCTTCGCACCGATGGAACTCTTCCATGGCCTCCACCGAAACCCAGAGCCACTCTCTCGGTCTCCAGGTACACACCCTCGCTCTCTGTTACCTCCACCACCAAATCGTCCGAATCTTCTTCTTCCCCCATCCCAGAAGAACCTTCCTCTTACACTGAAGCATCTAAATTTTCCGAATGGCGATCTGCCATGAATGTCCGTGCTCTGCTTCACAACCAAACTTGGGATCTTGTTCCCTCTTCCCCCCATCTCAATATTCTAGGCTCAAAATGGATCCTCAAAACTAAACAAAAATCTGATGGCACTCTCGAACGCCGCAAGGCACGGCTAGTGGCAAACGGATTTCATCAACAACCTGGCCTAGACTATTCCGAAACCTTCAGCCCTGTGATCAAACCGGTTACCGTCCGTCTTCTCATCTCCCTAGCTGTCACCTCCAACTGGTCTCTCCACCAACTCGACATCCAAAACGCCTTCTTACATGGAGATCTCCACGAAGATGTCTATATGAGACAGCCACTCGGGTTCATCAATCCAGATTTTCCAGCGCATGTTTGTAAGTTAAAAAAGTCCATTTACGGTTTAAAACAGGCTCCTAGGGCCTGGTTTGCTAAATTATCTGATAAACTGCTTTCACTTGGCTTTTATCCCTCTCGTTCAGATACTTCCTTGTTTATATTTCGTAACTCTACTGATTGCATTTTTATTTTGATCTATGTTGATGATATCTTAGTCACTGGTTCAAATTTAGCTCTTATCTCAGATTTTATTGCTGCCTTACGTACATCCTTTCCCGTAAAAGATTTGGGCTTGTTACATTTTTTTCTTGGCATTGAGGTCACACGGTCATCCAATGGTCTTTTTCTCTCTCAATCTAAATACATAGCAGATCTGTTATGTAGAACCAACATGCTTAATTCTAAACCTGTGTCCACACCTATGTCCTCTTCTGTCAAACTATCAGCTCTGGATGGCTGTACCTTTGAAGATCCGCAGCTATATCAGAGTGTGGTAGGGAGTCTTCAATACTTAGCTTTCACACGACCAGACATTTCCTTTGCTGTTAACAAAGTTTGTCAATTCATGCACTGTCCTAAACTCCTTCACTGGCAAGCAGTAAAAAGAATACTCATGTATCTTAAAAATACCCAACATCTCGGTTTGTTCTTTTCCACTTCTTCCTCCTTCAAACTCTCAGCCTTCTCTGATGTGGATTAGGCTGGATGCCCAGACGATCGTAAGTCTACTGGTGGCTTTTGTGTATATTTTGGAAATCATTTGATATCTTGGGGTTCAAAAAAACAAGCCACAATTGTACGCTCCTCAACAGAGGCTGAGTACAAATCCATGGCTAATGCAGCCTGTGAACTCATCTGGTTACAGTCTCTATTAAAAGAACTTGCTTTTTTTCTCACTGATTCTCCTACTTTGTGGTGTGACAACTTAGGAGCCACATATTTATCTGTAAATCCAGTCCTACATGCTCGGACTAAGCATGTAGAACTAGATTATCACTTTGTACGTGAGCGCGTGGCTGCCAAGACACTGCAAGTTTCCTTCATCTCCAGAAAGGATCAGGTTGCAGATATACTCACCAAACCCCTGTCCACAGCCAGGTTTCTTCTTCTCCGTTCAAGCCTCACCCTCACAATGGTGCCGCTTGAATCGCGGGAGGGTATTAAGGCAACTCAACCTACAGCACTACCACAATTTAAAATCATGCAGAATTCAAGTAATAAAGCAGAACATTCTGGAAGAATAAATGGTAGTGCTCTAGCACGTAGTCTCATAACAGAATAGGGAATATTCTTGTACAGATGTCAACATCATAGTGGATACATTACAGAATTTGTTATACACTGGTTCTATAAATAGAAGTCCCATTCATGTACAAAGCAGGGTTGCAATATATGAAATGAAAGGTTGTTGAGTCTGATGCGTTAAGCCTTCTTCTTTATTCTTTTATTGCTTTATTAGGTTCTTATAATCTGACTTATCTTTTTGAAAAAACAGAAAGTTCTAACTCTTTTATATACTGATTTCAAGGTACTCCAATCATAATCTTCACTAATTCTTTTAGAGTATGGATTCTCGAACGTGACTTTGGGAATTTCTTGAGTCATTAGATGAATCGCGGCACATAAAAATGTTACTTACATTCAATTATGGTCTTCTACTTTTGTTTTTCGAATCACATCTCATGTAATAGATTATTCGAGTTTTGTCCTTTTAATTTACGACCCACGGAAAGAGATATATATAGTCCTCCTGATCAGCAACAAACCTTTCGAATTAAAGACAATGGCAAATCTCACTCACATCAACGTACACTACAACAGATTGCATTTTTTCCGGCGATGATAAATCTATGAGAAAAGCATAAAAATCACTGCCATACATATATCCCGGCGATTTTTAAGTCGCTGGTCAATCGCTGGTATTATTCAGCCAGTTCCTATATACTACGGCGGAAAAGAAAAATCGCCGTAAAAAATAGACCCTATGGCAGCAATTTCTAAATCGCTGGTAAATAAATTCAAAAACAAAATCTCATTTGGCAGCGACAATTCACTCGTTGCGATTTTATATTCCAGCAATTTTATAATCGCTGGAAAATATATTTCCTGTTTAAAATTTCTTTCCCAGCGATTAGAAAATCGCTGGGATATGCTATGATAGCGATTTATTTAACGCTGACAAAAATATTTTCTTTTTATATTTCTTTCCCAGCGATTTTAAAATCACTGGTAGATAATATGTCAGCGAGATTTTTGACGCTAGGAAAAAAAATTTTCGTTTTATATTTCTTTCCCAGTGATTACAAAATCGCTGGTAAAAGTTTTCCCAGTGATTTTATAATCACCGCGATTGAGTTGACATTTGTAAAATATTTCCCAACGATAAAAGAATTGCTGTTCAGATCTTTACCCACGAAAAAAAGACTATTTGCGGCGACTGAAAATCGCCGCAAATAGTATTTTAAGAAATAAAAAAAAATATTAAGTCAGGTGAACATATATGGCTATCATAGCCTAAAACATACAACATCCTTATCATAAAATGCACAAAAATATAGTATAAAAGGCTAAATAACTTTATAGTCAAATGTACACAACTTTTGTGATTAAGAGAAAATAAAGGGCTAAGCAAAACATGTAAAATATACACAAGTATGGTCAAGAGAAAGTTCAGAATATCAAAATAGATAGCAAAGTTAGGGAAGATCACCGTCTGCCAATATAGTGCTTGACAAGAAGAATAGCTTCAGAATCTATACAGCAAAAATACATCTTTTACTCATAAGTCACTCCAAATTCCCAAATAAAATTCACACAGGGAATAAAATCAGAATCCTCTAAGGTTAAATGCTTTGGGAATTATCCACAAATATCCCTAGAAGAAAAACAATTCACAGATCATTTCCAGAAGGCCCAAAAAATCCTGAAGTTCTATAGAATTACCACATAATCAGTTTTGGATCTCTCCGAGAAAACTCTCACATGTTAGTGGAAAAATGTGCTTCTCAGATTCTTAATACAAGCAGCAAATATCAGAACACATCTAGTTTTCACTCTTCCTTATAGCTTACCATTTACCAAACCAAATCAATTTAAACAATAGATGCAAAAACACCCACAAGAACGTTCATGACAATGGACCAAGAGAGTTTGTTGGTCTACCACCCACTGCATATGAAAAAAAAAAGGCTACCTATTCGTTAGGCATTACAAGTACACCCAAAAAAATAAAAAATAAAACTAGAATACACATGAGGAACTAAATAAGATTAGAGCATATTTTAGCAAATATATTGTAGAAGTTGGTTTAGTCTTATTTATAGTCCACTTGCCAACACAATGAGCCCACTTAAACTAAACATGCTAAAAATACACAAGCATCTCAAAAATCACTTGCTCTCCATCTCAAACTTTTGAAATTCATTCACATTTTACCTCAAGTCAGAAAATAAAGTCACCCACCATGAATTACACACACAGTAGCTGAAATTTCTGAGATTTCAACACTACACTCCTGAAAGCAATGTTTGCATCATCTGGTTAAGCATTTCAATGGGCATGAATATGTAATTCTCGGTGATCCTGAAGTTATTAAAGGTATTTTGTATATATATAACTTGTAAGGCATCAATATTATGTTTTAAAAAGATACTATAATGTCTCATTCCTCCCAACTCCCCCCTTTATTTTCTTTTGTCTACTATTTATTGAAGATCTTACCCTATAACTATAAAACGATCCTAGCTAGCACAAATCCTTATAACTAGCCCCAATTCTGAAGCAACTAGGGTTAAGTACTATATGAGCAATAAAGTGATTTTAAGGTTAGCAATGATGAAGCCTTTTGTCCTAGGAGTTGAAAAAAAAACCTATACCTAGTAAATTAATTAGGAAGGAAGGGGAGTAGTTAATGGAAATCAAGTACTGTGTTTTCAAACCTGAAGATACATCAAAGTCCAAACTCGTGGCAAACCATAAAATAGATTTAAAGACCAAAAGTCAGTGTATAGATTTGGACTTCAGAAATTAGAACTATATATGCATGTAAAACTACAAAATTTAAATTTGCAACCCAAATTATCTTAGCTAATAATTACTAGCACATACCCAACAAAAAATGTTACAATCACCAATATATATATATATATATGATTGTAATTAAATATGGTACTAGTCCTTAGGATGGAATTGAGCTTAGTAACTCTGTATTCAAAGTAGATTTAAAATTTAGATTGGGCATATCAGATTTGTGTTAAACTTGTGATGAATACTTTCTCTTCCCTCTCCCCTCTATTTCTCATCTCCACTAGTTTAACTCATATAAATAAAGGTCAAAACATTATTATTTTCTCAAGATAAGGCAATAAACACAATGAATGGACCATTTAAATTCCATAACAACCGGACAGTCTATAGTCCAAATTATTTACACTTAATAAACATGAAACAACATATCAAACAAAGCATACCATGGCAAAGGCACCTGTACAAAAATAGTGATCTTCCACATGCCAAGCAAACATACTGAAAAGCATTCCAATATAAAGCATAGGTTCAGTTATTCCCTGAAACAGATGTAAATAAGTAAATGAATACAAACTCATTTTAGAGTAAAATAAAAATTTTCAGTTTAGTATAAAGTTTTCTTCTTGGTACCAGAATAGCTCTGTCCAGAAGTTACAAAATGGACTTGGGCAAGCGTGTGAAATTTTCTGAAATCAATGGGAAAGAAAAGTTATACACAAGACTTAGTGGAAGGATAATCTAGAACAAATATCAAAACTGAATAGAAAAGGGTAAAACTTAAAATGATGTTTTAATCTGGTTAAAACTTGTTGAACATATTTAGGGTGGTAGAAAGAAAGATGAATAAACTTCAAGTCAGTGCTAGTTATTCAAAATTCAAATAAACTCTTAAAACACAAAAGACAAGCCTAAGAGACCATTTGAATCAGAGCAACCTAAGAACTAAAAAAAATGTCTTCTTGGATACACATGCATGTAGCCAGAAAAAGGCATCTCTCCTTGATGCTGTGAAAATGTCTGCCAAATAGGTTGTTGGTGCTTATGAAAATCGTGGTGCCATGTTAAGCCCAAGAATGATGATGGAGCTGGACTACTGGATAGTATATTTCAAGCTGTCAATGCTCAGTCGAACTCCAACCAGTAAATGATTCTCCTATCATTGGACACATAGCAAGAGAGATTCCCAAAGGAAAGCTTTTGGAGACTTGGGTGGGAAAAGTTGAAGAACAATATAATATTGAGCTTATAGATAGAGCAAATGGGTTCTCAGTTTTGTTTGCTGTCAAAGACAACATTGAGCTTACAAATATAAAGAAAGCTGCATTCTTAACATCATCAGTGATTAGGAGATTTGTAGTGCCAAATCTTGAAAAGATTATTGATGAGGCACAAAAGGTTAATCTATATTAATTAATTTCAGAAACAGAGAAGGCCATATTGGAACATAAAGAATTAAAGTAAAGCTGAAGGCAGAGAATGTGGGTCATTGTTATCCTCCAATTTTTCAGAGTAGAGGTGATCTCTTTATGAAACCAAGTGCATGAGGCAACAATGAGAACCTCTACTATGATTCAACAAGTGTGATTTTATATTAATAATGTATCAAGCTCTAAAGTTGTGAAGGATGTCGCTTCATCAATTAGCGATCACATGAGGAAGAGGATAAGGGGCCCAAAATAATATCTGCGGCCAAAGGTGGTGGGACTACCTTATCTAAGGCCACACTTAGGTCAGACAACCATAAGATGTCAAAGTCAAGGCTTCAAAGGCAGGACTAGGCAGAACTTGCAATGCCATATATATAAAGAAACTGCCAGGAGACTTGCTGGTGGAGGTTCTGCTGCGACTGATAATCACGGTGATGGGAAGACCATAGGTGATTTGATTGCTTATAAGAATGTCAATGATCTGCCCCCACTGAGAGATTTGATGATTCAAATTGATCAGAAGTTTAATCCAACTTCAGCCATGTTCCCAACTTCAAAATATATGAAGAAGTATTTTTAGATAGTCAACTTTGTCTTTGGGTAATTAAAGCAAAGTGTAACATCCAGACCCAAATTTGATAAGTTTGGACAATGGGCCCAATTTTGTTTAAAAAGCTGGAAGGAAGAATATTTTATTGGACCATTAGCCTATATGTATTATTTGAGGATCTAGTATTGAGAAGATAGGATTGGATATGAAATTACGGACCTAGATTCGAGATGGAGTAGGTTCGGCTCATTAGGTCTATATATGGATGGATAAGGCCAAATATTTATTAGCCAAAGACAATTAGATTTTTGGCTGTCAACTTTGTGATAAATGGAAACCAGACCCATTTATGACTCCTAAATGGATCCAAAGAATAGCAACATATTTACCCTAGAACTCCTACCCACTGGGATTCTGGGAACCCCTTTTACAAACAAACTGAGTTAAATTCGAACAGGACAATTATTAGAACCCCTTTCAAAAGAAACTGAGTTAAATTCAAACAGCACAATTATTAGCTTTTTCAGGTCTCACACACGGATTGTTTGGCCTGAAAACTAGGGAAACATATGCTGCTGTGAGTCTGGGAAGGCATTATAGTAATCCCATGTGATTTTCTTCAAGGAAACCAATCCCGAACCCTAGATAACTGCTGCAATATCTAGAGATTGAAAAAAGAAACAGCCTCACCCTATCAAGTCCAACAAATGATCATGCAACATCTAGTAGCATGATCGTATCCTTACGTGTATGGTAAACGATGTTTTGCTCAAGTATTGTGTATGCATAGCCCTTTCTTGAAAGCCTCTCTTTACGTATCATGATATAATGAAAGAGAGTTTCAACGTATGTTATAATCTAAGTTATCATCTTCATGATTATGTTTTTAATTATGATTAGGTGCAGTTATGTGATTATGTGTTCTTCATGCATTATGTTAAGAAAGATTTGGGACAAGTTATTAAAGAAACTTTAAGGATGACCATAAGAGATGCATGGTACCAATGCAGTTATGGGTGGATGCGCAAGCCATAGACCTAAGCGTGGCCTACCAAAGTACTTTCTGATAAGTTAAGTGGTTCCCCTTGTGGCCATAGGCAATGGAATTAGAGCACAACCCTGAATATGGGGGTTAAGGCATGCCGGCCATTAAAGAAAGGGGAAGACAAGTTTAATAAGTTATGCATGGTACATGTTACATGTTTATGGTAGTATAAGTATTGAGTATGCATACCAATTAAAAAAAGTATTGACTATGCACGCTTTTCAAAAAAACTTGTACAAAATATATATTCACTTATTAAAAACATCAAGTCCTGAATAAAATACTTCTTGTACAATTATTACAAGTTGTTTTCCAGTGAACATGTAAAATCACTTCGGATGGCACCTCAACCTCTCCCCTCAAGCTTATTTGTACATTAGCTATCTTAATCGCACATGTTTCAAGTACTTTCTTTTTCTTTTTTTTAATAACAAGTACATACCTAGTTTTGAATATTGTCAGGTATATTATATGTTCTGTATTTCAATGGTAAGTTCTTTAGTTTCTTATCGAGTAACCTCTCTCTCCCTCTCTCTCACACAAATGCACACACAAACATAAATACACATGAGCATGCGATCACTCATACAAAAACAAAAGCACACAACCAGATGTCATAAGAACCCACAAAACTGTTGAAAAGCCACAATCTATAACAGGAGAAAGACATCTGCCAGATTTTTTCTACAAACTGCCATACTGAATCCATTATCGATATTAACATTTTAGAAATAGCAGACATCAACCCAGTACTTGTGTAAGAAGGCACTATTGCTATCTTGCGCCATAACCAGAGAATCAAAAGCAAGCCTCAATTAAGTCAACTGAAGATAGAAATCGGTAATTTCAAAGCATAAATTATCCTTTTTTTTCCTCAGTTTTTTAATTACTTTGACAAGAATAAAATCTCATTTTAGAGTCTGCTATTAAATTTTCCTGAGTGACCTTGATTGATCATTAGCTTAGAATGAGTGGGCTTACTCTTGTGTAATGTGATTGCAGCCTATATTTCAAAGAGGAAGTGGAGTTATTTTAGCTTAGGACTTCAGAATGATGGAAAGACATCATGTGTAAATGTTGGTATGTAATCATCATATTGAGATTGTATTAGTATTACTATGAGTATCTATGGGTTTATTCACTACTTATCCTGGTTGTTGGTGTTGCTTCTAAACTGGTGGATATAGTCAAAGGGTAAAGTGTCAAGAAGTAGTGTAAAAAAAACCACCTTGTCAAACTAATGATCAAATGCTAGCCCAACATATATATGTGCGACCATATGGCTACCTAATGCATACAAGCATATATGCATACATACATAACTGTAGTGATATATACATAACTGGAGAAAGGACTTGACACGTAAAGTGAATATAAAATTTAGGAAAGAATATTTGGAAAGAATTTCATGAATGATTCTAGAAATTAAGAGAGATATTTAATTTAGTTAACTGCATGCATGTATATATATTTTGAGTCATGAGGTCCAATTGCTTGAAGTTAATTGATCTGGACGTTTTATATTAAATGGAGTTGATCGTGTTTTCCCTTTCCTTCATTCTTTATTTCTAATTTCTAATAATTTCCAGCTTGAAATTACTTCCTAGCTATTTCAGTATGTTGGTTTTGACACAAGGTGTACATAATATATATAGATTGGTTTTTACTGCTTCCTAACTCAAAACATCATGGCAACCCGTAATGGCAACACGTAACATTGGCCAAATAAAATACGACTCATTAAGAATATCGTATATAGGACAGACTCTTTCAATTGCCACTTTAATTTTTCCTATTAAAATCATGGCTAGCATTGTCTATGTCATTCTAGACAGATATTCAAACCCTAAAAGAAGTGGCAGTGATCACAAGTACAAAGAAGAAGCCACAACACAAATTAAAGTGGCTAACCTTTCATCTGTTGCTACGAGAAACGACTGGCCTTCTTCCTCGGTAGCCGGTGTGTGCAAACGAGGGACTGAAACACCAGTTGAATTTCGGAGACAGTGAAACAGGGGAAGCTTTAGAACGGGAAGGAGAACACCGGTGTGGGTCAACGAGGAGTGGAAAATGGGGGCAATGAGGCGGGGTTTCAGTCGGAGGAGGTTGCCAGCGGAGATTTTGGTCACCGATTCCTCCACTTCGATCTTCCGAATTAGATGAGTGTGCGATGGTGAGGGCGGGGGAAATAAGTTGGGGGAAAGTGTTTTGGCGCCCTGGGTCTATCCCGACACTAAATGTAAATATGGGATGTTGCGGCGTGGAATGTTGTTGCAATATATTTTTGTAGTCGCCGCTAAAAACATTTAATTAGATGGCGCCAGGTTATTTGTAGAACTCCCCGGCGAGTTTCTAATCGCAGGCAAATTTATACATATAGCAGCGTTTGATCTTGCAGCAATTATAAAATCGCCGGTAAAACTACTATTTCTTGTAGTGGTACATGACCTTCGTAGCCATCATAGAAGCCAACCTTGGCTGGAACATCTCCCGAGTCCCATGTAGTATGAATCCTGCATGCTGAGCATGACTTTGCTAACTGGCCTACATGCTCTCCTGGATAGGAAGCACTCTTTTATTTATCCTCCTTTGCCAGCCCCCCAATTTCCTAATGTCAAATTAAGAACATCGCATGGTACCTTCTTTAGAACGTTTATTTTTTTAATGATTTACGGATTCCAATAACTTTGAAACTGATTACAGACTACACACTCACGCGCAGATCCTAACTTGGATATTGTCTGCCGGAAAAAAGAAAATCCATCCCGAATTTGGTGCCAAATGCTTCACTGAAATTCTTATACATATATATATATATATAAACTTCCATTATCATATTATATACTATTCTTCCACTTTAATATATATATATATAATATAAACTCCCATTATCTTATTACATACTATTCTTCCACTTTAATATGCTGCTATTATATTCCTAGCTAGAATCTAGTACTTGGAAAATAAGATGCAATCATGGCAGAACATCTTGAATGAACAACTCATCATTTAAATCCAAGCTCCTGCAGCATCTACCGTTTTTTAATGCTTCAGAGTTCAGAGAGTTCAGTGTTCAGACCGCAGAAACCATGAAACATCATTCTCTCTCTCTGTCTCTGTCTCTCTCTCTCTGGAACTGTTTTTTTTAACTGTCAACCTTCGCAAGATTCTTGGCTTGGTTAGCAAACAAATCTGAGATTTCATAAGTTTATCAACCAATAAAAGGAACCCAAAATGAAAAAGGATTGAAAGGAAAAATACAAACGAATTCAGATAGAGATGATCGATTCTGGTGAATCAGATCTCTCTTAACACAACCCAAAAGACTAAAAAAACTAATATTTGAGTCTAATAAGAGAGGAAATTCTATGGCTTAATTTCTTTGTCTCCTCCTGCAGACCTTTTTAAGAACTTCCAGGGTACCTACAATAGAGGGCTGTTAATGAGGCCATGCCAAGAAGATGGAGCAATTCCATTCCAGCTTTCTCTTCCCGAATCAAAAGCATCAATGCTCATTCCATTAGCATTTAGCTGCCAAGGGAATCCCCACCAGACTCGATTCTCATTTTCTCTGCCACTGCTGCACAGTTCTTGCTTCATAGTTGTCACTGTCACAGCCGTTGTTGCTGCATTACCCAGTTCTTCGTATGGCTGCAGAGCGGCCATTTCTCGAATAATCCCAACGCCTTCACCACCATTAATGTCCGCCTCTCCCATGCTCCCATTATTATCATAACCATTATAATACATACTCGGAAAAACACTCTGGTTGTCAAGAAAGCCATTCCTAAGAGAACCAAGAAAGCCAGCAGCATTTCCCATGGGAAAATCTTGCTCATCATCAAATCCCAGCTGCCCACATGACTGTTTTTGTAGCCTAGCAAATGCAAGACTGAGGTCATTGGGAGAATCATAACTTAGGGATGGGAAGCCGGCTCCGAGACTAGGGTTGGTCATGTTTGGTGTCATGGCTGGCTGTTGATCTTGGGTTCTCTTTGATGATGAAGATGATGATGCTGATGATGATGAAGAGGAAGATCTCTTGTTCCTCCTGCAACCTCCACCAACTGGGACATTCCTCAATGTTCCGCCTTTGGTCCAGTATCTCCTACATGATTTGCAGAAGTAGCGCGGCTGAGAGAGGCTGTAGTTGTTATAGTAACAAAACTTGGTGTTTGTGGAGTCACATCTCGGGCAGTTTAGAGCTTGCTCTGGTTGTGGCCTTGGTTTCCTGCTGTCAGGCTGTCCTTTTAAGCATACCATCATGTTTTCCAGCATATGATCGGGCATTTCCTGAAGATCATACCAAAAGATTAAAAAAATAAAAAATAAAAATCTATAACCACAAATCATTTAACTTCGAGCCAGAAGACGTCTTCTCATGTATATGCTAGTGCTCTAGCTTTCATAATAATCATCCAGCAGTGATACACACTCTGATGCATAGATTAATATGAAGATATAGTCTCATGAGAAAGAAGCTTTAATTTCCAGAAGAAAGAAATCTGAGTGAAATTTCCATTTTGACTGCCTAGAAAGCTACTTAGCAAATTAAGAGAAATGAAAATTGGGTTAAGGAGGTACGATTCGAAAAGTTCGAGTTATCGTTTCATTTCTCCTTCTTGATCAGAGGAAACGGATCACATACAAGGAGGTAGAGAACTTTCTAGCTCTTTAGTAGTAGGTGCAATTTCATGTAAAATCTAAACCTCAAAGCCAACCCAATTTCTTCTCAAGAAAACAAAAATTATAGAACATATCAAAGCCAAAAATCTTTCTTGTTTTGATCATGATCAAGTGTCGAGCAAATGGTATATTTGTTTGGAATTCAGAAGCTAGGGAGCCATTTTAGTTCCATATAATTAACCTAGCAACACAAGTATATTTCCGAAGAAAACACAACAGAAAACACAGAAAACAAAGAGGAAGATAAATTATAATATTTATTTATCTAATTAACCTCTTGTGACACCAAAGTAACTTATAACATATAACTGAAGATATCAGCTTTCGGCATAAGAACCAGAACGCCAGATGATCACTAGCTTGTTAAATAAAAGAGAAGCCAATAATTAAACACCACTCTTCAAAGAAAAGAAACTAGCTTCCCTAATTCCTACCTGGTGTTGTGCACTTGAAGGATCCATCCCATGCAAATAATTAAACACCACTCCTCAATTTGGAAAAAGTCTTTGTATTTGCTATGTTTTCTGAGGTTGTCTGTGCGAGAGAGTGAAAGAGAGGAAGAGAGAGGCTTGAGAAAGGAGTTTGTAGGAAAAAAAATGAGAGATGTATTAGGCAGTCATGCAGAAGTGAGGAAGTAGAGCCACCTCTCTGTGGATATATATAAAGCAATCCCCGTGAGAGAGAGAGAGAGAGAGAGAGAGAGAGAGAGAGAGAGAGAGAGAGAGAGAGAGAGTAATAATGGGGATTCCCCTACGGGATGATCGATGAGGTTGGTTGGCTTAGCCTTGCACGCAGAGAAAGCATTTTCAAGAAAATTCGAGTCATCTCTCCCTTCTCTCTCTCAAATGAACTGTTCTGTTCTGCAACGGTTTCAGATGAGAGATCAGAAACTCCCACAGCCTTTGTCTTTGCGTGGGTCCCTCACTCGCGTGGATGCAACTATTTTTATGGACCCCACACCCTATCCCCACCGGCCACCCCAGGCGGATTAGGTCCCCAGGAAGCACCAGTCGCATTCCTTGCCCCCTCCTCTCTCTTCCCTTAGCCCACAAAACACAAACTTCGTGTTCCAAAAAACACACAGAAAATTTACTTTGGATTTAGTTGTCCCCGAATGTAGACATTTAAATCTCATCATTTTCACTTATATATGTTTATATATATTGAGTTAATTATAATGTGAATCGTCCTCATCTGTGTTCTTTTTATCTTTTTGTTTTTGTTCTTGATACGGATAAAATAGAGATTATTTTGACTATAAATTTCAACAGATAATTTCCACGAAGAAGACAAGAGATTTGTTCAAAATACAAATAAAATTTTGAATAATATTAATTAATAGTAAAATTTGAAATTATTTGATGAAGTCCACAAATCGTACTTAAATAGTTGCAAAATTTGAAATCATGAAGATTTTTTCAAAAATAAAAAAATCTAAATTATTGTATGAGAAATTAATATATAAATAAACAAGAATTATGCTAAAAATTTGGTTAAAATCACTTCTAAACTTAAAACAAAATATTTATTAACTTATATTATTGTGAATGATTTAAAAAAACTAACTAATGTCTCATATCAATTTGGACTACCACCGTTGCTCTTGAGCTGGTGTGAGAACAAGTAAGAATCAATTTGGACCTCCACCGTTGCTCTTGAGCTGGTGTGAGAACAAGTAAGAGATGTTGATTGATTCATCACTATATGATACATACAATACATAGGTGTTGTTGTCCACTGTTACTGTTTGATTAAGGTACTTCTGTCAATGTGGACATAGTTTAATGATGCTACGACAGAGAGGCCAGGGATCGAGGTGGGAGCCGGGCCGGGGACAGTACTGACAGGAAGATCTTTGTTCTTCTTCTTCAATATTCATTCAAACATGCATAATATTTCATGTGTTCCGTACACATATGAACAGAATGTGCAACACGCATGGCCCACCAGCAGAATGTTGCTTTCGCTTTGCTTTGTGTTGCTTTGGCTTCACATGGGGTTCCCTATGGGCATCATGATAATCTGCATTGTGAGACCTTTGTTTGTATAATGTTGATCACCTTGATCGAAAGTATTATTATTATGTAACTTGGCTTAGATCTTTTTTCAAATTTGTTTTATGAATATTGTATAAATTAAATGTATAAATCAAAATAGAAAAATCCAAAAACTTGAGCCGAGGGTTAGTATAAATATATATTACCATTAATATTATGTTCGAATAATCAGATAATTCGATATGTAAACTGTATATGCTTAAAACGATTTGATCTTCTTATTATGAGTAATGTTATATATATATATATATGTTACACTCATAAACGTATCTGTTTATCAATTATTATGTCATTATGTGTTGCATTATGGTGTGTTTGGATGGTTGGATTTGGGGATCATAAGGATTTAGATTTGGGTCTTTAAAATCCAGATATCCTATTTGGATCATATATTAAAATCTAGATTTGGATTTATACACCAAATTAGCCAAAATAAGATTTTAGACTATTCTTAAAAAATCTTGGATTTGGGGGAATCATAGTTGCTTTGAAATCCAAATCCAAATCCAAATCCAAATTGATCTTCTATATAAAAGAAAAACTAAAGGTAAAATCTCATTTATAATAGAATATATGGTTATGTTTGGTAAAGAGTGATCACCCAATAGTTTATAGGCGACACTTGGAATCTATGTAGATTTGATGGGCACCCAACATGAGAAA
The DNA here is from genome assembly GCA_011037825.1 of Carya cathayensis. Lineage (NCBI taxonomy): Eukaryota > Viridiplantae > Streptophyta > Magnoliopsida > Fagales > Juglandaceae > Carya > Carya cathayensis. The sequence goes on from QGSO01000260.1 coordinate 412,326, forward strand.
ATCTTAGTTTTTTTGAATGATCATCCAAATTGGTCTACAATTTTAGGCATATTCAAATCAAAGGGTCTACATGATGAATATGAATATTGATTAAAAACGATATAGCACGTTTAATATTAAGCGTTCACACTTGATCTTGGAACTTTGGGGCTGTTTCTTAGAGTTAGAGATATAAATAAGTGTTTGGTATCTTTAAACGCATGTACCTTTATTAAGAGCAATCGATCGAGAGATTAGCTTTTGAATTCTGACAAAATGTGTGGCTTTTATAATTAAAACCGGCCAGCACAATCATGCATGGAATGTTTGATTGAATACATGATGGCAAACAGATCGATCAAGATCATGATCAAAGATCATGAACTTTAGCTTTGATCTGTCTTTTCTATCTCTATTTCTGGGCTAGCATGATTAATCATTCATAGCAATTGGAAGCCTGCCTCTTTTCCTCTTCCATATTCCATCATCTGAAGTCTATGCATCTTAATATCATAAAAAAATGCAACCATCATTGTTTGCAATCCTTTTTAAATTGTTCCAAAAAATAAAACAAAATATGATGAACATGATGTAATCCACTGATCATCTTGTGATCATGATCAGCCAATCAAACAATTATTAAGATGATCAGATGGCTTATATCTATGCAGCTTTAATATTGAGAATATTTCCATTTATGGGCCAAGATTCTTGGAGTAGCTAGCCAGGGGGGAAATCCAAAGCCACCAACAAAAATTCTAAATCCTGATCTCAGTCTGCATGTAGTTAGGTAAGACAAGCCTGAGCATAATAAACAAACAATGATTGATTCCACTATGATATGCTTTGGATCCCATGAAAATTTGCTTTAGCTCCATTTTCTTCCAAAAAGTAAAAATATATATATATATATAATATTTTTCCAATTGAATAATTGATTCAAAGAAGTGAGGGAAAAAAAAATTGACAACGACAGGCAAACATTGTGGTGGGGGCCATGGATAAATAGTGTGAACACAATACCATAGGCTAGGGATGAGTCAAGTGAGTTGACTGGTCAAACTTTGCAGTCAAAGAAAACACAGAAGGGAGAGAAAAGTGAAAGTAGAATGGGAAGGTGTGCAAAGACGTAGATAGATGGATAGAGTGGGAGTAGGGTTGCACTGCCTGTGAAGAAAAGAATCTGGATGCTCATAAATATTTAAAAAATAAAAAACAATCTGGCATTCACTGATCTTCAGAACCTCACGTCTGAAACTGTGCAGACTGATCATCAATGAGCACTGATAAGTTGGATCACACATAACTCCCAAGAATGTTTTTCTTTTCAATTATTTCTTTTGATTTTTTTTTTCTTTTTAAATTTCATTTTGTCTTCAGGCATGTATATTTGTGGACGTGCGTACCCTTTTCACTTAAAATATAAATAATCATTCGTCAAAATTATTTATTTATTTGAAATTATTTATTTATTTGATTAAGAATTGCTACAATTATAAAAAAATTTATAAAAATAAATTTATAAATTAATATAATTTTATATGTTACGTTAAATCTATTTTATATTAAAAATAATATTATAACATCTCAACGTACCACATCAAAATATGTAAGTTTATAAATTTATTTTTATAATATTTCGTTGTAATAAAATCATTTCTCTTAGATTCTCCTCACTCGTCACTCCCTGTCCTTTCTTTATTTGGTCTCGACCATCTTTTTAGTCCGATGCTCTTTCTCCATCTTGCTAGCTGTATCTGATCATGAACAAAAGCCTGTTCCTCTTCTATTCCCCAAATTCTTCACGCATGGAAGTTAGCCAGATCATGTAGTACTACTACTGCCTATCGTCAAATGGAATATAATTGTCAAACTACCCGCGGCACAAGTGATCGCACGCTAGCTGTCGCCAATGGCTTGTGTACACATGCACTCTTTGTCACATCCATGCTTCCTCAAGCTTTAATTTCTACGTGAAGAAGAATATTTATGTCCTCTATTTCTTAAAAGTATGGAGCAAAGAGAGTCGTGTGTTTCTCCATGCATGCGCATTGGCCTTCCCAAAATGACAAACTAGGTACAAGCTGGTGTCCTAATTGGCTATGATATTTCAATCCACTAAACAGACTGTAAGAATCGTCATGAATCACTACAACTCGATGTCCATTGATTTGACCAGTGGATATGGGATGGATTAGGTTACTTTATTAGGCCCATAAGCCTTATTTTCTCATATAACTTGTTTGATGCAATTCCATATACCTTGTGGCAATCAGTAAAATCCCTGCAAGGGCCTAAGTCTCCATAGCTGGAGAGAAAATCTATTATTTTTTCCCACATCTAACACATCAACACATCGCTAATGTGTAAAAATATCATTCCAACTTTTAAGAATATGAAGACTAGAAGAGTAATAGAAGAGGCTAGCTGTCATTGGTGTCAAGTAGAAGATGAAGATTTAAACCATGCACTGGTCTATTTTCCTTATACCATTGACTGTTGGTTGCAGTTTTTTCCTTCAATAAAAGAAGCAACAACGAGAATGCAGTTTACACAAATGGCTATATCTGTTATCAAAAGAAGAACAGTAGGAGAATTGGAGAGGTTGTTCATTCTAGCTTGGGAGCTTTGGTATAGATGAAATCAAAGAATATATGAAAGAAATATTCTATCAACTCAGCAAGTCATCATGGAGCATGCTTTTACTCTATACTAGAAACATAATGCAGCAACAAAGGCTATAAAGATTAAACAGAAATACAAATGCAATTGGCAGCCTCCCCCTGCAGGTGTGTTCAAACTCAATGTTGATGGCGCTCTATTTAGTGCTCAATGTAAGTCTGGTGTTGATGCTGTGCTGCGTGATCATGAAGAGAATGTGCTATTTGCTGCTAGTAAATTAGAACCTATTGTGGCCGATCCATTGGAGATTGAATTTCTAGCGATCTTAAGGAGCTTGCAATTGTGTATACCTCTTGGAATTACAAAACTAAGAGTAGAGTCTGATGCCTTGTTAGCAGTCCAAGAATTGGAAAAGGAAGAATATTCTAAAACTTTGTGGGGGTGGCTTGGTTCAAGAAATCAAAAACATGTTTCAAATGTATCCAACTTGGTCTCTTCATCATAAGGGACGAGAAGCTAATGGAGTTGCTCATGCCTTGGCTCGGTTTGCATGGAACCTTGAGGATCTTATTATTTGGTGAGATTCAAATCCGGAAAGTATTTCCCAAGCTATTTGGGTTGATTCAAATTTGTAATGTTTGAATTTGATAAATAAAAAGTCCTTCTTGTTATTATAAAAAAAAAAAAAAAAACACATCGCTAATGTGAAAGTTTTTCACATAAACTATATTAAAAAACAAATTATATTAGTATTTTAGTTTTTCTAAAATTATAACTGGTATCAGTAGTACTATAACTAGTGATGTACTAACATACCGATTTATGTGTAACAAAACTCGTAGTTGAAAACATGCCTAAGGTGTTGAGCAAAGAGCTAGCCCTCACCCGGCCTCGACCCTAGCTAAGGCCTTATGATTCCAAAGGTTGCCAAGTGTCTAACAACTAAGAGCTAGCACACGACATATATCATGCACCCGACTACACATATATACAAATTAATTAACCTCGTCTCGAGTTCTTTGCTTATGCATTTACGTACGTAACTCCATTTGGTTTCATTTGGCTCTTTTTTGAAATTAGATTGGTAAATTCGACATATGTCAGGTGTAAACGATCCAACCTAATTCATTAAATTAGAAACTATATAAATAAAGTTAACCTAAGATATATATTGTTATTTAATACATAATTAAGGGAAATCGATATAAAGAAATTAAAGGTAGTATGAACCGACTTCGAGTAGAACAAGATACTATATATCTTATATCAAGAATATTACTGTATTCCAAGTCCAATTGTCCAAAGATAATGGGTTGGGATGGGACATTGATGAGATCATGTTGTTCGTGACATACCAATAAATGAAACTAATTAATTTACATGATGCATGTAAATTTGTTAATTTCTTAATACATATTATATATATATATATAAATATATATATATATAAGGCCGGCCTAACACAATTAATTGAAGCCTAAGTTAAAATTTAAGTAAGTTATTTTTAATTATAATAAAATATATATTAAAATAAAAATTATTCATTATATTAAATATAAGATTCAGTATAATGAGGCCTTCCCCATTATAAAATATAGAAATTCTATAAGTTTTATTTTATTTATTTTTTATTAATGAAGTACTTTTTTTTTAATATATTTTTCTAATAAAAATAAAATAAAAATATCTCACTTCTATTTTTGGAGGCCTTATATAAGCTTGGGGCTTAGGCAATAGTCTAAGTGGCCTAATTAGTTATACCTTGGGCCGACCTTGTGTGCTCTTGCGTTCTCGCGAGCACATGTATGCATACATATACACACTATATATATATATATATATATATATATATGTATGTATGTATGTATATGTATATATATTTGCAAAATTTGACTCGGATATGTATGTGTGTATATATAATATCCGAAATCATCATGTATGTATAGAGCCACTTTATCATTATTAATTTCATATTATTAATTATAAACAAAGTTGGGGGAAATGATGGGAGCTAGCCAGGTCACGCGAGGCATGCACACGCTAGCGTACGTAGTAAGGGATTCGATCGGTAATTAAGGATTGGATTTGGGCAATGTGTACGGTTTGAGCATTAGTAATATATAAGGAAAAGGCAGAAGAAAACGGAGTACTGTAACTGCTGCGCATGTACAAAATAATCCGCTTTGAAATACAACACTCCAAACTAGCTAAATTTATTAGGTTGCATGCGTTTCTGTAACGGACTTAACCTAGCTAGCTTGTACATGCATGAGAGCAGACATATATGTTTGAAACGTACGTTCATGCATCACGAATGCGTGTTGAGAGAGAGAGAGAGAGAGAGATATGAAATTTTGATTTTATATTAATTAAGTACTACTATCTCATATGGGATCTTAATGTAATTGTCTTGTGCTAGCTGCCTACATAAGTCTTTACATCACTCTTTTAAGCTTGAATTTTGGGAATAACATTGGATTATAATATAACTACTACATTCATTGTCATTAACTTGGATTCTAGCGTTTTAATGAGAGTTTGTTTTTGTTCATTGAACACATGATGACTTCAGAAGTTAATTCATCAGCATGATGATCTTCCACTTTTCCCCTCCAGCCAGGAATCTAGCATGTCATTAGAACTAATTCATTCCAACTATATATGGCAAAAAAGAAGGATAAAATTAAGATCAAACTAATAAACCAAGAAAATAAAGCACAATATATATATATATACACTGTAACAGTACCCCACATATTAACCAATAGGATTAACCATTAAATACCCTTAGTTTAAGCTTATGATTTTGGGTTATATATATATATATATTATATTATTATATTATATATATATATATATATATATTTTTTTTTTTTGAGATAGTTAGACTTATTTAGACTATGACACTTAATGTCATTAATTATTAAGCTTAAAGGTTGAGACGATATTAATGGGCCAATACTTATAAGCCTTAAATCAAGCCTCATAGGAATATATGTCTTGGTAGGATAGCCTTTAAAAGAATTTGCCCAAGTATGAGGAAGGCATGAGACCTTTTGGGCCTAACTTAGAGTTATGTTTGATCCATGACCCATTCATGATAAGGCAAGCCTTTTAAACCTCATTTTTGTAGATCTTGAGGCCTTTCATAATCCCTCAAAATCTAGAACAAAGGCCTCTCATCAATTCAAATCCAAAACTCATGAATCATCAACTCACACTCATGTTCTTTTTAAGCCGAACAAGGCCCAAAGCCTTGTCTTGCCTTTTTTCACTCTTTTATTTGAAGCCCAATACACCATACCATTGGTTTCCTCAAACCCATATTATACCGTAAGTAATTCTTTGGACTTAAAATTAAGTTTTGAATTTGGGTTAAGAGCATCAATCAACTTGCCAATGATTAGTGTTCTTTAAACCATGTTTTGAGCTTAATTTTCCTTCTTAATCCTTTTAGCCTTTTCAATATGAAATTTTTTTGTTTTATTATTCAATTGCATGATTCTTAGATTATATTAGAACCGTAGATAAATCTCCACACGTGTCATTTAGAGTAATGACACATCAAAACTCTAAAACCACACCAATCAATATACATGTGTGCTATTGTGTGCAATGGATTAAACAATCCCTAGACCAAGATTTTTGTGCCTTTTTTCAAGGGCAATATGGTCTTTAAGCACCTCATATTATCCATTTAGAACCAGACCAAGTTTTGAACGAAATTGGTTTCAAGAACCAAACCAAAAATTCAAAACCGAATGCATCTAAACACTAATTGGATTGAAACTGAGTTGGTTGTGTTTTAACCTCACTTCTGCCCATGGTTGAGCTACCAACACACGCCACCTCTATCACTACCCAATCCCCAAGAGACCCTCAAGGTCATCATGAGCAATTGACCAGATTTACCCACATAAAGAAGACACCAAACCAATGGCATCTAGCCACCCTCATTCAGCAACCTCCTCCCCTTCACCTCTTCCCTTTGAGCTATTACTTCATGATCACTTAACATCCAATCCCCCACCTTTTATCACCTAGAAAAGCGTTCCAATAATGACTCATGACTTGCCTAAAACAGCCATGAAAAGAGGACAAGAGGATGAGTCAAGACCATGATCAAAACTGTCGAAAGAAGTCATCCTTGAACCTGTCAGCTACATGCTTGGTTTTATAAAACTTTTTCTTTTATTTTTATTCAAATGATGCACCATGGCAACACCTACACCCTATCCAGCACCTGAAAATAGAGGAAATCATTTGATTTGAGGCTCTATTCACCTGCACAAGGTGATGCAAGCAAGTTGAAACCTCACCTCCTTACACCACCGCCCACTTCTCCCAATCCCTTTGAACTTATACCAATGTCCCCTCCCCAATCATTTGATTTGAAGCAGTATTCACATGCACAAGGTGATGCAAGCAAGTTGAAACCTCACCTCCTTACACCATCGCCGACTTCTCCCAATCCCTTTGAACTTAGACCAACGTTTCCTCCCCCATTGTTGCCTATAAAAATCCCCTCCCTCCCTCATTTCCTCCACACTTCAACTCCAAGCTCCTCTTGATCATTGCAAGCGTTCTTGCCCCTAAGAGTTTAGAGAGAATCTGAAAGATGTGAGTGTTTGAGTGTTCTTGGTGTTCTTGTATTGGAAGCTTTAGTGGACCACAAAAATTGTAAGTTTCCTCGCCCTAGATCTTAGTTTACATGTCAATTCTTGCTTTGAAGTGTTGAAATGAATTTTGATTGAGTTTACAAAACATTACCATGCTTAATTCAAAACCGGGTTCATCAAGTATGGATTAAGTGTTTAAATTGTTTTAAGTGGAAATTTTAGTTATGGCATGTCTTAGCATATTTTAATATGATTTATTAAATTCTCAGAATGATCATTGAAGGTCTGATTTTGAGATTAGAAGCATGCCATGATAGGGTTTAATTCTAGCTTGTATTGATCATCAAGCATGCATGGTTTTTTAATTAAGTTGTGATTAAGGCATGAAGTTTTGATTTATTTCACTTAGGGTTGATCAATGAGCATTTAGAAAAACTTGTGATTGGGATAAAAATGAAAATATATGTTTTGGGTGAATTTTGAAAGCTACCTTTGTGATTTAGGCTAAGAGTATCACGCTTGATTAATGGATAATTAATGAAGATTAAAAGTTTTTAGCCATGATTAAGTCTTGGGATGAACTTGCTCACCCAATAATTTGCTTTTATTATGTTATTAAGGAATATAGTGATTATTTGTGACTAAAGAAAATTGCATAAGCATGCATTCATAGAGATTAATAGTTGAAATTACACTCAAGCATAAACTAGAGTGCATGCCACAGGTTGGGTATGTTTGAGATAATTCCACTTTGAATTTTACAATTCTAAAGGTATAGATGGTTTTAGAGTATGAAAAATATGTGGTACATGAAGTGTGATTAAATTTGAGTTTTGTTTGCAAATAATGAAAAAACTTTAGGGACTTAGCGGCAATTTTTGAAAGTTTAAGGGTATTTTTATAAATAATCATTTTGAAGCATTTTGATTATGAACATTTTTCGTACGAATTTGATATAAATCCTAACTTAGTACGAATTTGATTTCAACCGCTATAATATTTTTCAAATTCAGAAAGTTTGTAAGTTACTTTCTAACTTACACCTTGATAAGTTATTTATGATTTATTGATAAATATCACTTTCATGTTATAATTGTCAGTTTGAGCATAAAATATCATGTTACATGACACATACCTATATGATATGTGATATTTTTACCATTTTTAGTATATTGCATATAAATATCATTTTCACATGAAAGTTTGCTACCTACGCACATGTCACGAACTATATTTTTCAAACATAGTATGAAAATAACTTTGTCACGACCCCAAAGGTTAGGATGGAGAATTATCCTATTGGAACTTCTCTATCTACTCTGGAGTATTTAAGAATGGAGTGGTAACTCCTGAACTAATGAAGAACAGTCAATGTGCTTTGAATGAGTTCTTTTTAAAGAACGTCAGAATGAAATCAAATGTTATGACATCTAAGGCTGATGGGTGTACATGTTATGATATTATAGTATGTTACCAATGCATTAAGAGTGAGTCTGCAAATAATGTAGTCTGCAAACGTGAGTTGTACTATCACTAGCCGGTACTTACAGTGCATATGGGGAACCATGACGATATCATATGTTATGATACTATGATTAAGAAGGACTTGCTAAACTGATGAAATGTTATGATACTTTTGTCAGTTGAATTGATAAATGCTCTCTGTAAGAAAATGTGTGTCTTAGTTTTTTGAAAATGTTAAGGAGTTTGGATGGGATACATACATTGATTTTTCTATATTAAATGCATTTCATATTTATCATTCATTACGCATAATTTATCTTTGTGCACGTTGGTTGTCTAACTTATTGAGATTTCAAGTAAATCTCACATCTTGTGAAGCCACTACTTGGAATGATAGAAATTGTGTCAGGACTCGATGAGGATGGACTAGATAGACCAGTGGATCCAATTGATTGAAAATGAGTCAAATTTTGAGAAAAGATTGAATCTCATCTTAATGTTTATAATCCTAACCATTCGTGCATTAGAACGTATGAAGCAGTTGATTTAGCTTTGGAGACTTTTTATGATGAATAACTGGACTAAGATTATGCTACTTTTTGGTTTAAACTTATGATGATACAAATGAATTGTGATGTTTTAGTTATTATGCCATAATTTTTATTTAATCGCCCGTAATCTATTGTGAATATTGCATTATGCTAGTTTCACTTATAAGATGCATTGCATGTTAACTATCATGTACGGAAGTATGTAATCTTGTGTTACATGTCCCAATGTTCTAAGTCTCAATTTCATTCCAAGCGAAATTTGGGGGCTTCACATATACTTTCCTATAAGTGAACTTAACATGAACGTGAAAATAAGATACTAGCAAAAACCTGTAAGGAGCTCTTAGAGAAGCAATTAGAGCATTAAATTGCTTTAATGACATGTGGTCATAACTATTGCTTCCTAATTACAGATATGTGAAAGTTTTTTTTTTTTTTTTAATTTGAAAATGGAATAACAATTCCCACTAATAAACTTCAATTACAATGATCATGCATCACAACATTTAATACATGAATGGGGCATTCCTCCATCCAAACATGTTCTCCCTCTACAGTAAGTGTATATTTAGCCAAAATGTGAGCTATTTTGTTGGTTTGTCTATAATTGAAGTAAACTTGCCAACCACATTTATTTTGCATCAATTACTTAATGTCATGCATCACAGTAGTTGCCTTTGAAAAGTTTGTTGGAAATGTTGAAATAGCAGTAACTAGCTCCTTACAATCACCTTCAAATAGCACACTTGAGAAACCCAACTCTGTACAAAGCAACATACCCCTTCTCAAAGTCATTTCTTCAGTTACTAAGGGTTGTAAATTTGCCTCGATGTTTGCATATAGAGCTACTTGAACTTCAGCATCCTCATCCCTGACAATGACTCCCAGTCTAGATTTCTTCATTTTTTTAGTTCATTGCTCCATCCCAATTAGCTTTCAATTGATTCATGTCAATTATGTGAAAGTTCTGATTAAACCTCAACCGTCCACTTTCATGTTTGTAGTCATGTTAAAAGAGCAATGGTCAACAGTCCATAGTTTCTATATATATATATATATATATATATATATATATATATATATTCATGTTAATTTTGGTTAAAGTTATTGCATGTTTTGGCCAATAGTAAACATAATGTGTTAACTATTTTATTATTGGCTTTTTTTTTTTTTCAGATTATTGTTGGGCAATTGTAGTTATTGAATTTATTATCGCTGCAATGAAAATCAAGCATCCGGAAAAAGACATATCAGGACTTTCTATCTACGAGCTTATTCACTGCTGCGGAACAAATGAATAACTACCTTACAAGTAAGGTTACATGACAACATTTAAGTGGATTCAAAAAAATTGAATTAGAAAGCAGAAGGATTGTACTTTCAAAAACTTTAAATTTCCTTGCAAATCCAAAATTGAAAAAGAGGTTACATATATCAAATATATATATGTGTGTATATATATATTCTTTGTTATTATATTTTTCAAGCGTATATGTAACTGAAAATTAATTTCAATATTTTCGCTTCTAATAGAATAAAGAGTGTTGTGTATCTTGGTGATATAATATAAATAAATAATAAAAAATGAATCAAAATTTCTTGAGATGATTAAGAAGCAACTTGCAGTTAGTTCGTTTTGCACGTATAAAGAACTTATGAAATATAAACGAGTATATATTCATAACTAGTTTATTACTTTCTTAATAATACCAATGTGGTAGCTATGCTTGTCCACTTCAATAATAGGCCAAGAGAGTAGTGTGACTATAGGATTAGTTTTCACATGTCAAATATATATCACTTGTCATGGATAGTTATAGCAATAGAATTTTTTTCTAACAAAACAAATCCAAACTTGCCCAAGAGCATGAGGAATAGTTGTAGATTTGAATTAACCCTTAGTGATATAAATGTGTGTTGAATAAATGGAAGGTATTTCTTATGTGTTACTAATAATGTATGAAATGAATATTGTATTGAGTTTACAATTATTTTGTAACGTGTAACATATACATACAAAGGAAAACACTACTTTGCCTCTCAAGTTGTACTGCTCAAATGTATTACATGACAATTTTTTTTTACTTGGTCATTAAGGAAGTGATTTTTAAGTGTATTGGTATATTTTTTTATTTTTTAAAAATATTTAAATATATATATATATAAAAAAGAGTAACTAGCGGTCATTAGGAACTGTGCTACTCAAGCGGTAAAATAGCCTGCTTCTATATGCAAAAGGCAAAAAGGGACACCGAAAGTTAAAGCAATTCAAAAAGTCAAGTAACTCTGAATGCTATATAGAAGAACAACAACCAGCTAATACCAAAAGTCAAGAGGAGATCATGTCATTATCAAAGGAGCATGATTTGCTAAAGTTGTCTCCTCATTTATTCGAGTTATGCTAATTGCACTATCTAACCCTCGCAAACTCAAAGGGGAGGTATGAACAGTAAGTTTGGAATAAAATAAAGTGAATTTAGGTGCAACCAATGGTTTTGCTAGAATATCTGTAGGTTGATCTTTTCTAGAAATGAAACAAACTTGTAATTGTCCAAGGTCAATTTTGTCACCGGAAAATACTTCCGACGACACTAAATCATGGTTTAAATTGCACATTTCTGGCGATATTACTTGTTTTTACCTAGGATTAGGATTATTAGAAATAGATAATTTTTTGAAGCTATTCGTTAATACCCAAAAAATTGTTTGCTTGGCTTAACATTAGCAGCTATGTCCCAGCAAAGGAATGTTGCTGAAACTAACTTTTTCCTATGATTTGGTGTTGTATTCTCTGTAGAATAGCTCTCCTGAAATGATGCTTTTTCTTTTTGAGAAATGATTGCATTTTTTTTCCTAATAAAATGAATAATGAGTGTAGTAGTATTTTCTTCTAGTATGTATGTGTATATATATATATCTTAGCAATGTTGATAAAACAAATTAAATGTCACCGCATACTTTTGAGATAACATGTAAAATTAATACATCTTTTCTAAATTATAAGGCAATGTGTTTTTTAGAATTTAATTCATTAGTATATATATATGTAATATACATGATTGCAAAATAGCTTATCAATTGGTCACTCTATCTTAACTAATCATTTATTTTATTCGAAGTTATTGCATGTTTTGGCAAATAGTAAACTTAATGTCATAACTATTTTGCTATTAACTTTTATTTTCAGTTGGATAATTTTAGTTGTTAAAACTATTGTTGCTATAATGAAAATCAAGATCCGAAAGAAGATAGATCAGAACTTTCTATCCAGGAGCTTATTGACCGCTGCAAAACAAAAGAACAACTACATTACAAGTAAGGTTACAATGACAACATTTAAGTCGATTTAAAGAAATGGAATTAGAAAGGAGAATGATTATCTTTTGAAAAATTTTAAATTTCCTTACAAATCAAAAACTGAAGAAGAAGTTACACATATCAAATATAAATATTCTTTTTTATTATATCTTTAAAGTATACATGTAACTGAAAATTAATTCTAATATTTTCTCTTCTAATAGAACAAAGAGTGCTGTGTATCTTGTTGATATAATATAAACAAATACTCAAAATGAATCAGAACTTTTAATTAAGAAGCAGCTTGTAATTAGTTCGTTTTGCGTATACAAAGAACTTATGGAATACAAATGGGTACATATATATAACTAATTTATAACTTTCTTAATAATACTAATGTAGTAGCTATACTTGTCCACTTCAATAATGGGCCAAGAGAGTAGTGTGAGTGTAGGATTGGTTTTCACCTGGCAAATATATATCACTTGCCACTATTAGTTATAGCAATAGAAGTTTTTCTTCAAACAAAACAAATCCAAACTCACCCAATAGCCTTAGAAAGAGTTGTAGATTTGATTTAACCCTTAGTGATATAAATGTACGTTGAATAAATAGAAGATATTCTTTATTTGTTACCAATAATGTATGGAATGAATATTGTACTGAGTCTATAATTATAATATACCGTGTAACATATGTATATATACAAAAGGAAAAATGGAGCACCGAAATCTAAAACAATATAAAAAGCCAAGGAGTCCCGAATGCTTTACAAAAGGACAACGGCCACCTAATGCCAAAAGTAAAAAAGAGATCATGTCACTTGATTACACCAAAAAAATAACGCAATAATTGTAGCACAGCTTTGAGAGGTCGATTTCACAAGGAGACAAGTTAAAAGAATAGCAAAAAGAACAAAAAAAATTAAAAAAAATATTAAATAATTAATGGATAACAAAGATTAATTTTAAATGTAAATTAAAGTGAATGAAAGTAATTAATGAAAAAAATGCTCAAATTTGACGAACAGTAAAGAGTCGGAATCCCATGCACAAATCTGATATTTTAATTATTCTTAATTCATTAAAAAACTCAATTGGGAACTCAATTCCTAAAATTTTCAATCGAAAAGTATAGATTTATAAACTAAAATTAAACCAAGTGTAACCCTTTAAAAAATCATTCACCACATTTTAAATATGTAAGTTATTATTACTATTGAGAAAATTCAACGGTAACAACATACTCATGGAGCGATATTACAGTAAACAATTAAATTAATATAGATAAATAATTGATCCAAGCATAATCAAAGATCTAATCCATTCAATAGAAAAAGTATGATTGAATCTATAAATAAAATAAATTCTATGATTATTTGAAAAAGAAACATCAATAATGAATTGAGAAAGATAAAACAAAAGAGTTTTAGTAATTGAAAATCAAATACATAAAATAAAAATATCATATAATGTGCAAGTTCATCCCTAACCTTACTTGAGAATTTAGTTACCTATAAATATAATGGACAACAAAAATCTCAAGAGAATTATAAAGCAAACAGCAACCATGGAAATTACTTTCGTCTCTTTATTCTTCAGTCCATCCTTTCAACATAGTGCTGCTGGTTCTTCCCTCTTAGCGAATTTCGAATTTGAACTTCTTACAGTTTCTTTTTGTGATTTTTTTTTTCTTTTTCTTTTTAATCTAAATTACTCTCAAACCCCATGAAAATCCTCATTTGAATTTAGCTAGATTTTGACTTGATCTTTTATAAATTTTGAAATTAAATATAAAAATTCATTTATCAGTATCCCAAAGTAAATAGAAACTCAATTTAAGAATACACATTAATTCATATTATTTCTATTCATATTTTAGCATTTTAATCCAATAGTAGGGTATTTAGAGTGCACTTTCGTACAATCATCATCACTATCAAAGAAGTATAATTTACTAAAATTGTCTACTCAATGAATTGAGTTGCGCTGTCAGGCCGTCACAAACTCAACGGGGAGGGACGAATGGTGAGTTTGGAGCAAAATGAAGTGAATTTAATTGCAACTAATGGTTTTGTCAAAATATTTGCATCTTAATTTTTTTTAGAAATGAAACGAACTTGTGATTATCCAAAGCCAATTTTGTCACCTAAAAATACCGTCGACACACTAAACAGAGGTTTAAACGGCACATTTCTGGCGATCTTTCTTGGTTTTACCGGAGTTTAAGATTGTCAGAAATAGATAATTCTTTGCGACTATTTGTAAATCACTAAAAAAATGTTTGGTTAGCTCAAAATTAGCGGTTACGTCTAGGCGACAAAAATTTGCCGGAAATAACTTTGTTTTGCGATTTGGTGCAGTATTCTTGGTGAACGAGTTCGCCAGAAATGATACTTTGTCTTGTAGATAATTTGCTGTATTTTTTGTTTTTGCTAATGAAATGAATAGTAAATATAGTAGTCTTTTGAACTAGTATGTATGTCTATATATATATTAGCATTGTTGATTAAATAAACAAAATGTCACCGTATGCTCTTGAGATAACATTTAAAACTAATACATCTTTTCTAAATTACACAGCAATATTCTTTTTGAAATTTAATTCATTAGTACATATACGTAATATATATGCATGCAAAATGGCTTATGAGTTGCTCACTCCAATTTGACTATTCATTCATTTTGTTTAACAGTATTTGTAATTGAAAATTAATTCCATTATTTTCTCTACTAATAGAATAAAGAATGTTGTGTATCCTGTTGATATAATAGAAATAAATACTCAAAATGACTCAAAACTTCTTGAGATGCTTAAGAAGTAGCCTATAGTTAGTTCGTTTTGTGTGTACAAAAAACTCATAGAATACAGTTAGCTATGTATGTATAGCTAACTTATAGTTTTTTTTATAATACTAATGAAATAGTTATGCTTTTCCACTTCAATAATAGGCCAAGAGAGTAGCGTAAATGTAAGATTGGTTTTTACATGGCAAATATATATCACTTGTCAGGGTTACTAATTGCAATAGAATTTTTTTTCAATAAAACAAATTCAAGCTCGTCCAAGAGCATTTGGAAGAGTTGTAGATTTGATTTAATCCATAGTGATATACATGTATGTTGAATAAATGGAAGGTATTTGTTGTTTGTTACTAATAATATATGAAATGAATATTGTATTGAGTTTAGAATTATATTGTGTCCTGTAACATATATATACAAAAGAAAAAATGGAGCACCAAAATTTAAAACAATAACAAAAGCCAAGTAGTACCAAATGCTATATAGAAGGACAACGGCCAACTAATACCAAAAGTCAAGATGAGATCATGTCATTATCAAAGGAGTATGATTTACTGAAGTTGTCTCCTCATTGAATCAAGTTGTACTAGTTACGCTGTCAGACTCTCGCAAACTCAACTAAGAGGTACGAACGGTGAGTTTAGAATAAAATGAAGTAAATTTAGGTGCAACCAATGATTTTGTCATAATATTCGTAAGTTAATCTTTTCTATAAATAAAATGAATTTGTAATTGTTCAAAACCAATTTGTCGCCAGATTATACCTCCAGTGACACTAAATCATTGTTTAAATGATACATTTCTAGCCATGTTACTTGCATTTACAAGCTATTAGGATCACCGGAAATAGACATTGTGGCTACTTGTAAATCGCTAAACAAACATTTACTTGGCTCAACATTAGTGGCTATGTCCCCGCGAAATAACGTCGCAGGAAATAACTTTTTCCTGCGATTTGGTGCATTATTCTCCGCGAAAGAGCTCGTCAAAAATAATACTTTTTTTTTTTAGAATTTGTTGCATTTTTTATTTTTTCTAATGAAATGAATAGTGAGTACAATAGTATTTTCTACTATTATGTATGAATATATATATATGGTAGCAATGTTGATGAAATAAATAAAATGTCACCGAATGCTTTTAGATGACATTTAGAATTAATACATCTTTTCTAAATTATAAAGCAATGTGCTTTCTAGAATTTAATGCACTAGTACATATATGTAATATACATAATTGCAAAATGGCTCATTAGTTGGTCACTATATCTTAACTAATAATTCACTTTGTTTGAAGTTATTGCATGTTTTGGCAAATAGTAAATTTAATATCATAACTAATTCATTATTAATTTCTTTTTTCATATTGTTGTTGACCAATTGTAGTTGTTAAGTCTATGGTCGTTGCAATGAAAATTAAGGATCCGAAAGAATATATATTAGATCTTTCTATCTAAGTGCTTTTTGACAGCTGCAAAATAAAATAACAACTACCTTACAAGTAAGGTTACATGACAGCATTTAAGTCGATTCAAAGAAATGTAATTTGAAAGGAGAATGATCATCTTTTCAAAAATTTTAAATTTCCTTACAAATCCAAAACTGAAGAAGAGGTTACATATATAAAAAATATACATTCTTTTTTATTATATTTTTCAAGTGTACATATAACTAAGAATTAAATTTAATATTTTCTCTTCTAATAGAAAAAAGAGTACTATGTACATTGTGCAGTATAACATATATATACAAAAGGAAAAATGGGGCACCGAAAGTTAAAGCAATATAAAAAGCCAAGTAGAACCGAATGCTATACAGAAAGACAACGGCCAACTAATACTAAAAGTCAAGAGTAGATCATATCACTATCAAAGGAGCATGATTTGCTGAAGTTGTCTGCTTATTGAATCGAGTTGTGCTAGTTGCACTGTCAAACCCTCGCGAACTCAATGGGGAGGTACAAATTGTGAGTTTGGAATAAAATGAAGTGAATTTAAGTGCAACTAATATTTTTGTTAGAATATCTATAGGTTGATCTTTTATAGAAATAAAATGAACTTATATTTGTCTAAGGCCAATTTTGTTGGTGGAAAATACCTCCAGCGACACTAAACCATAGTTTAAACAGCACATTTTCATTGATATTACCTATTTTTACCGGCGATTAGGATTGCCAAAAATAGACAATTCTTTGCTGCTACTCGTAAATCGTCATGAAAATGATTGCTTGACTTAACATTGGCAGCTACATCCCAGCAAAAGAACGTCACCGAAAATAACTTTTTCCTGCGATTTGGTGCAGTATTGTCGGCAATGTTGATGAAATAAATAAAATGTCACCACATGCTTTTGAGATGACATTTATAATTAATACCTCCTTTCTAAATTACACGGCAATGTGCTTTTTAGAATTTAATTTATTAGTACATATATGTAATATACATAATTGCAAAATGGCTCATCAGTTGATCCCTCCATCATAACTAATTATTTATTTTGTTGAAAGTTATTGTATGTTTTGGCAAATAGTAAACTTAATATCTTAACTATTTTGTTATTAATTTCTTTTTATCAGATTGTTGTTAGACAATTGTATTTGTTAAGTCTATTTTCGTTGCAATAAAAATCATGCATCCGAAATAAGATATATCAAAACTTTCTATCCATAAGCTTATTGATAGCTACAAAACAACTAAATAACTACCTTACAAGTAAGGTTACATGACAGTATTTAAGTCAATTCAAAGAAATGGAATCAGAAAGGAGAATGATTATCCTTTTAAAAACTTTGGATTTCCTTGTAAATCCAAAATTGAAGAAGAGATTACATACATCAAATATATATATATATATATATATATATTCTTTTTTATTATATTTTTCAAGCGTACATGTAACTGAAAAATAATTCTAATATTTTCTCTTCTAATAGAACAAAGAGTGCTATGTATCTTACTAATATAATAGAAATAAATACTCAAAATGAATTAAAACTTCTTGAGATGGTTAAGAAGCAGTCTATAGTTAGTTCATTTTGTGTGTACAAAGAACTCATGGAATACAAACGGTTACGTATATATAACTAACTTATAGCTTTTTTAATAATACTAATGTAATTGCTATGCTTATCCACTTCAATAAAAGGCCGAGAGGGTAATGTTAATGTCGAATTGGTTTTCACATGGCAAATGTATATCACTTGTCACGGTTTGTTATAGCAATAGAAGTTTTTCTTCCAACAAAACAAATCCAAACTTGCCCAAGAGCTTTAGGAAGAGTTGTAGATTTAATTTAACTCATTTTGATATAAATGTATGTTGAATAAATGGAATGTGGTCCTTATTTGTTACAAATAATGTATGAATTGAATATTGTATTGAGTTTACGATTATATTGTGCCGTGTAACATATATATATAATGGAAAAAGCTAATTTTCCTCCCAAATTGTATTGCTTAAGTGTATCGCTTGGAAAAATTCTTTTTTATTTTTTTTTACTTAGTCAATAAGAAAGTGTATTGGTGTATTTTTTTATTTTTTAAAAATATTTAAATATATTAAAAAATATATAAAAAGAAAAATAAAAGAAAAAAAGAGTAACTAGCAATTATTTGGAGCGGTGCGACTCAAGCGGCAGAGTAGACTACTCCTATATATAAAAGGAAAAAAGGGGCACTGAAAGCTAAAATAATACAAAAAGTCAAGTAGCACCAAATGCTATACGGAAGGATAACAGTCAACTAATACCAAAAGTCAAGAGGAAATCATGTCACTATCAAAGTCGCATGATTTGCTAAAATTGTCTCCTCATTGAATCAAGTTACGCTAATTGTACTGTCAGACCCTCACAAACTCAACGGGGAGGTACAAACAGTGAGTTATGAATAAAATGAAATAAATTTAGGTTCAACCAATGGTTTTATCAGAATACTCGCAATTTGATCTTTTCTAGAAATGAAACAAATTTGTAATTGTCCAATGCCAATTTTATCGTTGAAAAATACCTCCGGCAACACTAAACCATTATTTAAACGGCACATTTTTGGTGATGTTACTTCCTTTTACTGACGATTAACATCATTGAAAATAGACTATTCTTTGTGGCTACTCGTACATTTTGCGAAAAAAACGTTTACTTTGCTCAACATTAGTGGCTACATCCCATCAAAAGAATGTCACCGGAAATAACTTTTTCCTACGATTTGGTCCATTATTCTCGGTGAAAGAGCTCACTAGAAATGATCTTTTTTCTTTTTGAGAATTGACTGCATTTTTTGTTTTTTCTAATGAAATGAATAGTAAGTATAATAGTATTTTCTACTACTATGTATGTGTATATATATTAGCAATGTTGATGAAACAAATAAAATGTCATCGCATGCTTTTGGGATAACATTTAAAATTAATACCTCTTTTCTAAATTAAATGGCAATGTGCTTTTTAGAATTTAATTCATTAATACATATATACATGATTGCTAAATGGCTCATCAGTTGGTCACTCTATTTTAACTAATCATTCATTTTGTTTGAAGTTATTGCATGTTTTTGCAAATAGTAAACTCAATGTCTTAACTATTTTTTTTTTCTAATCAAGCTTTTCATTAAAATAAAAGATGATACAAGTTAGAGAGGGTGGGGTTCCCCAACAAATTCCCCAAAACAAACAACCACAATACGAGCGAGGTGGAAAAAAGAAAAAGAAATGGGTTCTGAGACCAATTTCTTAGGCTCTACCCAAACCCTACGAAGAGGGTATCGTCTTAAAAGACGTTTTGAAAGAAAGCCACTGCTAGAAGCATTGCAAGCGGAAGCACTGTGGTTGAAAGTCTTAAGATAGTTGTTGGTGAGGTCCTTAGTCTCTTTCACAAGATCACCGGTTAGGAAAAGCAATAATCCGGATAGACTGGCATCGGATGGGCAGATATGCAGTGACTGGTAAGTAAAACCGCACCTTTGGAGTGGCTCGTGAGGACCACGCGCCAGTGGAAATGAAGATGCATCGAGCCGATCTGAAGGATCGGAGGCTGGCGGATCTGCTGGTACGACGCGTGTGCTCGTAGGAGGTGTCGGAGCGCGGCGGCGCTTGAAGACCACGCGCGGAAGCAAGCCGCTTGTGATAGTCACTCGTCGGCAGAAAAGGCGCGATTCCACTTCGTTCTTGTAGATCGGCAGGAGGCGAACGTCGTGGTGTGGCGCGTGTCTACTGTGTATGGCCAGAATGCTGCAAATCTGAGAAAAACCGAACCGGTGGGAGAAAACTACCATATAAGCATATTTACATATAGGTAGCAGAAAAGGAACTGAAGAGGAAAGCGAAATGGAGAGGAAGGTGGAGCCGAGACTCACACCTTCCTCTCTGGCGGAGCTGAACGGAAAGATTTGGATTATAGAGAGAAGTTATAGCTTCTCTCTCTAATTGCAGGCTGAAGACTCATTTCTTTTCGTAGAGGGAGTGGGGGTTTTAATGTCTTAACTATTTTATTATTAACTTCTTCTTTTTTTAAATTATTGTTGGACAATTGTAGAAGTTAAGTCTATTGTCGCTGCAATGAAAATCAAGCATCCGAAAAGAAGATATATCGAAACTTTCTATCTTAAAGCTTATTGACAGCTGCAAAACAAAAGAACAACTACATTACAAGTAAGGTTACATGACAGCATTAAGTCGATTTAAAGAAATGAAATTAGAAAGGAGAAGGATTATCTTTTCAAAACTTTTAAATTTCCTTGCAAATCCAAAACTGAAAAAGAGGTTACATGTATCAAATATATATATTCTTTTTTATTATATTTTTCTTGCGTAAAATTAATTGAAAATTAATTCTAATATTTTCTCTTCTAATAGACCAAAGAGTGTTGTATATCTTGTTGATTTAATATAAATAAATATTCAAAATGAATCAGAACTTTTTGAAATGGTTAAAAAGCAAAATGTAGTTAGTTCATTTCACATGCACAAAGAACTCATAAATTACAAATGGGTACGTATGTATAACTAACTTATAGCTTTCTTAATAATACTAATGTAATTGTTATAATTGTCCACTTCAATAATGGGCCAAGAGAGTGGTGTGCATGTAGGATTTGTTTTCACATGGCAAATACTTGTCATCGTTAGTTATAGCAATAAAATTTTTTCTTCTAACAAAAAAAATTTAAGCTCGTCCAAGAGCCTTAGGAAGAGTAGTAGATTTGATTTAACCATTTGTGCTATAAATGTATGTTGAATAAAAGGAATGTATTCCTTATTTGTTACTAATATTGTATGAAATGAATATTATATTGAGTTTACAATTATATTTTGTCGTGTAATATAAATATACAAAGGGAAAAGCTAATTTGCCTCCCAAGTTGTTCCACTCAAGTGTATCACTTGGCCAATTTTTTTTTACCTAGTGATTAAGGAAGTAATTTTAAGTTGGCATATTTTTTATTTTGTAAAATTATTTAAATATATTAAAAACTGTGAAAAATAGAAAAATAAAAGAGTAATTAGCAGTCATTAGGAATGGTGCTACTCATACGGCAGAGTAGCTCGCTCCTATATATGAAAGGAAAATGGGGCACCAAAAGCTAAAGTAATACGAAAAATCAAGTAGCACTTAATGCTATACAGAAGGATAACAACCAACTAATACCAAAAGTCAAGAGGGGATCATGTCATTATCAAAGGAGCATGATTTGTTGAAGTTGTCTTCTCATTAAATCAAGTTGCGTTGTTAGACCCTCGTAAACTCAACGGGGAGGTACGGACGATGAGTTTGGAATAAAATGAAGTGAATTTAGGTGCAACTAATGGTATTGTCAGAATATCCATAGGTTGATCTTTTCCAAAAATGAAACGAACTTGTAATACTCCAAGGCCAATTTTGTTGATAGAAAATACATCTGAAGACACTAAACCCTGGTTTAAATGGCACAATTATGATGATGTTACTTGTTTTGACCGGTGATTAGGATCGTAGGAAAAAAGTAATTTTTTGTGTCTACTCGTAAATTGTCAAAAAAATGTTTGCGCAAGGCTGTTGGATGTCATGAAGGTTGTTGGCTGCGGGGAGGCCATGAGGTTGCAACTTCTTGGGAGGCTATGGTGTGGAAAAACACTGTAGGGGAGTTACTTTCGGTGGTGATTGGTGATACACGACATGGAGGGGACTATGTACTCGTGGCTGGTCGTTTAGGAGTGTAGAAGAGGTGGAACAGTGGTGCAGCGGCAATAACATGCTAGGACTGCTGTGGCTTTGATTCTCTCAATCAGGTGTAGTAGCGGGGTGCTACCGAGTGGTGTTTCCCGCAACTGATGACACTGGTGCAAGGTGGCTTATCATAGTGTGGAGGCACAATAGACTAGGAGAATTGGCTGTAGCACTACGTGGAGGAGGTTTTCACTGAACTTAGATTGCGGCAACCTTTTTTTTCTTGGAGTTTCTTCATGCATGATGGATACAAGAGTATCTATATATAAGGCAATAGAAACCCTAGTGATAAAGAAAGAGAGAAGTACGTGCAAGAGAGTGCTAGAGTCATGTGAGAAAAGATGTATATAGGTGGATTTAAGAGTTTTTAAAAAGAAAATGGACTTTAACCCTAATCTGCTTCAAAATATTAAAAAAATTCTTTCAAAAACAAATCATGGACTAGATTTATAAATAAATTAGACCTCGATTTAAAACTTTAAAAATAATCTAAACTAGTTCAAAAAATTTATCTCGACCCATAAAAAGATTTTTAATCTAAATATCAAACCTAAAAAAAATTATAATCCACCAATACAGAGATTTTTAGGCCTGTAGTCTATTTAAAAAAATAAACACATTTGAAAACTCAGATAGGCTTTTAGCAAATAGAAATCTAAATAAAAAAAAAATAGCTTGGCACTGGACTCGGGTGTTACACATTTCCGACGATGTTACTTGCTTTTACCGATGCTTAGGATCGTAGGAAAAAGACAATTCTTTTCGTCTACTCGTAAATTGTCAAAAAAAGTTTGGTTGGCTCAACATTAGAGGCTACATCCCGTCGAAAGAACGTTATCGGAAATAACTTTTTCTTGCGATTTGGTGCATTATTCTAGACTAAAAAGCTCTTTGGAAATAGTGTCTTGTCTTTTTGAGAATTGACTGCATTTTTTATTTTTTCTAATAAAATGAATAGTGAGCATAGTAGTATTTTCTACTAGTATGTATGTATATATATATTCGAATTGTTGATAAAACAAAGAAAATGTCCACACATACTTTTGAGATGACATTTTAAACCAATACATCTTTTCTAAATTACACAACAATGCACTTTTTAGAATTTAATTCTTTAGTACATTTATATAATATACATGATTGCAAAATGGATCATCAGTTGGTCACTCAACTTTAACTATTCATGTATTTTGTTTGAACTTATTTCACGTTCTGGCAAATAGTAAAGTTAATGTCTTAGCTGTTTTATTATTAACTTCTTTTTTCAAGTTGTTTTTTACAATTGTAGTTATTGAGTCTTATGTCACTGTAATGAAAATCAAGCATCCAAAAGAAAATATATCGGAACATTCTATCCAAGAGCTTATTGAAAGCTAAGAAACAAATGAACAACTACCTTACAAGTATGGTTCCATGACAACATTTAAGTCCATTCAAAAAAATGGAATTAGAAAGGACAAGTATTATCTTTTCAAAAACTTTAAATTTCTTTGCAAATCCAGAACTGAAGAAGATTTTGAATATATCAAAGATATAATTATTCTTTTTTATTATATTTTTCAAGCGTATATGTAACTAAAAATTAATTCCAATATTTCTTCTTCTGATAGAAAAAAGAGTATTGTATATCTTGCTGATATAATAAAAATAAATACTCAAAATAAAGTAGAATTTTTTGAGATAGTTAAGAAGCAGCCTGTAGTTAGTTTGATTTGTGTGTACAAAGAACTCATGGAATACAAACGGGTACGTATGTATAACTAACTTATAGTTTTCTTAATAATACTAATATAGTAGCTCTGCTTGTCCACTTCAATAATGGGCCAAGAGAGTGGTGTGAATGTTGGATTGGTTTTCGCATGGTAAATATATATATATATCTTGTCTTGATTAGTTATGGCAATAGAAGTTTTTCTTCCAATAAAACAAATCCAAACTTGCCCAAGAGCCTTTGGAAGAGTTGTAGATTTGATTTAATCCTTAGTGTTGAACCTAAGGTTTCAAGTTTTGTGTAATTATATATTTACACATGGATTTTGATGATAACAAATGAATTCATAGAATAAAGGAGTCTCAAGCTCAAGTTATCTACACAATGGAGTCAAGCACATCAAGAAACCAAGCATGAGCAAGAAGGGAGCAAGTTCACATTAAAGTCATAGAATAATGTTGTAAATCTCTTTAAAATTCGAAATTAGGATTAAGGCTCAAAAATTAATATTTTATCATAAAGCATTAAAATACATTTTCCACATGTGCATGAATATTTTGAAAATTAAATTTGAAAATTTTGAAAGATAATTGATTGTCATCTTTCACATGTGCATGCCATGATTAAAGGGTTGAACTTTGAAAATATTAAAGATGATTGATTGTCATCTTTCACATGTGCATGTTTTATTTGAATATTTTCAAAAGTGATTGATGCTTTTCTTGACTTATGCAAAAGGAAGATGCCTTTGTTTGAAAATTTTGAAAAGTAAAGTGTGCTCCTTTTGTCATATGCAAAAAGTAAAAGATTAGGTTTGAATTTTTTGAAAAGTAAAGTGTGCTCATTTTGTCACATGCAAAAAGTAAAAAGATTAGGTTTGAAATTTTTGAAAAATGAATGATGATGTCTTTGACATGTGAATCTTTTTAAATTTGAATATGAAGTCTCATATGCCTATAAATAGATCATTTGAGAGCTTCACATTCACAACACCAAGAGCATACAACTCTCATTCAAAGCTTTCATTCTCTCTTCTCTAAGCATTGAGCCTTAATCCTTTTTCATTTTGAGAGATATAGGTTGTGCTGTATTGTTCTTATTTCACTCATTGAGGAGTGTTTTCTGATATTCTACCCACTATCAATTCTTGTATCAGTAAAAGGGTGTGTACAACCCTTGTGCGTGTAGAAAGTGTTCTACACAGGGAATCGTTGAATCACCACGTGTAAGGTGATTGCAAGTGTAGAGGGTGTTCTACACGGATCCTTTGTAGCGGTGTTGTTCAAAGGTGTAATAGGTTTTTACCTCCACCTGAAGGAGGTTGAATAGTGAATTCGGGGATCCTCAAGGGGTAGCTTGAGGCGAGGACGTAGGCAGTGGGGCCGAACCTCGTTAACATACTGAGTTTGATTCTCTCTTACCCTTACTCTTTATATTTATTGCTATTTCGTATTTTGTTTATATTTGATATTGTATATTTGATTTATAATTTTTTTTTTTTTTTAAATACAACTCAATTCACCCCCCCTCTTGTGTTAGTCATCTGGGCAACAATTGGTATCAGAGCTAAAGCTCTGTTATAAGATTAACTATCTTTTGAGTTAAGATCTTATGGCTAACATTGCAGCTTCATTTGGTGAAGGTCAATCTAGCAGTCGGCCTCCACTCTTTTGTGGAGACAATTATTCATTCTGGAAAGTTAGAATGAGAATATTCCTTCAGGCTCAAGGTCGAGAGATCTGGAAATGCATTGTAAATGGACCTTATATTCCAACAAAAGTGGTTGGTGGAGTAAAGGTCAAAAAGGAAGAAGAAGAGTTTGATCGTGAAGACGATAGACTTTATACTTTGAATTTAACTGCTATGAATTTATTATATAATGCTCTCAATGGTAATGAGTTTAATAGAGTAATGACTTGTGCTACGGCAAAAGAAATTTGGGATAACTTGGAAGTTACTTATGAAGGAACTTCTCAAGTTAAGGAATCAAAAATTTATATTCTTACTCATGAATATGAAATGTTTAAGATGAATGATGATGAATCTATTTCTAGCATGCACACTCGTTTTACTAACATCATAAACAGTTTGACAGCTCTTGGTAAAGTTTATTCCAAAGTGGAAATGGTAAGAAAAATTCTCAACTCTCTACCAAAACGTTGGGAATCAAAAGTGACAGCGATTCTTGAAGCTAGAGACCTCAAGAAGCTCGAAGTGAATGAACTCATCGGGTCACTTATCACCCATGAGTACACATTGAAAAGAGGAGAAGAAGAAGGAAAGCCAAAGAAGAGCTTGGCACTTAAAGCTGTTCCTCATGAAAGTGAAAGTGATGAAGATGAGGAAAATGACGATAAAGATGAAGAAGTTGCGATGATAACAAGAAGAATTCAGAGATTCTTAAAGAAAAATAAAACTCCTCCGAGGAAATCATTCAAAAAGTTTTCCAAGAAAGATTCAGGTAAAAATGATACTTTAATTTGTTATAAATGCAATAAGCCTGGTCATATCAAGCCAGATTGTCCCCTGCTAAAGAAAGATCGAAACAAAGGCAAGAAAGCAATGAAAGCTACATGGGATGATGATTCAAGTAGCTCAGATAGTGAAGCAAGCAATGAAGAATCAGCAAATCTCTGTCTTATGGCTAAAGATGATATTGAGGTAACAAATTTTGATAATATTGAAAATCCTTCATATGAAGAATTGCAAAATGTTTTAGAAGAGGTATATGAAGAATTTGAAAAATTGGGTATCAAATATACTGCTTTGAAAAAGAAAAATTCTTCTTTAACAAACGAAATTGATATTTTAAGAAAAGAAAATATTGTTTTGAAAGACGAAAATCTTGAGTTGAAGAAAAAGAAAACTGATTTAGAAAATATTGTTGAAAACTTTACGAATGGAAAAAGAAATTTTGAAAAACTTCTTGGTAGTCAAAGATGTGTTTTTGACAAGGCAGGCTTGGGATATATGCCAAAACAAAAGTTCAAACCTTATAAAAACTTCTTTGATAATCCTTCTACATCAAAGTCTAATATTCAAAATTCTTTTCATAATAAGTTTGTCAAAAAAGGATACTATTATAATCATTCAAGATTTTCATATATGTCACATGCTATTTGTAATTTTTGTAATAGAAATGGTCATAATTATCATACTTGTCCTATTAGAAGAAAACATACAATGACTATTAGGGCCATATGGGTACCTAAAAATCTTGTTTCTTCTAATACTAATAAATAAAGGACCCAAAGAACTTGGGTACCAAGAAAAATCATTTTAATTGTTTTTATAGGTATGCATGAAGTCCTCTACAAGCAAAAACAAATGGTTTTTAGATAGTGGATGTTCAAGACACATGACGGGAGACAAGACTAAGTTCTTTGATCTTAGATCTAAAGAAGAAGGACACGTGACATTTGGAGACAACTCGAAAGGGAAGATCGTGGGAATAGGTAAAATTGGTAATAAATCTTCTCTCATAATTGAAGATGTTCTACTTGTTGAAGGTCTAAAACATAATCTTTTGAGTATAAGTCAATTATGTGATAAAGGATTTACAGTTACTTTCAAAATGGATAAGTGCATTATTTTGAATGATCATGATTATAACATTTGTTTTACTGCCTTTAGAAGTAATAATGTTTATACAATCGATTTTGAAGAAATTACCTCACAAGATGCTATTTGTTTTTCAGTACAAAATGAAACTAATTGGTTATGGCATAGAAGACTAGGTCATGCCAACATGGAACTTATTTCCAAACTTTCAAAAAATGATCTTGTGAGAGGTTTACCAAAGGCAAATTTTCTTAAAGACAAAATTTGTGATGCATGCCAATTTGGTAAACAAACAAAAACTTCTTTTAAAACCAAGAAATATATTTCCACTACTAGACCACTGCAACTGATACACATGGATCTTTTTGGACCAAATAGAGTTGCAAGTCTAGGAGGAAAATATTATGCTTTTGTTATTGTTGATGATTTCTCTAGATATACTTGGGTCATCTTTCTTGCTCATAAAGATGAGGCACATAATGCTTTTACCAAGTTATGCAAGAGAATTCAAAATGAAAAGGGCTATACTATTTCAAGTATCCGAAGTGATAGGGGAAAAGAGTTTGTTAATAAAAATATTGAAACATTTTGTGATGAAAATGGTTTTGTGCATAATTTTTCTGCTCCTCGAACTCCTCAACAAAATGGGGTAGTAGAGAGGAAAAATAGATCTCTTCAAGAGATGGCAAGAACAATTCTTAATGAGAACAACTTGCCTAGTTATTTTTGGGCCGAAGCGGTAAGTACTGCATGTTATGTTATAAATAGAGTTATGTTAAGGTCTAAATTAGATAAAACCCCCTATGAGCTTTGGAATGAGAAAAAGCCCAACATTGGTTACTTTCATGTATTTGGATGCAAATGTTTTATTTTGAATGACAGGGATAATTTAGGCAAATTTGATGCAAAATCGGATGAAGGTATTTTTCTCGGGTATTCTACAAATAGTAAAGCTTATAGAGTATTCAATAAAAAGACTTTAACTGTACAAGAATCTATGCATGTAGTATTTGATGAATCTAATTCTCTACTCTCCAAGAAATCCATTGATGAAGAAACAGGAGGTATAAATAATACAGAAAGTCTCAATCTCAACAAAGAGAACACAATAGAGGAAGTCCAACATGGAGACATCAGGAAAGATCATCAAAATTTAATACGAGATGCAACCAAACAGTGGAAATTTGTGAAAGATCATCCAGTGGAACAAATTCTGGGAGAACCTTCACAAGGTGTAAGCACTCGATCATCTCTTAGAAATATTTGCAATCATACTGCTTTTTTATCTCAGATTGAACCTAAAAATATTGATGAAGCACTTCTTGATGAATCTTGGATTCTAGCTATGCAAGAAGAGCTTAATCAATTTGAAAGAAATGATGTTTGGACACTTGTTCCTAAACCCAAAAATCATACTATTATTGGAACAAAATGGGTTTTTAGAAACAAGAAAGATGAGTCCGGAGTCATTACTAGAAATAAGGCTCGACTTGTAGCCCAAGGTTACAATCAAGAAGAAGGAATTGATTATGATGAGACATATGCACCAGTCGCAAGATTAGAAGCTATTCGAATGCTACTTGCATATGCTTGTTATAAAGATTTCAAACTTTTTCAAATGGATGTTAAAAGTGCTTTCTTAAATGGTTTTATAAATGAAGAGGTATATGTTGAGCAACCTCCAGGTTTTGAAAATCATATTTCTCCAAATCATGTTTTCAAACTCACAAAAGCACTATATGGACTCAAACAAGCTCCTAGAGCGTGGTACGAGAGACTCAGTGGTTTCTTGATTAAAAAAGGTTTCTCAAGAGGAAAAATCGACACAACTCTTTTCATTAAATACGAAAATGATGATATTCTTTTGGTTCAGATTTATGTTGATGATATAATATTCGGTGCTACTAATGAAAATATGTGTCAAGTTTTTGCTAAGACTATGCAGGATGAATTTGAAATGAGCATGATGGGAGAACTTACATTCTTTCTCGGATTGCAAATTAAGCAAGTAAAAAGTGGGACATTCATCAATCAATCAAAATATATTAAGGAATTGCTGAAGAAGTTTGGGATGGAAGGTGCTAAGGAAACTGGAACACCAATGAGCCCATCTACTAAACTTGATAAAGATGAATCCGGTAAGACAGTTGACTCGAAAGTATATCGAGGTATGATTGGTAGCTTATTATATTTGACAGCCAGTAGACCAGATATTATGTTCAGTGTGTGTTTATGTGCACGTTTTCAATCATCTCCAAAAGAATCTCATTTAATTGCAGTTAAGCGCATTCTTAGATATCTTAGTGGTACAATTAACCTAGGGTTATGGTACCCTAAACACACATCTTTCGATCTAATCAGCTACACAGATGCAGATTATGCTGGTTGTAAAATAGATCGAAAAAGCACTAGTGGAGCATGTCACTTCTTAGGTCATGCATTAGTTTCCTGGTTTAGTAAAAAACAAAATTCTGTTGCACTATCTACTGCTGAGGCAGAATATGTTGCTGCGGGTAGTTGTTGTGCTCAAGTTCTTTACATGAAGCAACAACTTGAAGATTTTAAACTCATGTATAATCACATTCCAATCAAATGTGATAATACAAGTGCTATAAATCTTTCAAAAAACCCAATACAACATTCTAGAACTAAGCATATTGAAATAAGATATCATTTTCTTCGAGATCATGTGCAGAAAGGCGATATAGTACTAGAGTTCACAAACACACACGATCAGTTAGCAGATATATTCACAAAACCTTTACCAGAAGATAGATTATCTATGATTAGAAGAGAAATAGGTATGATGCATATTATGAATATCTCTTAAAAGACAGATCAAAGTTCATAAAAATAGATAGATTTTTCTTAAATACTTTTACATAAACTTGAGGTTCTTAGCCTCATGTTTGAGACGCTCATTCTCTTCATACAATATCATGTCATCCCTATTCATGGGAACTGGCAAGCGGAATGAAGAATCCAATAGAGATTTCAACTTTTTATTCTTCTGCCGAAGGATTCCTTCCCTTGTGTGAGACTCTTGAACAATTCGTTGAAGTACAACAATTTGTTCCTTAAGCTTTTCAACCTCATGGTTTTTTGCTTGAACCCGCTGGGAAAAAGCAACAATAGAGGATGAGTAGCGAGTCCCGAGACTCACCAAGTCGTAGATAGCATCGGAGTCTGACTTATTTGCCATACTATTATTTTCTTGCTGCAACATAGCACCAATGGCAGCTGCAGAAAGGACAGGAGGTTGAGATGTAGAAGAATGAGCCATTGAGAAAGGAATTGAAAACTTAAAGCGAGAATGTTGAAGGAATGCAGATGAGTTATAGAGATAAGAAGAAAACTTGATGCGGATTGGATGAACTTTAAGACTGTTTTTATAGAGATAGTATAAAGAACAAGACGAGCTATCATCCAAGTCAAAGAGCAATGTGTTTTTTCCCGATCAGTGAAAAAGACATTTTTTTTAGAAACTCGGAGCCTTCAATCTCGTTTGTCAACAACATCAGGCGATTTGTTTCTATCTTCAACCGCACTAAATTCATAGAGTTAGGCCTCGAGGCTTTGCAGGACTTGTCGGGTCACGGACGGCTCTCTTTTTCAACTATCTACAGTGTATTTTAACGCACCGTT
This sequence comes from Carya cathayensis, assembly GCA_011037825.1. Lineage (NCBI taxonomy): Eukaryota > Viridiplantae > Streptophyta > Magnoliopsida > Fagales > Juglandaceae > Carya > Carya cathayensis. The sequence goes on from QGSO01000260.1 coordinate 443,775, forward strand.
TTCTTCAGTCTATTTACTTGCTGTCGATCCTTTTTAATGATGCCAAAAGGGGGAGAAGTTTTAGACTAGAACATTAATATTGTTTAAATTGTTAAACTTGTTATATATGCTTGGAATTATTTTTTTTTTTTTGCTTGAAAAACTAACGCACATTCTCAGGGGGAGCTTAAGTATTAATACAGGCTTCAGGTTCTATCAAGTATTTGTCATCATCAAAAAGGGGGAGATTGTTAAACCTAAGGTTTCAAGTTTTGTGTAATTATATATTTACACATGGATTTTGATGATAACAAATGAATTCATAGAATAAAGGAGTCTCAAGCTCAAGTTATCTACACAATGGAGTCAAGCACATCAAGAAACCAAGCATGAGCAAGAAGGGAGCAAGTTCACATTAAAGTCATAGAATAATGTTGTAAATCTCTTTAAAATTCGAAATTAGGATTAAGGCTCAAAAATTAATATTTTATCATAAAGCATTAAAATACATTTTCCACATGTGCATGAATATTTTGAAAATTAAATTTGAAAATTTTGAAAGATAATTGATTGTCATCTTTCACATGTGCATGCCATGATTAAAGGGTTGAACTTTGAAAATATTAAAGATGATTGATTGTCATCTTTCACATGTGCATGTTTTATTTGAATATTTTCAAAAGTGATTGATGCTTTTCTTGACTTATGCAAAAGGAAGATGCCTTTGTTTGAAAATTTTGAAAAGTAAAGTGTGCTCCTTTTGTCATATGCAAAAAGTAAAAGATTAGGTTTGAATTTTTTGAAAAGTAAAGTGTGCTCATTTTGTCACATGCAAAAAGTAAAAAGATTAGGTTTGAAATTTTTGAAAAATGAATGATGATGTCTTTGACATGTGAATCTTTTTAAATTTGAATATGAAGTCTCATATGCCTATAAATAGATCATTTGAGAGCTTCACATTCACAACACCAAGAGCATACAACTCTCATTCAAAGCTTTCATTCTCTCTTCTCTAAGCATTGAGCCTTAATCCTTTTTCATTTTGAGAGATATAGGTTGTGCTGTATTGTTCTTATTTCACTCATTGAGGAGTGTTTTCTGATATTCTACCCACTATCAATTCTTGTATCAGTAAAAGGGTGTGTACAACCCTTGTGCGTGTAGAAAGTGTTCTACACAGGGAATCGTTGAATCACCACGTGTAAGGTGATTGCAAGTGTAGAGGGTGTTCTACACGGATCCTTTGTAGCGGTGTTGTTCAAAGGTGTAATAGGTTTTTACCTCCACCTGAAGGAGGTTGAATAGTGTATTCGGGGATCCTCAAGGGGTAGCTTAAGGCGAAGACGTAGGCAGTGGGGCCGAACCTCGTTAACATACTGAGTTTGATTCTCTCTTACCCTTACTCTTTATATTTATTGCTATTTCGTATTTTGTTTATATTTGATATTGTATATTTGATTTATAATTGTTATTTTTTTTTAAATACAACTCAATTCACCCCTCCTCTTGTGTTAGCCATCTGGGCAACACTTAGTGATGTAAATGTATGTTAAATAAATGAAAGGTATTCCTTATTTGTTACTAATAATGTATGAAATGAATATTGTATTGAGTTTACAATTATGTTGTATTGTGTAACATATATATATATATATATAAAAGGAAAAAGGGGGCACCGAAAGCTAAAACTATACAAAAAGTCAAGTAGCACCGAATGCTATACCGGAGGACAACGGCCATATAATGCCAAAAGTTAAGAGGAGATCATATCATTATCAAAGGAGAATGATTTGCTAAAGTTATCTCCTCATTGAATAGGGTTGCGCTAGTTGCACTGTCCGGCCTCAACCCCCAGACCCACCAAGCATCCTCTCCGTCCCTTTAGCAGCCAACCTACCCCATCAAGGTCCACAATTGCAGCCAAGCCGTGCTATGTCGGTGCTGCACTAGCCCTCTGCATAACGCCATGAGCAGGTTGAGAGTTGTGTTGCCGAGTTCCCTTCTGCAAGGTGAAATCTGTCAGCCCACTGCCCAGCCAATGTGAAACTACACCATCACTGCCCAGAAAATTTGCAAACCACCGCACGTCTCTGTTTTTGCTTCCCAAAATAGAGTAAGAAAAGCTCTCCCCATGCCCCTCGGTTTTTCAGCCATGTTACATGATGGAAGCCACTGCATATAACTCCCAACTCCTCCTTGTTGTCCCTCGGTGAGCAATTGACCGAACTTCTCTCTCTCACGCTCCGTCACTTTTTCTCTCTCTCCATCTCTTATCAACCCTTTCTATCTCATCACTTTCTCTCTCTCCCTCTCTCCCTCTCTCTCTCTCACACACACACACATTGTTTTTCCACATTGCTGACCACCCAGTACTGCCCCGATTCACTGTCGCGAGCTCCTTTTTATGAGCCAGGCCTCCGTCGCACGTCTTCCCTCTCTTGTGAGTTTCGGCTTTCCCTTCTAATAGATGGGTGCTTCTGCAATTAGGAAAAGTTAGTCAAGATTAGATATAGGATATTATGATTTTGTCCTTGGTTTAAATACATGGTGTTTTAGGGATTATTTCTATGAGCTTGTTTCTACTTGGGTTCCTTTTATTTATTTATTGTGTTATGTTAAGTTATTTTGAAGTAAAATAATTTTGGATTGAGTTCGGAGTCTAAATTATTTTGGATCGGATAATATTTTTATTTCAACGACTTTTCATTTTTAAATGGGTTGGGTTTTTATTTTTTTTAAAAATAAACTTGTGAATAAGTGGAAACTAGGTTAAGTAAATATTATGTGGACATCGATGAATTTGGGAAGTGACGATATTTTAGAGTTAAGAGAATTTTTAGGGTTTTGAGGAATTAAAATAGTTATTTCAAGTGTAAATATGAGGTAACAGTTCATTCGGAGATTTAAAGTTACATGAATTTTTTTTTATATGTAACGATTAATATTCGTTTGGCATTGTTGTGAGGATATTCTAAAAAGCTAAGAAGTTCAGGTAAGCGGGGCTTCTATGCTAGACTTTGCATAAAAATAAAATGAACAAACTTTGATTTATGAAATTGTGCATTATATGTTATGAAAAGAATTATGAAAACAACATCAGTTATTTGTTCGACATCATTCATGAACTCTGATGAAAGAGAAATCATCTTTGTCATGATTGGTGTAGACATGAGCTTATTTTTTGGCATTTTATTTCTGAACTGTGCAAAAGAGAGCGAATATAAAATTTTGTGCATAAATTATATTTTTGTGATCTGATTCTATTATGTTTTGAAGATGTTCTAAATTCTGATATGATATGATGTAATTTCTGAAAAATTTTGGCATGACATTCTGAATCTGAATATGGTTTGTGGATGTTGATCTGTTTGACCTACCACGGGTGCTAATAGTGGCTTCTGTTTGGGTTGGTACTAACTATTCTGTTTCTGGTGCACTCACATTGGAGACAATGTGATTTTTCTGGTGGTCTTTCCACACTTGGGGCTCTGAGAATAAATAAGGGGCAGATTCACATTCTATTTCTGCTCTGTTAGCTACCGGGGTTTGTACAACCCTACTACGGAGGTCAAATATGGCCTCTGATGTAATATGATGTTCTGGTATGATGGTGGTTAGTTATACAATGCCAAAAGACTTTGAATAAAAATACTTTTGAATATGAATATTTATGAAACTTCACTCTGATTTTTGATAATATGTTTCTGCTTCCGCACTCTAAAAATGAAAAGGAAAATATTCTGTTCTGCATTCTAATTTTTGTAAATGCTTATGTTTACATACTAGTATATATGATCTGCTTACTGAGTTGTTGATAACTCACAACTTATCTCCATAACATTTTCATATATTTTTTATGGTTCAGCTGGAGAACACGAGTATGAAGTATTGGAAAAGTTCGATGATCATATATGAATAAATGCTAAGGGTACAAGTATTTTTAGAGGATCATATTTTGTAGGTTTACCTTTTGCAGTTATTTTGGTACGTCGATTTATGGAAAATTCAAGTGTTTGTGGAGTTGTTCTTCTATTTTATTGAGGGTTTTGGTTAGTATTTCTATAGAAGAACATGGATATTTGGGTTGAGTAAATGAATTAATATTTTATGGAGTTTTTTCAGATTTTATAGTTGTGATATTGGAGTTAATATTCAATAATAAGAGCTAACCCTTCGGACCTCCAGGATTGGGGCATTACAGTTGGTATCAGAGCTAGATTTGAGATTCTATAGACTTTATGGATTGAGGTTTTGGGAAAGTTAAGGTTTTAGATTTGATTGGCTTATACTACAGGCTATAGGACATTACTTGGATATGATTTCAGGTTTAGATTTTGAAGTGAACATAAGTTTGATTGAAAGCCAGGTTTGAGGTTTGGCAGACTATAACATATGAGGTGTTGGACATCTGTGGGTTTAGGTAGTAACTTCGGATTTGAGGTATAGAAAGTTGAGGATTAAGAAATGATTATGTGGAAATTTAAAGATTTAGATTTCGAGTTGACTTCTTGGAATGAATTTTGGTTAAGAATTGGAGGTTTAGACTTGCAACATAGATGTTTTAGAGGAATTATTAGGTTTGTCAATCCAATGTGGTGGTTAGTTCCTTTCAGACGTACTTGATTGAGATACAATGCATTTGGGACTCCAAGTTGTTAGAGTGCATAGCGAAAGCGTGGTTTTGGTGATACGAGAGTTTGAGATTTTATTTTGCTATTTGTATGAGGTTCATGGATTATGTAGAGAGTTTAACTAGGTATAATTTTTATGGTGGTTGCTAAGAATCATGGTCCAAAACTCAAAGAGTTGTGCTCGCCTCCAGATCTGAATAGCCCTGTCATTGTTTTCAATGTTTATGTATATTTTAAATTTTTTGCCTTTCTTTTCCCTGTTCAAAGAATAAATTATACTTTGAACAACATCCCTTTGTTTTTTAAGATCCAGAAGAATCTCATAGTTTTGATAAGGTCCTCTTCCTATTTCTCTTTTATATGCTTTGTCTTATTGTTGGTTTTACACAAATTCTTGAAAACAGTAGGGGTTTCATGGACATGGAAACTGAAAAAAGCCTAGAAAAAATGATAATGAAAAATGGGTGGTAAACATATAAATATATATAATATATCTATATCCATTATATTTTTAAAAAAAATTGCAAACTGTTTGCCTTATTTCTCTTGTGATTGCAGGTGGACTAGAAGCAACTGGGCATTTCTGAATGAGCCACCAGTTTCTGAGGCTGCTTCCAACAGTTACACTTCACAGTTCAGGTACAAGGACAAGCTTGAGCTTTTTTCTGCTAGTTAGCTAATGGTGTCCTGCATAGACTGATAGACTTGTCTTTGATCGAATTCTGTTTGGGAATATTTGTCTGCTAGTTATTGAATGTGAGTTCTTTTGGTAGTATAACTGTATAAGACTTTGTTGCTTTTTTTTTTTTTGAATCTTTGTCTTTGCCTTTGTTACTAGTTCTTTATCTTTTATTTCCTTGGATATATTAAACCATGAGCTTCATAGATTTTACATACCAAAAAAGCCTAGTATGGTATAGGAGAGATCGAAAAGTTTATGAGAAGGAGGTCATGCTACCACTTATGTTGCTTTAATTCATAAATAATCTACTAATAATCATACCAGAAAGATCTGAAATTTTAACTAACATTCATTCTTGGTGATGTTATGCAGGTTATATAAGATCTGAAGATTTAAACAAAAACCATTCTGCATTTTGCATTTTCTTTATGTTTAGAGGATGATCATACACAACTTTTTTTTTTCCAGCACTAATAGCATTATGAATGTTTTTACACACACACTCTCTCTCTCTCTCACATTAGGAAGAAAAAAATATGTGTAGGGTCATGGTGGTCCAAGGTCTGCATGCATCCATTCAATTAATACAAGACGGAATAAAGAGGTCTGAGAATGTTTCCCTTAGATGAGTTAGAGGCAATACATCTTCACCAGATTGTGCATACCATCTATTGTGTGAACATTCATTATAAACATGTACTGTGGCTATTTTGGAACATCTTTAATCTCTGTCGTCTTTATGAATTTTTTTCCCAAACTTTTGCTAGATTATGCCTTAACTAATCAGTAGTTGTTATGTAGAAAGGCCTAGCCGACTCCGTACATGTTAGTGAATTGACTCTGTATTAGTATTGGATAGTCTAATACAAGAGTAATAGATACAACATTAAAATGTTTGTGCGAGTCCTAATCTGATATGATACCATTTGCCATTTTATGTGTCATGTGTTACTCTACCTAGTATAGTACTCCTAGATATGATACCATTTGCCATTTTATCATATAGATCTGCTAAAAAAAAGTGCAAGACACAGATATGGGTGCAAGTTAATAAACAAGAAAAATACCCTAAAATCTTTATAGCATGAGTCTCTAGAATCTACAGAGAAAATAGAACTTTTAAAGGGAGATGATATTAAAAATAAAAATAAAAAATTGGTAAGTCAAAGTAGCACATCTTTGATGCTTAATTCCCTCTATCGATTTTACAATTCCACTTGCTTGTTTCATTTGAGTTTTTTGATTTGGTAATGATATTAAAATGGCACTTTCGTCCCTGTAATGGGTGGATGGTTGAGGTCATGCTGTGGGTTTGATTTGTATTGTGTAACAGATTCATGCTTGGGGTACTTGAAGCACAAGGATTTATATTCATCAATTCCTCAAATAAATTAGATCCCTTCAACGATCCAGTAGTCCAGCTACTTGAAAAAATCTATTTCCTTGTCATCTTTTATTTCAATGTACATTAGATCCCTTAAATGTACGTAGCATTGCTCATTACTTTCTTAGTACTTGCACTGTAAACTTCCTCTAATAACTTTTTCTATTCATAATCATGTACAGATGGAGGGGTCAAGACTTACTAATACCATACTACCATGCAGCATGGTCGCGTTTCTTATCATTCAAATTAAATTATTAAGTTCATATTAATGCTTTATATTTAATATAATATTTGCTTTCTTATGCTACAGGTTTTGCAACAGCTTAAGAAGAAAGCTTTGAAGTATGCCAAGTTAACAGAAGACCAATGAGTACGAAAAAACAAAAGACCAAGCCTTGTAGTTTATTATTGTGTATTGGAGTTTGATTAAATCAATGTATGTGTTTTGTAATGATCTTAGCAAATTAGTTCAAACAATATAACATGTAGTGGATTGCTTCGTGAATCTTGCATGCGTTTTACGTGATGAATATTGTTTTTTTTTTTTTACTTGCATTTAGTTGTTTATATTTTTAGTTTTCCACATTTAGCTATTTTTTACTTAAATTGCCTCATTCACTTTCACAAAATTTTTTTATCTCATCTCATCTAATCATTACAACTTTCCTAAATTCTCATACAAAATAAAATAAACAATTCAATTTTTTCAAATCCCAATACAAAAATAATATTAAAAAAATATATTCTAATAATATTTTATTTAACTTTCAACTTTAATCTCAACTCATCTTATTTTATCTCATCTCATCTCTGAAAACAAACTAGGCCAGTTTTCCATTTTGATATATTATATGCTTTTAGATTTAAAAAAAAAAAATGCTTCTCAGTAATATCTTTTCTTGAAAAAAAACATACAAGCTTAAGGAGAAAAAAAAAAAAAAACAAACCAAGATTTCCTAGTTTCAAAAATCCATATTCATCGGGGTTCCGGCCCGGGTCTGTAACCGGGTTAACCTAGGTCGGGTTCTGGCTCGGGTTCCAGGCTGGATATACCTGGATACCCGGTCCAGAACCTGGTTGCACAGTCCCATAATAAAGAGCTGAAAAGGGTTCTTAGTCATCCGCAAGTGAGGGAGATTTTACATTTCTGCTTCATTTTTATGCTTTTGCGCCTGTGATCTAATCGGAATTGGGTCATATTTCAGGCTCTTGTTCAGTGCAAGGGCACATTAACTAGGTTGGGATTGGTCAGGGAAGCAGTTAACACTGCTGGAGCTGCAAAGGTACACCTAGACTTAATAATGGAGCAGCTGCATGGTTTGCTATTCTTCCCATTTTTTTACTGGTTCTGATGATACATAAATATGGGTATACTTGAGAAACTCTGATTTTGTTGTGGGATATTGACTTTCATGACTCAGGGATCAGAGAGCCTTGGGTGTTGTTTATTTTCTTGACTTAGAATATTGCATACTTAAATATTTAAACCAAAATTTCAAATATTAATGACTTTTTTTATGAATGTTGCTGACTTGAATTCGCTGAAACTGCATGGCATATTGCATCATACAAACTAAAAGATCTACAGCTGCAATAATCTATGGATTGAATATACTTGCTCAAAACATTTAGGTTGTATCCTAGCTAGCCTTTTGGGTGTTTTGATAATTTTATTGGAATTTGGCAGCTTGGATTGCTCATATACCTTTTCTTCCCCTTCTTTTACTTTTTTAAAGGATATTGATTGTGACAATGTTACTCGATTTCTAATGCTTGCAAGGGAACCCATAATTCCAGACATAATAGATGGGCAATTCAAGGTCAACCCTTACAAGATGCGAATAAATTACAGGCAGTAGAATTACCATTTCATTTTTGTTTTCTTTTAGAACTGCTCTTAGTTGGTCATCCATGCCAACTGATCTGTTTTCAAACTGAGTTTAATTACTGATTGTGGTATATATTTCTCAGACAAGTAGAGTTTTCTCACTAGAGGAGGGTCCTGGAGTTCTTTTCAAGGCACTTGCTGTTTTTACTCTGCATCAAATCAACCTTACAATGGTATTTCTTCTCATCCTCAGTCCTCTAATTCTATTCTTTTTTCTTCTTCACCAGATTGAAAGCAGCTGTTGGGAGAATCAGGTGATAACAGCAATGACACTATTTTAATTCTTTTTCTTTTACTCTCTTGCAGAACATGTTCTGTTTGTACTTGCAAAATGCAATTCTTCCTCTTCCACAACCATAACTTGTTTCAGTTTTCAGAAATCTACTCATTAAGAGTGTATCGATTGAAAACAATTAATGTAGAATCTGATACCCCATATCAATTTATGTTTACATCAGTCTCTTTCCATATAAAAGCTCTTGGTGCAGTTCGGTTGGTGATTACACCCAAAGAATAACGCGATAGTTATAACACAGTTTAGGAGTATTGATTTTACAGAGAGACAAATTAAAAAAATAACAGAAGGAACAAAGAAACTAAAGAAAAATATTAAATGCTTGATAGAGAATAAATATTAATTTTAAATGCAAATTAAAGTGAAGCAAAGTGACTAAAGGAATGTACTCAAATTTGATGAATAGTAAAGCGTCGGGAATCCCTTGCACAAATCCGGTATTTTAATTATTCATAATTTCATAATCGATTGAATAACTCAATTTGGAACTCAATTCCCAATCAGAAGGTATAAATTTATAAACCAAAATTAAACCAAATGTAACCCTTTGAAAAATCATTCACCACTTTTAAAATACGTATATTATTATCACTATTAAGAAACTCCAACGACGACAATATACTTAGGGAGCGATAATGCGGCAAAGAATTAAACCAATATAGATAAATAATTGATCCAAACATAATCAAAGAACTAATCCATTTAATAGAAAAAGCATGACTGAATCCATAAACATAATAAATTTTATGATTATTTGGAGAAGAAAACATCAATAATGAATTGAGAATGATAAAACAAAAGAGTTTTAATAATTGAAAATCAAATACATAAATTAAAAATACTATCTTATGTACAAGTTCATCCTTACTTGAGAATTTAGTTACCCATAAATATAATGGACAACAAAAATCTCAAGAAAAAAAAAAATCAAACGGCGGCCATGGAAATTAATTTCGTCTCTTCATTCTTCTTGATTCTCGTATAAAAAAATCGTCTAAATTTTAAGACTCATATTGACAGCCACGTACGTGCTTCAGGAATTTGAAGTTGGAAATTCTTATTAGAGACAAATTTATAGCCCTTTAAGATAGCTTTCGTACGTATCAAGAATCAAATCAATCTGATATGTGAGTGAAAAGTTATGATTAAAATACTAAAATATGCCCAGACTATCTCCTAGCAAATTTTGGACTCGAAATTCTTGCAATTTCCTTTTGTTTTGTTTTTTTTTTTTTTTTTTGTTTTTTTCCAAATTGCTTTCAAACCCCATAAAAGTCTTCCTTTGAATTTGGCTGACTTTTCTTTTATAAACTCTGAAATTAAATATAAAAATTTGTTTAGAAGTATCTCAAAGTAAATAGAAACTAATTTAAAAAATACACATTAATTTTTATGATTTCTATACATATTTTGACATTTTAGTCTAATAATAAAGCATTTAGAGTGCAATTTCATACAGTTGTTAGTTGGCCTCCAAATCCAAAACCCAATGTTGCAGGTTCAAATCGTACAGTATTCTTAGGTCAAAAAATTACAATGAAATAATTGAACAGCAATCTAAATTTGACAATGGATGAGGGCTAGCCGACCTTTCAAATAGCAAGTCCCTGTGGCAATCTCCACAGACACTACCAAAAGACCAGTCATAGCCCTAATCTACCAATAACTATGAAAGGAAGTTTCCCGAAAATCAAACATGAATTTTGTAAGAAGACGAGTTATTCCTCCTTAACTTGCAAAATTTAACAAAACATCATCATCTGTAATTTGAGTAACGTGCAACTTTAACAACATAGGCATACTATAAAGCACATGGAAGAAAGAGAACCTCAAGTTAAACATGACCATGTAGATAGTAGGGGAAATGGTGTTTCTTCATGAGAGCAACAAGTTTAAAGGTCTATCATCTATGTATCTGTACTATCTGAAGTTTGGAGTGACAAATGGCCTTACATGGGTCTCCTAAGCTTAACACCCCCTTTTATCTCTCTTCCTACTCCCTTTTTACCAGGAAAAAAGGGCAAAAAAAAAAAAATCTAATGCAATCAGATATTGTACATTTTGTAGATAGCTTATGAGTATGAGTCATGGACAGCTGAATTATGGTTGAAGAAGATTTTCCCAAATGTCACTTTTCAAACCCTCATTTTGTAACGGCCAGACTACTTTGTTGCATTAAACCTCTGATTTCGCTCAGGATCTCATCTCGCATCGTGGCAACACTTGATGGAGTGACTTGTTGCTTCACAGCAGAAAACCACAAGCCATCTCCGTCCTTGTCTTCCCCACTTTCTTGCCAGCTGCATATTGCTCTTGCAATGGCTGTCACATATAAGCCACAGTCATAACTGTTTACTTGCTGTGGTGAATCATTACATTCCAGATATCTAGCACCTGGCGCTGAATTGGAGGCCCCCATATATCCAACAACAGCATTAAATAGTTGCTTGGCATGCCGTTTATTGATCCCCCTAAAGCTATCATGATGAACAAATACATTAGATTTCTTCTCAAATGCAAGTAAGCTCCAATGAGACCCGCCTTCAGCTTTGCTTACATCGTCATTGTCATTTACAGGAAAAATTACCAGTTTCTTGTCAGGCAAATGAAGGGGATCAAGAAAATCTTTGAGACTTTCAACAGCCGGACAATTCATAATCCAGAAAGCAATCGAAGGAGGAACAAGTAAGATGTCCTTAGTAGGATAGCGTGAAGAAAGATAGCTGAAATAGAACTCGATAATGCGATCATTGAGGAAATATGGGCCACTAAGGATCTCCAGATCAGATTGCCTGAGTACAACATCATTGTAGCTGAGTATCTTTTCGTCAACTCCAGATTTCGCCATTAAGTAGATATCAGCATGTACTCCTAGTCATGTATAGATTAGATCAGCATTGAGATTGTGGGCACGGTGTAATGGATAATCAAACTCATACCATTTTCCACAAGTCAAGAAATTATATTAAAAATAACAGTCTTGGACAGAGCACTTGATTTCATCAGCAATCATTTTCTATCAATTGTATGATAAAGGGTTATAAAGCTTCACTCACTCACTATACTATGTGGAATATGAGCTTCATAGTTTGAAGTACATAAAATAAATGTAAATGTAAATGCGACGAGAACCAGATTGAACAAATCTGAAAATATCTCTTTAACTTAATATGCATCAAAAGGAAAGAAAATAACAATAATTGGAGGAAAGAATATGTAGGTCAACACCCAAAATACATGGCATTAAGTATTCATCCCACTTCAACTCAAAGCTCAAATCCAATTGAACAATGAATTGCTTGCAGAGAACACCTCATTACCAAGAGAAATACTTCTTTTTTCATCAATGGAGAAAACATTATGAAGAAGACACTACTTATTGCACCCCTCTATCCCCTCCCTCCATGAAGAAGACACTATGAAATGAAGCATCATGAAATAACACAGGAGTTGAGGGGTCTAAATTAGATGGCCCACTGCTGATATTGAATTTAAATGAAGTATAATATTGTTTCTCCTACATAAGCATTTCTTAAAGGACTTCAACCTAATCCCCATCCAGTCCAGCCCATGAATGACTACCAATCAACTACGCTAGTCTAAGAGTCAGGCCTTGTTTGTTTACACAAAACCAAAAATCTCATATCATCTGATCTCAACTCATCATTACACCTTTTTCAAATCCCCATACAACTTTTTCAAATCCCCATACAAAATATAATAAACAATTTCACTTTTTCAAATCCCAATACAAAATTAATATTACAAAATTATATTATAACAATATTTTATTCATTACTATTTAAAACATCTCATCTTATCTGTGTAACCAAACGGGGCCTCAATCCTCCCCCAAGGCCATAGAAAGGCCTCAGCGAAGTTTTTTCAAGACCCAACTGATTCCCAGAGCTAGATGTTCCCCTCCCAGCAGGAGTGTAGCTGGATTCAATTTCAAGCATCGAAGGAACAGAATGAGTGCATTATTTTTCTTGCGAATGAATGAGTTTACCACCCATCCACTTGGTGCGATGTACAACCTAAATAGGATGTACAATGATACGATTAAACTCTCAAAACCTATTGACAGGGCCACAACCGACCAATCAACCGACCAACCATTTGCTAAGAGGCCTCTCTCTCTCTCTCTCTGAATGGGAAGTAAAATGATACTATTCACCTCTCAAAAACTATTGACAGAGCCACAACCAACCAACCAACCTTGAGCAAAGACCATCCACCATGGGTGTGCGACTGCCGTGCCGCATCTGAAACACGGTTGATGCTGTCCTCTTCTATTCAAGTAATTAAAATCAACCATCCATAGATTTTATAACTCTTTCTTTTTTTATATTATCTATATCATTTACTGCATGATGATAAATCCATCATTCAGGACATCACCTATAAAACCAAGAGCAAATAGCTTGCGCTTGATAGTTGATACTGCTTTATTTAGATAAACATATATATTGTGCCAAGTTTTCCCAGCAAACAACCAGATTAAAACCTAACCCACCAGTAAAAAAATAAAAATAAAAAGGATGAAGAACAAGCCTAACCTACGCATCATTAATTGGAATGACTAAATCTCAAAGAAACCATACAATAATTCAAGAAAAAATAGAGACTTACAGAAGGATCAGAGTGATGTTAGAGAGAGGTGAGTGCTAGAGAGAGACTAAGCTATTGCCCTGTGCCGTGCCGTCGAGAGGACAACTCAGGAAACCGCTGAGTATTGAGAATTTGAGATTTGCCAGTCTTTTGCTTACGGTTCATTTCGCACTGAAGTCTAGGGAAAATTTTTAAGCAGTTCATTTTAATTTTTTAATATAATACAATAATAAATTTGGCTATTCAAACAATTTTCTTTAACAAAATAACTTTTTTTAATAAAAATGTATATTTCAATATGAAGAATTTTGAGACTTTTACGAATTTCTTGAGACTGGATTTTACGAAAAGGAAGAAAAAAAACTTGATGTATATTTGTTTGGGAGATTTGCAAAGGCTAGTCGCTAGTGTTAAAAAAATATATAGATTTTTATTGCTTACAAGCCGTTTGGATAGTGAAAATATTTCATCTCATCTCATCATTATAATTTTTTCAAATTTTCATACAAAATAAAATACATGATTCAATTTTTTTAATCTTAAAATAATAATAATATTAAAAAATAATATATTAATAATATTTTATTCAACTTTCATTTAAAATCATCTTATCTCATTAGCCAGACCGCACCTAAATGATGTTCACTCAAGATACATATTTTTTAAGTGCACTCAACACAATTACATCCTTATATACTTTGGATATTTTTATTTTTTTTTGGTAAAGCATGTAAAGTTTTTTACTTCGTTTAGAGAAATACTTTAACTACAAAAAAAAAAAAATCAGAAAAATATATTTAAACTGACATTGTTTGATGTAATATATTAGATAGTAAAGTTACTTTTATTATAAAGTAAATCTAACATATCATATGAAACTATATCAGGTTGTAAATTTACTTTTATGAAATCTTTTTTGTGGTTGTAATACTTCTCATTCATTAGTCTTGTTGTTTGTGGTGTCCTAGACTGAAAGTTTTGAATTTCGTTCCGATTGAGGTATTGGAACGAAATATTTCAATACCAATATGTTTCAGTATATCATTTTAAGATAATCGTTATATGGATAAATTATATATATATATATATATATATAACAAGGAAAATTTATGGAGTCCAAGATTCCCGCTCAAGCTTCTCAATGTGGTCACTTCTATCCATTAAAATAAAGAGTGCCTTAAAATCAAACTTATCCTCAAGTGTATTCTATATTGAGAATGACAGAACTTTTATCCATATCATCTTTGCCAGAAGAGAAAAAAACATGTTACAAGGCTCATGGAATGAGATCAGAGAAGGCTAAAGGGGGGAGCTTGGGGTTTTGGAAAAGGTAGATCAAAGATGAAAGAGATAGATGAAGGCAAATGTGAAGGGAAGCTAGAGTTCAAAGAGTCTTATCAATTGGAAAACGATGTAGCTTTACACAATAGTTAAACAATGTAGTTTCAGTAGTGTAAAATGCATAATTTTATCCCTTAAATGATGTAGTTTACTTTATGTTGCAAAAAGTTAGGAGTAAGCGGCAATTTGTAATTTCACTTCTGGATTGTTAAATCCCACGCTAGGGGTGGGGTTTTGGGCATTCTGGAATCTGTAAATAGTTATCTTTCTTTGGAGGATTTGGGTGGCCTTGAACTCACCCATGTGTATGAATTCCATTATTTTCAATCCCCTCTTCTCTACATTCATACCTACTAATCATTATCTTATTACAGGATTGTTGAGTGCAAAATTATAGTAACCCTTTGAGAACCTTTACAAGTGGTATCCCAAAACCTACGTTCCTTTCATTACCAGCTCAACCATGGCAGATAATACTAAATCCAAACAATAGTAGGAATCCACACAAAAGCAATTAGCAAAAAAACAACAAAGCATCACAAATCTTCAACAACGTATGGTGATATGAACCATTGGGAATAGAATCCCTTAAACCCACAATCAATTTGAAAACTCACACAAGAAAGCCAAAATCAAGTCAATGGAAGAACATGGTCCACCTTGGTGCCCATCATATTGCAGAGATGAATGATATGATGCAAACTTTTTTTGAAAGCAAAAATCTGATGATCCACAAGGACCTCAACGACAAACAGGAGTGGGAAACCTAGAACTTGAGGAGAATCTACACAAAAGGGGTCAAGTTAGACTTCCCTCACTTTGAAGGCAGCAACCCAGCATAGTGGGTTTTTAAGGCAACCTAGTATGTTAACTTTTATCAAACACAGGGAGCTTATCGTCTATTAATGGCATCCTATCACATGAAGGAAGAGGCACTTATCTGGTATCAAGATGCATGGAGCAGTTGTCAGTTCATGGAATGAGAGACCTTCACACAAGCCCTATAGATTTGGTTTGGTCCCATGACCTATGATGATCCGATGGAAATGTTGACAAGGTTGAAACAGTCCTCCTTAGTGGAAGCATACAAGGCGCAGTTTGAATCCCTTTCCAACAGATTGATAGGATTATTTGATGGTCACAAGCACAACTGCTTTCTTAGTGGGTTGAAAGACGAGATCCAATTGCCAATCAAAATGTTTAATCTAGTAAGTTTAAAAACCACTTTTGGTTTGGCTAAAATACAAGAAGAATATTTAGCTAGCATTTGACGACATCCTAAACAAATGGGGGAAAGAAGTAGCTTACCTACATCTGGCAACTTGAGTCATGAAAACCACGAGGGGGCTAGTAGGTGGGTTAAACCCATAGGACCTGCAAATAACTTCCCATCATATGGATGAAAAATGAAGTAGAGGCCCCTGTTTTCACTGTGAGAAATGGTACCCAGGTCATATTTGCAAATTCCCAAAGATTTACCTGTTGCATGGCTGTGAAGAGGCAAGGGATGAAGTGATGTTAGAAACTATGGAGGAACCAAAATAGAAAGAGGAAGGGCTGGTTGTTGAGCTTGTGGAGGGAAATCTCGAGATATCCCTCAATGCAATGGTGGGGACTCCTAGTACTGGCACTATGAGGTTGGTGGGGCAAATTGATGGTGAGGCAGTGGTTATTTTGGTGGATTTGAGAAGCACACATAGCTTTCTTGATCCATCAGTGGCTTACAGAACAAAACTAAAGGTAGATCAATTAGCTAAGCTAGTAGTGCGTGTGGCCAATGGAGATATGGTAAAGAGTGAAGGGTACTATGAGGCCATACCTATCAAAATTCTAGGTAATCTATTATCTTATCCTCTTTATGTAACAGCCCGCTAAAATTATCAGTTTTGGATTCTTTCCCGACAGCAATCACATCTCTCTCGTCTTAACCCTCTATCTTTAGTTATTTATGTTTAACATAGTTGATTTTGGTTGGCTGTAGACTGTGTAGTTAGTGTTTGTGGAGTTCGCTGCGTAGTTGTGAAACGAAGTGTGGTTGTGAAGTGTTAGGCTTGATTTTGTAGTTTTGTGGACTGTGCTGTGAAGTATAGGCGTGAAATGGATGCCGTAGATGTGATACGGCGGGTTGTGTGAAGAGAATACGCGTGTAGCGTATTCTGTGTAATGCAGCGACGCGACGTGCGCTGTAGTGATGTGGGTCATAGAAGGAAGGGAGTACGCATGTAGTGTACTCCGTGTGGTATGGCGATGCATCGTGTGATGTGCATCGTGTTGATGAGTGTTGTAGCGAAGGAAGTACGCGTAGCGCGTACTCCGTGTCGCGTAGCGATGCACCGTGAGACGTGTATCGCAGTGATGGGTTTTGTAGTGTGAATGGAAGAGAGTTCACGTGAGTGTACTCTGTACTAAGTCGTGATACACCGGATGGCGTGTCACGAAGGGTTGAATGGCGTAGCAGAGAAGTGTGGAGCGTATGGTGTAATGTTGGGAAACTGTATGACAGTGTCCCGAAGCAGTGATGATATGGATTATAGTCCGGGATGACTGGTGTCATCTTGTGGTTGACTATGGCTAAGAGTATATGGATTGAGAAATGAGTTGTTTGTTTGGTTGTTATTGATAATTTTAATGAACTTGTTTTAGTGCAAAGGCTTTCTGAAGTCAATTTATCTCTTCCGAGTATAGTGAAACCTCAAGTTGGCCGTGGTGTTGCAAGTGCTTACAATATGGCAATTGAGTTCAGAAGTGAAAATCTTAAGGACTTGAGTGTTCCTCTTCCAGCTGTTGTGCAGTTCCTCGTGTCTCGCGCTCTATTCTCATAGAACGCGACGATCGAGGTAAGTTAGCCTCTAACTTACTATCAGTTTATTGTGTATGTGTGATGGGTAAGAGAACTACAATTTATGTATGTATGTTATCGTATATGCCATGTCATGCTATGTCATTACATGTTTATCTGTTACGTATGATTTAATCTCTCATGAATAATTATCTGTTATATAATCTTTTCTGTCATACAATGATGTATGTTATAAGTATGCCATGTTAAGTATGCCATATGATACATGTATGCCATGAAATGTTTATGATTAAATCATATTATGCCATTTACAAGTATACGCCATGTTAGAAAAGTATATGATATTAAATAATATCACATGCATTAAGAAAGATAAGACATGTTATGTTATAATAATGCGTGGGGCCACAACAACTGTGGAGTACGTATTATATTTATGTTATTTATAATGCGTGGGGCCACAACAACTGTGGAGTACGTATTATATTTTATGTTATTTATAATGCGTGGGGCCACAACAACTGTGGAGTACGTATTATATTTTATGTTACTTATAATGCGTGGGGCCACAACAACTGTGGAGTACGTATTATATTTATGTTACTTATAATGCGTGGGGCCACAACAACTGTGGAGTACGTATTATATTTATGTTATGTTATTTATAATGCGTGGGGCCACAACAACTGTGGAGTACGTATTATATTTTATGTTATGTTACTTATAATGCGTGGGGCCACAACAACTGTGGAGTACGTATTATATTTATGTTACTTATAATGCGTGGGGCCACAACAACTGTGGAGTACGTATTATATTTATGTTATGTTACTTATAATGCGTGGGGCCACAACAACTGTGGAGTACGTATTATATTTATGTTATGTTATTTATAATGCGTGGGGCCACAACAACTGTGGAGTACGTATTATATCTTATGTTATGTTACTTATAATGCGTGGGGCCACAACAACTGTGGAGTACGTATTATATTTATGTTACTTATAATGCGTGGGGCCACAACAACTGTGGAGTACGTATTATATTTATGTTATGTTACTTATAATGCGTGGGGCCACAACAACTGTGGAGTACGTATTATATTTATGTTATGTTATTTATAATGCGTGGGGCCACAACAACTGTGGAGTACGTATTATATCTTATGTTATGTTACTTATAATGCGTGGGGCCACAACAACTGTGGAGTACGTATTATATTTATGTTACTTATAATGCGTGGGGCCACAACAACTGTGGAGTACGTATTATATTTATGTTATGTTACTTATAATGCGTGGGGCCACAACAACTGTGGAGTACGTATTATATTTATGTTATGTTATTTATAATGCGTGGGGCCACAACAACTGTGGAGTACGTATTATATCTTATGTTATGTTACTTATAATGCGTGGGGCCACAACAACTGTGGAGTACGTATTATATTTATGTTACTTATAATGCGTGGGGCCACAACAACTGTGGAGTACGTATTATATTTATGTTATGTTACTTATAATGCGTGGGGCCACAACAACTGTGGAGTACGTATTATATTTATGTTACTTATAATGCGTGGGGCCACAACAACTGTGGAGTACGTATTATATTTTATGTTACATGAAGTATGGGGCCACAACAACTGTGGAGCATACACTACATGAGACACAGCAATTGTGACATGTAGAATACGTGGGGCCACAACAACTGTGGAGTACGTATTATATTTTATGTTATGTGAATTCATGGGGCCACAACAACTGTGGAGCATGAAGTATGGGGCCACAACAACTGTGGAGCATACACTACATGAGACACAGCAATTGTGACATGTAGAATACGTGGGGCCACAACAACTGTGGAGTACGTATTATGTTTTATGTTACTTGAATACGTGGGGCCACAACAACTGTGGAGTACGTATTAATGCACGTTATTAATCAAGACAATTAAATAAGATTCCAAGTTTATGTTAAGTCAAGTTTCAGATCAAGTTCATGTTATGTTATGCTCACGTACATGTTATGTTCATGTTCATGTTATGTTCCAAGTTCATGTTCACATCATGTTATGTTCACGTTTATGATACGTTCAAGCTCACGTTCATGTTATGTTATGTTCATGTCCATGTTATGTTTCACGTTCATGTTATGTTGATTGTTCATGTTATGTTTTAAGCTTAAGTTCATGCCATGTTAAGTCAAGTTCAGTTCACGCTTAAGTTCTGGTTAAGTCATGCTATATGTCAAGTTATACTATGTTTATGTATGACTATAATTATGCATTTATGCTTTTACTGCCATGCATGCATTTTTAACCTGTGTATAAGTTTTATGTTAACTTACTGAGATTTGTAATCAAATCTCACTGTGGTAGTCCCAACTACCATTCCCCCCGAATGGTAGATCTTGTTACAGGACCCAAAGGAGAATTGGAATCTGACCAACTGAATACGGTCGACTAGGCCACGGTGCGATGTTGATGATGGTATAGTATTTAACTTAGGTTAATACTTGTACTTTTGGAGTTGTATCTCAAGTATTCTTTTGATCACAACCATTTTGGACTAGTGTGATGATCACGGCTTTTTAGTATGCCTTTATGTATGAATTATGTTTCAAGTATTTGGGATATATTTAGTTTGGTGCATAGTATTGCTAAAGAAAAAGATTATCCGCTGCGAATATTGCATAATGCTAGATGCATGTTAGGAACATTGCATCTTATATGTCATGAACGGGGGCAGGTAACCTTGTGTTGCATGTCTCGACGCTTCAAATGTCTGTTCAATCCCAAGCGGAATTTGGGGGCGTCTCACTTTACATTCTTAAGCTGGGTGGTTGTGACTTGGTGTTGAGAGTTAAGTGGCTAGCAACACTGGGCCTTATTGTTTGGGACTTCTCAAGGTTGTCCATGGACTTTGGGAAATGAGGATAGCAGTATGGCTATGTTAGCCTCCTTAGCTAAAGGGAAGGGCATGCTCTTGCAAATAGGCTAGCAAGAAAATGACCCACAAGGGAATTTGAACAGTTCAGATATTGAGGGGTTGCTAAGTGAGTTTAGGGTGATATTTGAATAAGCCCAAGGTTTACTTCCCTTGAGAAACCATGACCATAAGATAGTGTTAAAGGAGAGTACACAGCCCATTTCCACTAGACCTTATAGATATCTCTACTACAAAAAATAGAAATTGAGAAGATCATAGCAAAATTATTAAAATAACCCTCCTTACAAATTATTAAAATAGAAATTGTAAGGAGGCCTAGTTCTAGCCCCTTTTCATCCTCAGTGTTGTTAGTGCATAAGGTAGATGGGGGTAGAGATTATGTGTTGATTATTGAGCGCCAAACCAAGAAATAGTAAAAGACAAGTTTCCTATTCTAGTGATCGATGAGTTGCTCAATGAGTTAGAAGGTGTTATGGTGTTTTCGAAGTTGGATCTAAGGTCAAGTTACCATCAAATTAGAATGGTTCTTGAGGACATTGCCAAAATAGTGTTTAGAACTCATGAGAGATACTATGAGTTCTTAGTGATGCCATTCGGGCTCACTAACGCCCCTGCTACATTTTAGAGGCTAATGAATAATGTTTTTAGACCATTGCTGAGAAGGTTTGTTCTAGTGCTTTTTGACAACATATTGGTCTACAGTAAGAGCTGGGAGGAGCACTTCAACGACCTCAGGCAGGTGTTACAGCTACTATAGGATCACAAGCTATATGCAAAATTCTCTAAGTGCAGATTTAGGGTAAAAAAGTTGATTACTTGGGTCACATAATTTCAGATCAAAGGGTCAAAGCCGATCTCTCAAATATTAGTTCTATGTTGGATTGGCCAACACCTCGAAACCCAAAGGTGGGTTAACGGGGTACTATCATAAATTCATCAAGAATTACAGATTGTTAGCAGCCCCACTCATTGGCCTTTTTAGGAAGAATGTTTTTTCTTAAGAATGTTTTTTCTTGATCACAAGAAGCAAACTAGGCTTTCATTACATTGAAGAAAGCTGTCATCCAATCCCTTGTCCTCAAACTTCTTGATTTTTCACAACCATTCACAGTGGAGTGTATGCCAGTGGGAAGGGCATTGGGGCTACCCTAATGTAATCATGGCAGCTGATAGCTTTTTTGAGTAAGATGTTGAAAGGAAGGGCCCTTCTCCTCTCTACTTACGAGAAGGAACTGCTTGTTGTGGTTACTGCAATTAAAAAATGGCGCCCTTATCTCTTGGGGTAGTTCTTCATCATCAAGACAGATCAGCAAGCATTGAAAATTTTGCTTAAGCAGATGATTGGGACAGAAGTTTAGCACAAGTGGCTCAGTAAGCAGATGGGATACGAGTTCTATATAAAGTACAAGAAAGGCAAGGAGAACTTGGTGGTAGATGCTCTGTCTAGGAAGGAAGAGGTAGGAACTGAGACTATGGGGTTGTTAGCATAGATTACTTTTCCCATTGCTGATTGGGTGGAGTAGCTAAAGTAGAGTTATCAAAACTCTAAGGAATTTATAGATTTGTTTGGCAAGTTGCAGAACAAACAAGAGGTGCCTAAGGGAACCACTCCATAGCAGGGATTGATTTTGAAAAAGGATAGAATTCTAGTGGTGCTAGAGTCACCCTTCAAGCTGAAAGTACTCCAGTATATCCATACAGATCCCATGTTGGGTCATTCTAGCTATCTTAAAACCTATCAAAAAGCCAAAAGAAACTTATACTGGACATGCATGAAAAGGGACATTAAAAAGTGGATTAGAGAATGTGATATGTGCCAAGCTACTAAGTATGAAACTCTTCCCCCAGCAGGGTTGTTACAACCCCTTCCTATACCTCAGCAAGCATGAATCGACATTTCCATGAACTTTATTGAAAGGCTACCAAAAGCTAAGAGGTATTCAATCATCTTTGTGGGCATGGTTCGCTTTACCAAGTATGGGCATTTTATTACCCTATCTCACCCTTACACAGCACTAGAAGTGGCTCAAGCGTTCTTGGGGTCAGTGTTTAAGTTGCATAGTTTTCATAAAACGATAGTGTCTGACAAGGATTCTTTATTCCTAAGCTTGTTCTGGAAAGGTTTGTTTGCCCTCCAGGAAACATCCCTTAACTTCAACTCTGCCTATCACCCCCAAAGTGATGGATAGATTGAGGCGTTGAACAAGGTATTGGAGGGGTATTTGAGGTGCTATGCAGGCCATAAACCTACGGGATGGAGCCAGTGGCTGCCTCTAGCAAAGTGGTGGTATAATATTACCTACCACAGGATGACAGAACTCTTATCCATGTCATCTTTTCCAGAAGAGCAAAAAGCATGTTACAAGGCTCATGAAAGGAGATCAGAGAAGGCTAAAGGGGGGAACTTGGGGTTCTAAAGAAGGTAGATTGAAGATGAAAGAGAGAGATGAAAGAAAATGTGAAGGGAAGCCAGGGTTTGGGGAGCATTATAAATTGGGAAATGACATAGCTTTACTCAGTAGTTAAACAGTGTAGTTTCGGTAGTGTAAAACACATAGTTTTATCCCTTAAACGATGTAGTTACCTTAAACGATGTAGTTTACTTTATGTTGCAAAAAGTTAAGAGTAAGGGGCAATTTGTAATTTCACTTCTGGGTTGTTAAATCCCACGCTAGAGGTGGGGTTTTGGGCATTTTGGGATTAGTGAACGGTTATATTTCTTTGGCAGAATTAGGTGGTCTTGAACTCACCCATGCGTATGAATTCCATTGTTTTCAATCCCTTCTTCTCTACATTCATCCCTGTTGATTATTATCTTATTATAGGATTATTGAGTACGAAATTATAGTAATCCTTTGAGATCCTTTACAAAGCAGCCAAACCAATTAGAGACATAATATAACCCATTAGATAGAGCAACACAATGAACTTAAGAAACCAAAAAAGAAAACAAAAACAAAAAGAACAATTTCTAAATGACTCACTACTCTAACTGTCAACATAATTGAATGAATCCATGAAATGGGAATTTCTAGCAATTCACAACCTCAGAAAAGAAAGGCAAGGTTGAACATAAAAAAATATGTATTCCATTCTTTGTTATCTAATTTGGGATTATTGATACAAGAATAGAAATTAAATTAAAGAAACATCTAAAGCTTCATCTAAGTAACATGGAAGAGCAATCCAAGAGAATAGAGGAAAACTTATATTGATTTATGTGTCATACACAAGATTCAGCAAGAGACAAAGAGAGAGACAAATACATACCCTTCTCCCTTCTTTTCCCTCTTTCTATTTCTTCCTTGATCCTTTATTCAATATCTATAGGTAGAAATGAAGAAGTTTCCAAAGATGGTTACGGTTTCGTCTAGCATCATATTTTGCAAACACCCATTCCGGGTTCAATATTCATTGTTTGAGATTTTAGGGTTTACACACGGAAGGTGAAAAGGCTGATGGGAGAAAAATGACTGAAAATTACAAGGACTTGTTCAGATTTATAAAACATCTCAATTCATCTCATCTAATTATTATATATATTTTTTAAAATTCTAAATAAAATACAATAAACAATTTAATTTTTCAAATTTTAAAATAAAAATAATATTAAAAATTTTATCTCACTTTCAACTTTTATTTCATCTTAACTCACTATCCAAACTTCTCCTAAGTGTACCCTCATTATTCGAAATATTTATGAAAATATCATTAATGCCTATTTTGAACCAAAACACTAATTCAAATATCGAAATTTGACCGGAATGAACCAAAACAGGACAAAATGGCCCAAATTTTGATTGGAATGAAACGTACCCCATATTTTTGTGTTAGCTAGTGTTCTAGCACAAACAATTTCCACTATTCTAACTGAAACGGAACAAAATACAAAACCTTACCAAGACTACCTAATCCTTGAGTCAACCTAGATCAGAACTTAACATTTCATTTGAATGAAGCGAGCTCAAGCCAATTTTAATTAAGGATATTCTTATAGTCATGTGCAATTTTGTAAGGGAAATACTCTAACCATAAAAGGATTATAAAAAAACAAATCCACAAACTGATGTGGCTCTTTAGATTGTAAAGTTATTTTTTTTTATATATTTTTAAACATTTTTAACAAATAAAAAAATATTAATTTATTAATAATTACTTCCTTAACTATTAAGTAAAAATTAAATAAAAAATTTAGTCGATCACTTTTATCGTTCAACTATGCAAAATCCCAGATACACCCTTGGCGTAGGATCCCACACATATTGATGTGATTTTATACATTTAATATAACGTTAAATCTCATAGAAAAAAGTGGCCATAACAAGTAAGAGGATTGTGTAAACTAAATTAATTTATGTAAATGTAAACATGTAATTGAGAGACCAGAGGCTGAGGCTGTTGGGTTTCAACTATTTGACCTCTATAATCAATGTAATTGCATTTATCTATGAGAATATAATTGTCAAGTTACATATCTACTGTAATCAATTACATTGGGCATATTTAGGATGAGTAATGCTTTTATACTTGTTAATGCCTTAATTTGCACAACAAACTAGAAGGAAATAAAAAATCATCACCGACCCACGATGATGATACGGTATTCTTCATGTTCATCCATAAAATACATAGTAAACAAGTAAATAAAAATAAATAAAGAGAGATACAGAGATTTACATGGTTTAGCATAATGCCTACGTCATTGGGTTATTTGGGGACGAAATTCACTATAATGGATGATTTTACAATCCCTCATGGTTTCACATATCTCACAATACAATGGAAAAATCTAGTGGAGTCGCTATGTGTGGTTGAATTTATATGTAGGGAGTCTATGTGGAGAGCACTGTAGAGTTTGTCAGATTTGTGGGGATCTCCTCTTTTTATAGAGGTCTATTTCTTTGGAGTGATTGAATCCAACTTGCCTTGTGAAGCCTTTTTTTTAGGAATCTGAGTCTCTTTCGTTTTAGAAGTCTGAGCGTCTTTTCTTTTTGGAGTTTGAGTCAACTTGTTTTATCTCTTCTTTATTTGATCTCTTAGCTTGATTTTCAATCTTATCTTTTTGCATTAGAATAGACCGCTAGGTATCGCAAGCATCTAAGGCCTTCATCAATGTCAAAGCATGGTTGCCCGGGGGCATCGCCCATGTATCACCTACCTTCACCACACTCTAGTAGAATGGCTTAGATTTACAAATCTCAAACTTATACTTTGTATTACACTAACCTATTTGGTTTTTGGTGAAAACCTCTTAGGGCTGTTGAACTCAACCTCTCTCCACAACAGACAGTGCTATCAAGCATCCTCCCAAACACCAATGAAGAGTCTAAAAAACTCATTGTGCCTACAAAAAAAGGCATGGAGGTTAGAAGACCATGGGATCCTTAAACACCAATGAGGAGTCTAAAGACTCGACCTCCCTCGTGACAAGCCAATAGGTAGGAAAGGTCAAAGACTGCCCGACCTCACTCATCTTTCGTCGAGGGTCAACTGGTAGGACAAGTTATCAAACTGCCCGACCTCACTCATCTCTCGTCGAGGGTCAACTGGTAGCACAAGTTATCAGACTACCCGACCTCCCTTGTGACAAGCCAATGGGAAGGAAAGGTTAGGGATTGCCTTACCTCTCAAGCGCCTAATAGGCAGGCACCTTTTTGGGCTACCCAACCTCTCTCACTTGGATGACAATACAACTCAATATCTTCTCCACCAAACACTGAGTGTTTAAGCTCGTGCCACAATTGCCGCCAGTGGGTTACATTCGAGAAAGATCCACCGAGCTCCACAACGCCTCGTGCAAGTTTTCTTCAAGAACGAGTCGATGGGCTCGACTGCCGCCTAATGTGGATTCAAGGAGTCGATGGGCTTCCTGATCACTTGCACAGGTTACTACAAACAAACTTCAACATGAATCTCAAAATGGGGACATCAAATGACGATTTACACCAAGAGGTAGAAAATCCACTACTACCAAAGATAACAAAATTGATCACAAAAATACACACAAAAACCAATTATAGAAATATGCATTCTTTGCCGACAATAAACAATCTCTCAGGCACACATCCATACAAATAAACAAACTCAAAGTAGAGCTCCACGCTCACACCTAATGTGGTCAAATACACCTCCTACCAAAGCAGAGCTCCACGCTCACACCTAATGTGGTCAAATACGCCTTTTACCAAAGCAGAGCTCCACGCTCACTTAATGCGGTCAAATACATCTCCCGCCAAAGCCGAGCCCGCACTCGCAACTAATGCGGTTGAGTACATCTCCCACCTATCTCTCCAAGTTGAGATCTTCACTGCTTAGCATAAAACAAATAGAAAATCAGAGACAAAAACAGGAAACCAATGACCAATTTTCAAAATTTATTATGTAGATTATTGACTTAAAGATTCTCAAGGCCTTCTTGTCCAGCAAATCACCCTTAAGAATCGTAGGTATCTGTATGGGTTAAATCAACAGTCTATAATTTAGCATCGAGATAAGGCCGAATATCAAATTAAGAGATAAAGCCAAGAACATATAAGACAAGTTGATTTAGACTCCTAAAAGAAAATAGACTCAGACCCCTAAAAGGAAAAAGCTTCACAAGGCAAGTTTGACTCAATTACTCTGAGAAAATAGACTTCTATATTAAGAGGAGATCCCCACAAATCTAACAGACTCTACAGGGCTCTCCACACAGACTCCCTACGCACAAATTCAACTACACAAAGCAACTCTATCTGATTTCTCCATAGTATTGTGAGATATGTGAGGTTATGAGAGATTATAAATCACTCATTGTAGTGGATTTCACCCTTAAACAACCCGTGGAAGTAGGCATTATGTCGAATTACGTAAATCTTTGTCTCTCTTTATTTATTTTTATTCGTTTGTTTACTATTTATTTTATAGATGAATGTCAAGAATACCATATTGAAGCCTGAATCATCATTGTGGGTCGAAAATGATTATTTCCTACCTTCCAATCTATTGTGCAAATTAAGGCATTAACAGTACTCCCTAATTTATACCACTTATTTTACTTCTTTGACGTAACACCATAATATTATGATATGTGACTTATTAAAATAAATAAATAAATATATATTCAAAATAAAATGGCTCTCCTTAATAACCACAGGTGGCCAAAACCATCCTTGGGGCTGGCGAACCATCCATGCAGTAAAGTGTTGGTGTGATCATATGCAGATGATTACATTTTATTCATATATAAGAAGGGAGTGGCCGACAGTTAATCTTGCTGTATATACAAGTTTTACACCAACCAATCAAGAGATGACACATAAAGGTTGCTTTAAAAGTGAAATAAATCTGGATGCAGTGAATCTATAGGCTTTTTACAGCTTTTCACCTACCTCAGGACCGATACCTCTCTCTCTCAAACTTTTCCCTTTATACCCATTTGCCTCTCTCTCTCTCTCTCTCTCTCTCTCTCTCTCTCTCTCCTTGGGATAAACTGGAGCTCAGCCTTCCCATCTCTGGCACTATCACATTCTGTCGCTTTCCTCAGGCCAAAGGGAAGTATTTTGACTTGCTCACGAGTTTTTTTTTTCTTCTACAGATTGCAATTAAAGTACAAGAAACTTAGCAAGTTTATAACTCTGCCATATTCAATAAAAGTACAAGAAGCAGATGCAGCAAAGAAAAACATCACCAAACAAACATCACCAACAAGGGCCGCGAAATGGACATCACGAGATGGAATTTTTCTTCTAGACCTCACAACCAATATAGAAAATAGAGCGTGAGATTGAGGATTCAAATGCAAAATCAAACAAAAGATAACCAATAACTCTTTGGTTTGTACAAATTCCTTCTTCTTTGGTTTGTACCTACATCAATGAAATCACAACCCAAACTACCCAATTGACATAACAAACATAACATCCCAAATCGACAAAATCGACAGAGTGCGAGAGAAGTCTGTACCAGATACTTTGCGAAAGAAGTTTACTGCAGTTGCTTTTGAACGAGATTTGTTTGGGTAGAGAAAGAGAGTGCGAGAGACAAGACTAAAACGTCTGAAAGGAAGCCTCTTTTGCAGAATGAGAAAAAATACTCTTAGTGTGCATCGGTTCCGATCTGAAGCTTTTCTTTTTTTTTTGATAGGAAATCTGCAAACTTCATTCATAAAACAAGCATTACAATGATGAATCAACCCAAATAGCTTGGGATATACATTCTGGAATAACATCCCACCATAGAGCTATATCATCAAGATGCCATGCAAACTTAGCTAGAGTATGTGCTACACCATTTGACTCACGGCCTCTATACTGAATAGACCAAGCTGGAAAAGAGGATAGAAGGGCCTTGATTTCATGAATAAGAGAGCTCCATAGGGTTGAAGATCTTCCATCCTTTTTGAGTTCTTCAATAACAAGAAGAGCATCACTTTCAATTTGAAGCTCAGCAATACCTAGAGGAATATACAACTGAATCCCTCTCAAGATAGCAATCAGCTCTATCTCCATTGGGTCAGCAAGAGTATTTTCTGGTTTACTAGCAGCAAAAGTCATTTGTCCCTTATCATCTCTTAAAACCACACCAATACCAGATCGACATTGATCACTAAAGATTGCTCCATCCACATTAAGTTTCAATGAACCTGCAGGAGGTGGCTGCCATCTGCAACTATACTTCTGTTTTCTCTGTTGTGCTTCCTTTACTGCAGTATGTTCCTGATATAAGGTGAGAGCATGCTGAATGACTTGGTCTGTTGTCATGAGGTTGTTTTCAAACATCTTTTGATTTCGCCTATACCATAAGCCCCAAGCTATTAAGAAGAACTTCTCTAACTCCCCTGCCTTTTTCCTTCTCATAACTAATAGAGCTAAGTGCAGACAGTCCACTCTAGGAGATGAATTTGTTATGATAGGAAGGAATTGATTCCAATTGTCTCTAATTAGAGGACAGTAAAATAGAGCATGATTTAAATCCTCATCTTCTGTATGGCACCATTGACAAATAGCATTATCAATCACTTTCCGAGCTTTAAGATTTTGCAATGTAGGTAGAATATGTTTACATGTCCTCCATGCAAATACTCTTACTCGATGAGGTATATTAAGCTTCCATAACTTCTTCCTTAGCAGATTTTGGTCTGTAGTAGTTGAACTTTCAGCTCTGTTTCTATCTGTATCCATAGAGTGAAAAAATTGATAAGCACTTTTGACAGAATACATCCCACTTTTCTCATGTTCCTATACCAGTGAATCAGGAACCTCCTCAGAAGACAGTCTGATAAAAAGCACCTCATTTGCCTCCCTTGCTGGTATCAAACTTCTGACCTTCTCCATGTCCCATCTTCTTGGATTCTGCATCATCAAAGATGCCACAGAATTATCCCTCTCAGAAACTGAATCAGTTACAGTTATAGGAGGAGTAGGAACCAACTTGTGGTTTGGAAGCCAATAATCTTCCCAGATATTAATAGATAGACCATTCCCAACACGTCACCTACATCCCTTAAGGATGTAAGTTTTAGCTTCCCAAATACCTCTCCAAACAAAAGAAGGGGTGCCACCTAACATTGAATCTTTAAAATTAGAAGTAGGGAAATATCTGGCTTTGAAAATTCTATGAAGAAGAGATGATTCCTGAGTCATAATCCTCCATCCTTGCTTAGCTAAAAGGGCCATATTAAACATCTGTAAATTCTTGAATCCCAATCCACCATTGAGCTTTGATTCACACATTTTCTTCCAGCTTATCCAACATATTTTTCTTTCATCTGATTTCTGTCCCCATCAAAACCTTGCTATCATCCCTTCCAATTCAGAACATAAAGACCTTGGTAGTTTAAAACAGCTCATAGTGTATGTTGGTATAGATAAGGCCACAACTTTGAGTAAGATCTCCTTTCCCCCTTGTGATAATAGCTTCTCTTTCCACCCTTGCATTTTGGCCCAAACTCTATGTTTTAAGGTTGAGAATGCTTGATATTTACCTCTTCCAACCATAGTTGGCAAACCAAGGTATTTATCATATTGTTGAAACTGGTGCACTTCCCAAAACTGCATAATCTCATCCATTTGGGTCTGATTTACATTCTGACTGAAGACCATAGAGGTTTTTTCACGATTAACCTTTTGACCAGAGGCTTTCTCATAGATGTCCAGCTGATGTTGGAGGGTTAAGCATGTTTGCATATTTACTAAATAGAACCACATCATCTGCAAATAACAGATGATTTAGCTTGAGGGCCCCTCTGCAAACTCGAATTCCTTCAACCTGATTATGGGAGTTAGCCTGATCCAACAATAGAATTAGACCTTCAGTACATAGTAGAAAAAGATAGGGAGAAATAGGATCTCCTTGTCTCAGGCCACGAGTTGGATATATAGGTCCGTTTGGTTCTCCATTTACAAGAATAGAGAAAGAAACTGTCTGAACACAAAACATAATCAGCTTCACCCATTTTTCACTAAACCCCATCTGTTCCATCACTTTCTGAAGAAAACACCACTCAATCCTGTCATAAGCTTTATTCATATCCAATTTTAGTGACATGAAGCCATCCTTCCCTTTCCTCTTCCTTCTCAGAAAATGAACCATCTCATAAGCAACTAGCACATTGTCAGTGATAAGTCTTCCAGGAACAAATGCTGTTTGAGATGGTGAAATGATAGCAGGCAAACACAGCTTCAGTCTATTGGCTAGAATCTTTGAAATCAATTTGTATATCACGTTACATAGACTTATTGGTCTATAATCTGACACTAACTTAGGGTTTTTTCTCTTTAGAATCAGGGTGACATAAGTGTGGTTGATGGCAGATGGAAAGCAACCATTATTCAATGCATGAAGAACTGATTCAGTAACATCCTTGCCCACCACTGACCAGTATTTTTGATAAAAGATGGGACTCATACCATCTGGACCAGGTGCCTTTGTTGGATGCATCTCATTTAAAGCCTTCTTTACCTCATCTTCTGAAAAAGGCATATCCATTTGTTCAACCACATCAGGTGTTATTCTGCCTGCCAGACCTTGTAAAAAGCCCATACTTCCCACTTCATCAGCAGCTTTAAAGAGAGAGTTAAAATAATCAAGAATAACTACATCTCTTCTTTCATTATTCTGCCAAACTCCATTTGAATCCTTCACTTCTTTTTTCCAATTCTTCTTCTTTCTCTGTGTTGCCTTGTGATGGAAGTACCTTGAGTTTTTATCACCCTCAGCTAACCACAAGGCCTTGGACCTCTGTCTCCACATTATCTCATTTCTGGTTAACCATTTTTGGACCTCATTTCTAGCCTCTTGTAGCTTCTGCCTATTCTCAGAAAGAGGGTCTGCCTGATGTACCAAACATAGCTGTTCTTTTGCCTTTCTTAAATTCCTTTGCACATGTCCAAAAATATTTTTATTCCACACTGTAAGTTTCTCACCACAGTGTTCAATTTTCCTCATTACAATGCTCAAATCTTTCCTTCCTTCAACGCCCCTCCAAGCCTCTTGAATAACCTGTTTACAGTCAGTAGCATCAACCCACATTGCCTCAAATCTAAACAATTTCTTTCTTGGACCTTGTACACTCCCTGCTGTGAGCTTCAACATTATTGGCACATGGTCAGAGTAAGCTATAACCCCATGAGTAATAGAAGCCATTGGATAAAAAGAATGCCACTTTAAATTTGATAAGAACCTGTCCAATCTTTCACTAATACAATGAGCCCTTTCCCTTCTGTTACACCAGGTGAAAGGGATACCATTAAAACCCAAATCTTGTAAATGACATTCATCAATAACATCCCTAAAAGCCTTCATTTGTCTATCAGGTTTGTCTCTACCTCCACTCTTTTCAGCATTACTTAGAATCTCATTAAAGTCTCCCAAAATCAACCAGCCTTTATCACTAGGAACCAGTAATGTTCTCAATAAATTCCAGGACTCATGCCTCTTACTCACATCTGGATTACCATACAAACCAGTTAACCACCATGAATCAACATTCTCCTCCTCCTCAGTGACTTTTGCATGTATATGAAACTTAGAAAAGGTTTGAATTTCCACTTTGAATCTCTTATTCCAGAAAAGAGCAATCCCTCCACTTTTACCTTCACAACTAACAGCAAGACAACTTTGAAACCCCAACTTATACTTCATCCTTTCCATAACTCGTGCATTAAGTTTTGTCTCTTGAAGAAACAAAATGTCAGGAACTTCATTTCTGACCAAGTCAGAAAGGGCCTGAACTCCCACTAGGTTCCCAAGCCCACGAGAGTTCCAACTTATAAGACTCATTGTTCCCGGCAGGGCTGTTGCACAGCCACTGCCGATCCCAATATAGAGTTACCTTTTTTATTAGAACCATTTCTAATACAGCAATCATGATCAGTAGAAAGAGTAATAAACTTACCTTTCTTAGATACTGAGAGAAGTGATTGATCCATAGACAAAACATCCCCTGATCTTTTCGTAGTTGTAAACCTCTCCAGTGGTTCAGCAGGTATATAACTCCCTCTGGCCTTCTTCTTCCAAGAACTTCGTGTATGTCTTCCTTGCTGTGTTAAAGGAAGTTGATGGACTGCAGGTTGTACCTCAGGGCCCTCTTGAACCAAATCAATCTCATTAAGGCCAGCTTGTGAATCAGCAGGCCCACCAAGCCCACCAGGCCCACCAGCAGGCCCAAAAAGTACCTCAAGAGCAGGTATTTCCTTCCCTCTAAGGTTGCCATCAGATAAGAAATCAAAATTTTCCGTTACAAACTGATTTATACCTTGCTCCTCATAACAGTCAGTAACAGCTTTATCATTCATACTGTCATTATCAGCACCCAGACCATCACCATTAATACCATCATCACTATGCATTGATGATGATAAAATGTTACTAGTAATCTTCATTGTACCACCGTGATCAGCTGCTCCACCATCAGCCACCGTGTTCTGCTCCATACCAGCTTCTGAACTGCTGCATTTGTCAGTTGAGTGTTCCTTCTTTATCTCCCATCGCTTCTTCAGAGGTGACTCTGCACGTAGCCAGGGTCCAAACTGTGTTGATGCATCTTTCTCTACTTGGCACCTTACACTCCCATGTATAATTCTACCACATGTGAAACAAAACCGAGGGATTTTCTCATATTTTACAGGACTCCATACTTTGACTCCATGCAAGACAATGGTTCTTCCTCTAGCAAGAGGTTTCCTTAGATCTAACAGAATCTTCATTCTCAGACTCCTACCCCAAGCCACATCATCTTCATCAACCTCAACCTCCTCCACTTCTCCGATTGTACTGCCCAACTTAGCCCCACATTCTTTATTCATTCCAAGCAAAGGTAGATTATGGAACTGCACCCAGAAAGAGGCATGATCAAACTTCAACTCGGAAACTGGAATGGATCCATCGAAAGGGTTGATAACAAACAGTTGGCCATAAAAAAACCATGGCCTGCCACCTTCAACCCTGTCTTTATCAGCATGAGTCGCAAAAATCAAGATAAAAGTATTAGGAGCAACCTCCCTCAGCACTACAGGTTACTGAGACGCCAAATTTTAGCAAGTGTAGATTCCACCACATTCTTACCCACCTGTCTATCACTCCATATTTTTCCAATCAAGCTGTGTTCTCCTTTACGTTGCACCTCAGAACATACATTCTCATCAATAACAATAGTATCCTCTTCCTCTTCATTCAAATGGAGATTACCCCACATAGAATGTAGACTATCCATTGAGAAGACTGTATCACACCACCTCTTTGAGAAGTGAATACCGAGAAAAGATGAAAAGAACAAAGAAAAACTCACCACCACCTCAATTCTCTCATAGCAAGCTAGAGAGAGAACGAGAGGAGATGATCTGAAGCTTTTCTCATAGAAGAAAGTGATGTATCGATATATAATTGGAGGGTGTAAACAACCGTTTTACACCACATCTTGTTTTAAAATTAGTTCTTTTAATTATGAACATGATCTATAGTATGTTATCACCGAATTACCTTTCATGTACGTTAACAGCTTATTTATTTTTCTAATAACTTCGAGTATATTCTCAAGCTAATTATACTTTCAACAAACGAATCTTTGTTTTTTGTATATATTTTTATATGACTTATATATAATACATGTGATTATATTATTCAAACAAGGCATTTAAATTAAGAGCGACGGACAGTGTTTGTATTAAATTAAGAGCAAGTCACAATGTTTTTATTTAAATTACATTGTTCTAGGTTTATTGCAAGGCTACTATTTGTTTTGTTTTAACTTATATTATTATTTTTGTTTTGGAACGTGAATAAACATGGTATGATCCCAATTGCTAAAATCTAGATTAAAATATCTCATAATTTTATATGAATTCAATGATTTAGGGGTAAGAAATACACGCATGAATGCCTTGATTAGTAGATGAGCATTTTTCAAAATTCTTCAACATTTCCTAACTTTTCTCATAATTTCATCTTCGAACATATATACAGATAAATGTCTGGTTATGAAAAGTTTTCATAGTGTTTGAAAATTTTTATGAGTTATTCTATTATCAAGTCGGTGTGTAAAGTACACATTCATAGTACTTAAATGATAATATTTAATTTATAAGATTTATATTTTAAAATTAATTTTTCAAATCAAATTATATCATATAAATACTTTACAAAATTTGTTTCATACACCGACTAAAGAATATAATTTTTTATTATTTATTGTATTTTAAGAAATGAGTGTGGAATTTTTGAAGTTTTTTTTAAATTAAATTTTGTATTGAGATTTGTAAAAACATATAGTAGAATTTAAAATTTATTTGAATATAAATTTTTAAGCGTAATTTTTGTTTTGAATTTTATAAACATTGACTTTTGTGTTTAGATAATTATAACATAAAAAGTTGAAAAAGTTGAAATGGAATTTTTTTTTTTTTTGTTGAGATTAGTGAAGTTTGTATAGAGTGAAATATGCATTTGATAATAATAAATGATATTTACATGATAGAATATATTAATATTGTAATAATATTTTAAAAAATGAGTAAATACGAGATTTATATAAAAAAAATTAATTTTTTAATAATGAATTCTATTTTATTTTTAAAAAGATTGTATAGTATTTGTGTATTGTATCACTGTATCTAATATTATTTATATTTTTATTATAACAAAATTTTATAAAAATAAATTTATAAAATAAAATAGTTTGATACGATAGATTAAATTGGAAAATAAATTTATCAAAATCATATTTTATTTTTGTAATAAGACTTCGTAACCGTAGCATTCACGTTCCCCTCGGACATATACGCTCTGTAAAGGAAAGCAAATATTTTCCGAATGTGATGGCAGTTAGCATTGCAGAGGGAAACTGAAACCCAGCCGAAGAACTTCCCCAAATGAACGAGACCCTACGCGCGCACACTCCCCACTGAGACGAGAGAGGGAGAGGAAGAGAGAGTTTCAAATCTGAAATCAGATCCTCAGGGCAACAAGCAGTTTCCGGTAGTTCTTGGGAAAATAATTTGACGGAGGAATTGTATTATGGAGAGGTTCATGGACAACTTGCCGCCCATGGATCTGATGCGCTCCGAGAAGATGAGCTTTGTCCAGCTCATCATCCCCGTCGAGTCCGCTCACCGAGCCGTCTCTTACCTTGGAGAACTCGGTCTCCTCCAATTCCGAGACGTAAGTTTTGACTCCGATCCCGACTTTTGCTATATTTCGCATTGGCATTTTTGTTGCTGTTTCTGAGAGATGTGAGGGAGCATGGAATGATGTTTAATTCGAGTGTTATAGGTTTACGTTGGTTTTGCTTTTTGGGTTCAGTTCGGGTTTTGAGATTCAGCAGAACCTTTGGGCCTTTAGGATTAAGGTCGGGGTCATATTGAAAGGAAATGATGCTCTAATCAGGTAATTAATAATCACATGTACTCATTCTCGTATTATTTTTTCTTGGCAGTTAAATGCTGACAAAAGCCCTTTCCAACGAATTTTTGTTAATCAGGTATCTTCTTGTTATCCATTACAACTACTACTCATCGAAAAGTTGATTAGAACTACTACCGTAATCTACGTGCTGACCATAAAGTTTTTCTGAAGTAATAGTTTCTTTATTTATTTTGGCAATTAAAAGAATTGACCATGATTTGATTTGCATATGTATTATTTTATCAGCAGTTGCATGATTATTATCTTTTTTTTTTTTTTTGATACATTTGGGGACTCCAAACCTCCATTTTGGAGGCTGGGGGTAATGCCAACCAGGCCACAGGCCTTTGGCATCTTCTAAATACATCTGATGCTACCAGTTATGAGTGTCTCGTACAGATGTGAGATCCCTATTTTGTGCTTTTATTATTTATTGTATTCTTTATTTCAAATTATTTTTATTATTGGATTTTACTATTTTATTTTATTATTATTAAGTTGTTGTGTAGTTTATTTTTGTTGTTTGTTTTTATCTTTTTCGGTTTGGGCCCTTAGTGTTGGTGGCTTTGTGTGTGTGTTTTCTGGTGGGCCCAGCCTGTGTGGATGAGGGGAGCCCAGCCCCTATGCCCTAAACGGCACCGATTTGGTGCTGCTGCCCCTTCTCCTTTCATCTTCTTTTCTTTTCTTCTTTCTTTCTTTTCTTTCTCTCTTCTTCTTCTTCACTCTACTGAGCCCATGCCCCCCTCCCCTGTGTCGCCGTCTCTCACGGCCAGCCAGCCCGTGTCATGCATCCACCACTGCAAGCACTTCCATCACTGCCCAACACCCCCAACTTCTGAGCGCTGCGATTTGTTTTTCTCCCCGTTCCTCTCTGCAACCAATGTCGGATATAGCCATGGAAATGGCTCACCGCCTTTGGAGGCCGCTAGTCGCGTGCCACTCATAGGTCTCTTGCAGACCCCATGCCGTCCGCCACCCCCAATCGCGGTCGTCGCTGCAAATGCCTAGAGCAGCCCCTCGGCCTATAAATAGGCCAAGCTCCTCATCTCTCAAACCATCCCTCAATCAGTTTTTCTTCCTCTCAAAATCGAGCTCTAGCGTTTCCCCACCCTTTGATCTTAATCCAAAAGCCTTTAGGATAGATTTCGCCCTAGCACCGCCATGCTCAGCCACCCCAAGCTGCCTTCTCAAGGCTGCGTTCCCCTCGGTTCTACCCAACCCGCAAGTGATAGCCCTTCTCAGCCGCTGTTCTGCCGCGCCGCACTGTAGAAACCCTCTCTTCTGCCCGCTAGCAACCCATATCTGATATCCTCTAAGTGAAGAACCCACCAAAAGCCCTTTGTCTCGCCCATATCCGCCGCTGC
Organism: Carya cathayensis; assembly: GCA_011037825.1. Classification (NCBI taxonomy): domain Eukaryota; kingdom Viridiplantae; phylum Streptophyta; class Magnoliopsida; order Fagales; family Juglandaceae; genus Carya; species Carya cathayensis. The sequence goes on from QGSO01000260.1 coordinate 481,582, forward strand.
CCCGCCGTTGCTCCGCCAATTTTGATGTCACCTCAAGACGCGCACACTTGTTCAATCAGGGGGACCCCATCGATCGGCAAGCACTCAATCTTCTAGATTTGCCCGTCCGTGTGGTAAGTAACTGTCCAACGCAACCCTTGAGTTTAGAATGTAATTTTATTCACTAAAGTTGTATGCAGTTTGGTTGGGTTAAAAAGGGCCTTGGGCCCGGTGGAGAGTTGGGATTGACGTAGTAGTGGTTGGAATTGGGCCATGGGCCAGATTGGAGGATGGGATTACATGTGTAGTTGGTTTGTGAAACTGTGCACTTTTTGATTGCTGTGATATTGTGTGATATGTGTAATGCAATGTCATCCAATATACTACCTGTTATGTATATGCATATTTATTGTTAATCACCTAATTTTTTTACTGCGCTGTGTTATGCCAAATGGTGTGAAATGAAAACTGATTTTTTTGTGTTATGGTGATAACATGTGGGTGCGTGGCTATCACGACTCCAAACCGAGATGGGGCATTATCTCGGTGGAGCTTCTCTGGTTACTTGAGAGCGTAATAAATTAAGTGATGTCCCTGGGTTGTTGCCGAGCGATAGTGGGGTTGGTCAACATGGTAACGCTCTTGGCATGACCCGTGGCCCCTCACTGGCGGGGGCTAGAGGATGCCTGGTCACGGTACGAGTCGGGAGCAGAGTTGGGTATCACTCGTTACGAAGTCACATGCACGGTTGTTACCCATGATGTGTTGAAAAGAGTCAAGATGTACGGATGGTCCCGAGGGGAGACCATGGTGTACATGTAATAAATGGTTATGTTTGGGCTGATGGGGTTTTCAGTATGTGTTGTTAAAATATGTACTTTTCGGACAAACGGGTGGAAATATTCTTTGTTTTCTTTGCTGATATGACCGTTAATTATGTTGGTTGTATAAGTGTGTGTTTTAAACTCTTAGTTGTTGCTTGTTTGATTACTTGCTGAGATTGAGAAATCTCACCGTGATACTCTCATCTACGGTTCTCGAAACTATAGACTTTAATGCAGAATGAGAGTATGAGCTAGAGGGACCGGCTTCGCTAGAGGAGTGATTGCTGGAGCTTGTGTTATTTTTATTTGTCGTGGGACTTATTATTGCTTTATTTATATTTTTCGCCAGATGACTGTATAACCTCTTGGAGGATAATTGCTTTTGTTTTAAATTTTTGGTACTTAGCTTGACTACCATTTATTCCGTTCCGCTACGTTTATTATTGTTGCACACTTATTGCATGTCGCACACACCAGCACTTGGCGATGGGGTGCGTGATCTGTTTGGTTATCATCCCAGTGCCATGACGTCCACCAGCTCATGTGTGGGAGTCGAGGGTGCCACAATAAACATATTGGTAATTTAGTGAATGGTATTTGGAAGGTGTGCTAGGGTTTTTTTTTTGGTAAGCAAAAATTTATTGATCATAAGAATAGGCAAAACCTCAGGCGGCGTGCTAATTTTTACATGCTTGTTGTTGATGTTACTCTAGCGAACTAGTAGGTGTAAGCATCTCAATGCCGGACTTTGGTTTTATAGCCTTATTTTTGCTTCTTGATGTTTCCATTATTGTTCAGTTGGATGAAAGTATATATGGAAAATTATTTGAATTTTATAATTTTAAATGGCTGAGGTAAAGTATGTAAAGTGCAATTTTTTTGTGAAGTTTGTGTATTTGAAATGATTTGGTGTTAGGTGTTATTTCAAATTCATAAGACATGTTTTTGTTGGACGAAGATCCTAAAAGCTCATTCCATCATCTAGTTATGCTAAAAGTTTTTCTTGATGTCCCTTGAATTTAAATCCTCAAATACATATGCAACCTAAGCTAAAATCCTTCAATGTACCTTTGCAAAGAGATTTCAGTGAATTTTTCTTCATGTCTCTTTTTTCTGGGATATGTACCTTTTGAACTTATGTCTGCAACTAAGTAATTCTGGTGAATTTGCTGAAGTCATTAACCACCTTGATATTATTTCGTGTTGTTTTTTATATTTGAGAATGATCTTAACTCTACTTGATACCTTTTCCAAAGGTGAAGCGGTGTGCAGAGATGTCAAGAAAGCTACGATTCTTTAAGGATCAGATTAGTAAAGCTGGTCTACTATCTTCTGCACGTCCTGTTACGCAACCAGATGTTGAGCTGGAAGAATTAGAGGTTATTTTCTGATTACTGTTCCTGTTCTACTGTAATTTTTTATTTATTTATATTCTTGCTAGTCTTTGCCTTCAGTTTTTTCGGTTCAGTCTGAGCATGGAGCTCTAATTTGAAGGCACTGAATGGGTACCACCTAATGTAAGGAATGCTCCCCATGCATGTGTATTATATGTTCTTTCTCTGATTCCAGATACAACTTGCGGAGCATGAGAATGAGTTAATTGAGATGAATGCTAATAGTGAGAAACTTCGGCAATCATATAATGAGCTCCTAGAGTTCAAGATAGTATTGCAAAAGGTAAATTTATTGGCTTACCCATACACACACACCCCACTTACATATCGACAGAGTAGTAGGTATGTCCTAGGTGATCCTATCCATTGTGGTCTATGCCAGGCTCTGTTCAACCTCATTTTTTACTGATATTTCTACTTAATTTTCTATAAGTAAAACAAATAGATGTTTGAGTTTTAAAATTATTGTTAATTATTTTAACAATAATATTTCCCAACTTCACTTATTCAAGACAAAAGTAAAACAATTCCCAACTACTAAGGAAGTTTATATTTAACAACCACCAATTTTGGAATATTCTTCTTAATATAGGGTGTTAGTTTTCATTCAATTTCATTGTTCTACTGGTTATGTCCTAGTACTATAATTTAAGATCTTTCTATATTCCATCTGGTTCTTTAATGTTTTTTTGCAACCTCCAATTCTGAAAAGCAGTTTTTGTTTTTGAGAAGTCATAACATATGAATTTTACATTTGAAATCTAATGTCAAATGTTTTTTCCCTATCCCTTCTCATATATAGATTTTGTTTGGACAATTTCAGGCAGGCGGCTTTCTTGTATCAAGTGGTACTCATGCAGTTTCAGAAAGAGAATTAGATGAGAATGTATACTCAAATGATGACTATGTTGACACAGCATCCCTACTTGAGCAGGTACTTGTTCATTAGGCCTTAAAATGCTTGATATGTTGTGTAGAGTAGAAATTATTACCATGGTTGAATTTATCCTAATACCTTTGACAGGAGATGAGACCTGGAATATCAGGCCAATCTGGCTTGAGGTTAATTTGTGGGATTATATCCAAATCCAAGGTTCTTAGATTTGAAAGGATGTTGTTTCGTGCTATCAGGGGAAATATGCTTTTCAATCAGGCACCAGCTGATGAAGAGATCATGGATCCCGTATCAAGTGAAATGGTTTTCTTCCTTCTCATTACTGTTGATTACTTTGATGTTTGTTGTTCCCCTTGATTCTGTTAGCTGCAATTGAAATTTTTGGTGTTTGAATCTTTCTATCCATGTCCCTGTTTTACTATCCTGGTTTATTTTTTATTTTTGGAAAGAAGTGATTGGATCTTCTTGTGCAGCCCTTCTAATTCCTCTGAGTTGACCTTTGCAGGTTGAGAAAACAGTATTTGTAGTCTTTTTTTCAGGAGAGCAAGCAAAATCAAAGATTCTTAAAATTTGCGAAGCATTTGGGGCAAGTTTCTACCCTGTTCCTGAGGACATAACCAAGCAGAGGCAAATAACTAGAGAAGTAAGTAGTCTGATGAAGATGTTCACTATAGATTGCCATATCTTGGGAAAAAGTTGGAAACTCATAGTGACATTCTTGCTGTTTCTTCATCAAGGAAGTCTTCTTATTCAGTGTCAGTTTTAATTGAGTAATTTTGTAAATGATTTGCTCTTTATTCTGTCAAAATATTCAGACCCTCAAGTTTTTATCAAATGATATTATTCAGGATTGTTTTTGGAGTTATTTATTTCAGTGGAACTCGACTTTCCTCTTGCCTTAATTATCATCTAATGTTACTTATATTGGTAATTTTTTACTACTGTTGTATTGGGTATATTAGTTTGGCTAGAAGTTTTGAGTGTTTTGTTACAGGTTTCATCACGCCTTGATGAATTGGAGGTAACTTTGGATGCTGGGATCTGTCACAGAAATAAGGCCCTTGCTTCTATAGGTGTCCACCTGGTGAAATGGATAAGCATGGTAAGCATCCAAGCCTTTAGCTACATTTGTATTCAAAGTCATCCTTGAAGATTTTTAGAATTTTTATCCTAATTTCCTTATTGTGTTTTACTTTCAACCTAAACATATTTTAACACAAAAAGTCTCAAAATACTTTTCATCTAATCATCTCCCTCGTTTTTTGTGACAGAAACGCAAACCAAAACAGCTTTCAGACAAAAAAAATGACAAAATTGTTCTTCTCAACCATATGTTCAATGGGCCCCACTTGCTTCAAACCCAATTCAAAACCTATTAAAAAACTTTCTCAATCCTAACATATTTTTGATGACCCATCACTTTCAAAAAGCCCTGCAAAGAACCTATCTCAAACTTTTTCACAAAGATTTCAGAAACTTTCTGAAAAATATGTAATCCTGCAAACCATTTATGTCATGTTTGCTGTCAGTAGTGATCCTGTTGAACATGTGAACTGATATGTGATGACTGCATGAGTATGATTTAGCATTATTGAGGTGCCAGTAACTATTTGGCGCTTCCCATACTTTCCCAGGTAAGAAGGGAGAAAGCTGTATATGATACTCTGAGTATGCTAAATTTTGATGTTACAAAAAAATGTCTCGTTGGAGAGGGATGGTGCCCCATGTTTGCAAAAGCTCAGGTAACTTGCTTTGACTTCTCATGATATTGATTTCTATTTTTGGTTAAATATATGCTTACCAGCTACTTGAAATTTTTTTTTTGACTTGTTGACAATCTTGCTAGCTTAATTATTGTTATTTTATTTTTTGGAAAAAAAAAAAATGATTCAACAGCTTCAGGCTGCACTCCAACGTGCAACATTTGATAGCAATTCACAAGTAGGCATAATATATCATGTGATGGATGCTGCAGAATCACCTCCTACATATTTCAGAACCAACAAATTTACAAATGCATTTCAGGAAATTGTGGATGCATATGGGTGAGTAAAAAATTATACTTATCAATGAGGGAAGGCCTGAATTTAGCTACTATAATTTATACTGGACAGTTCTTTTTCTTTTTGGTCTAGACCTAATGAAACGATTTGTTTGACAGTGTTGCAAGATATCAGGAATCAAATCCGTCGGTTTACACTGTCGTTACATTTCCATTTCTTTTTGCTGTGATGTTTGGGGATTGGGGTCATGGAATATGCTTACTGTTGGGAGCTTTATTTCTTATAGCTCGTGAAAGCAAGCTTGGTACACAGGTATGTTCTTTCATGAGTTTAAACAGAAGGTACTCTTTGAGAAGAAACCATATGTGCAGTATTATAAATTATGTCCTTCTGTGAAAGGAAAACTTATTCAAGGTTCCTTCATTTTTTGAATCTCTCTAGAGTTTTAGGAATATTAGAGGCTGATTAAAATACAACAGGTCATATTATGATTCAGTAGTCATACTTATGTTAAAATATGCTGCAAGCTCAACTGTGATAGGCATAGCCACCACAAGTCCATCATCAGCACTGATCTGCACATCTATGGTGCTGCCACTGGTATTGTTCTGCTCCATTTGGTTAGAGTTGGTTTAATAAAAGGAACATGTTTCCCATGTGGGTATTAATAACTTAGAATCCGTTCCCTAGGGGTTGGTCAAGTTGCAAGGGCCTTGGTCTTGGGGTGTGCTCCTCCCAAGTCTAAGGTTCGAATCCTGCAAACAATTTCTAGCGGCCACGTCCAATCAGTGTAAAGGTCAATGATTTACCTGATCCATGTGATGTGGGTGCATTACACAAATCTGGGGTTTGACCGGGTAAAAGACATGTTGCATTTGGATGGTCTCTGTGATTCCTCATCCTCAAAAATAACTTAAGAACCACAGCTACAGTAGCAGCAAGGGGAATGCTGTTCTGGAGATTTGTATTACTGGAAAACTACTAATCCTCTCCCACTCTGATGAATGATATCACTTTTCTGAGAGAAACACTAGAAAACTAATGATACTAAAAATATTTAATGCTGCTAAACCTTTTCCTCAATGAATGATGTTGACGGTGATTTTTCATACTCAAATACGTGAAATATCCATGGTCCTAATATTTTAAGGATATGAAAATTTGCTATAAGAAAACTGAGTGCATTTGAGCTAGGAAATTTATGTGTTAACCACGTGAATATCATTTCCTAATTTCATGCATGCTTCATGCAGAAACTTGGTAGCTTTATGGAGATGCTATATGGTGGGCGCTATGTACTTCTTTTGATGTCGCTATTTTCCATTTACTGTGGGTTGATATACAATGAATTCTTCTCTGTACCTTGTCACATTTTTGGTCCGTCTGCTTATAAATGCCGAGATACCACATGCAGGTATGTGTATCTATCTCTCTCAAATATCTGAATAAATCGACATTCTGGGTGTTGGTTGTTAATATTCTTGTTCTTAAACCTATATTTTCTAAAGCATTTTATCATTTGCATCCTGCCTAAGCGTTTGACTTCTTAGATGGAATCGATGTTGAAATTTTTGAATTTGGATCAATCTTGGGCAAAATCTATCATTTTTAGTTTTGGTTAGCTCTCTCTCTCTCTCTCTCACGTTCAAAGAGTGGCCAATCCTGCCGTGCCATGTAAGACCCCACCCTATCTCTGTCACATGTTCCCACTGGGATGCCATTTTCTGGCAACTCAAGGATAAAATGTTCCTACTTGTATTTTTTTTTTTTTTTTATAGGTAATAAGAAGCTTTATTAATATAAAGATGGGGCATGGCCCAGGTTCCTACTTGTATTTTAATCATTTAGGATTCTCCAAGTTCCGTTGTTAGCATGGGTTCTCTGTTTGATTTTCTGTGGGTTCTAAGCTCTTTAAGCTGTTGACGAAGGAGAACCTCTAGGTCCTAAGACTCACTGTGAGGAGTAGGAAGGTAGCTAGAACAATTTTTTTTGGCAGAGTTAGTATGAGTGTGCTGTTTGCCACCATGATACCTGTTATTCAGGCTAAAGCAATGTCAAAGTTTGTGAAAACTTCTACTTATAAAAAAAAAAAAAGTTACTTCTTATGTCGGGAACATGGCATACCTGCTGCAAGGCTGTGCCAATCACTATGGTAGTAATTTGCCATTGTGGACTACGGGGTAGCGGTTGAGTGGGATTCTTAGGTTTGGCCACTAAGAATTCTCATCTCAAACTCAAAATTCTCATCTCATTATTACAACTTTTCCAAATTCCCATACAAAATATAATAAACAATTCGATTTTTTCAAATTTCAATTTAACTTTTTCAAATCTCAAAACAATAATAATATTAAAATATAATATTTTAAACTTTCATTTTAAAACTCAAAATTCTCATCTCAAAATTCTCAGTGGCCAAACTGAACGAGGAAATGTGGGAAGAGGTGGATACGTAATAATAAAATTTCTTTTACTTATTAAACATGTCTCGCCAGAGAGCTCAACAGAGCATTTTTTTTTTTTAATTTCTTGGTCATTAGTATTATTTATTTTACTTATAAAAGAAAAAAGAAGAAAAGAATTTTCTGTTGTTTCTTTAATTGTTGCTGTGCATCTTATTTTGTGAGAAATACGGCTTGTAGATTTTTTTCCTGGTTTCTGTTCTTGTGGAGTTTAATTGTCTGGAAATACTGTAGTCTTTCCCTCTTCCCTCGTTCACCTAACACCCACCACCCACCCCCCCCCCCCCCCCCCCCCCCCCCACACACACACACAAACACACAAAAAGAAAAGAAAATAAAAGAAAATGTGAAATATTGGCTTGTAAAGCAGGAGCCAACTTTGGTAAGTGATATATGTTCTTAATGAGCTGGAACTGGCCAATGTATGTGGATAAATCTTTTAAGGCTGGCAATTTTTGGGAAAAGAAGTGGTTGTGATGGTGGTGGTTAATTTGTTTAGCTTAGTACAGGGTGTGTTAACCGTCATACTGTGGGTCCGTGGGATCTATTGATCTTGACTTCAATGCCAAATAACCAGGTGGTGCTCTGTCAGTTTCATTAACACGCTGTCTCTAATTTTATAGCCATCTTTCCTCTATTTCTGAGAGATTTTTGTTGAGAGCAAGTCTGAATTTTCATTAGATATTTTGTTGGTTCTTTTACAACGCGGGATCTGAATTTTTTTCTGATGTCTCTTGGTTCAATGCTATGAATTGTCAACTGCAGTGTAGTTTAATCTTCTACAGGGCTTTTCAAGTACCATTAAGTTCAGTACTGGGAAATGACCGTAGTTTAAGTTTGATAGCTTCTCAGGGACCGTTAATTTAATAAAAAAATAAAGATTTAATGCTTTTCATATTTGTTTATCATTCAATTTCCTGATATTTATGGTCTATTTTGAGAAGTTATTCTCAATTATTAGGCATCTCATGCATTCTTTTGCATTATCTTTATTTTTTGGTACCTGCCTCTCGAGTTTATGCAAGTCAGCTCTTTTATGCAGTGAGTGTAGATGTTCAGAATGTCTTCCAAGTAGAGGTGTTATGCAGCTGTCTGATTTTGTTTTCATTTTTGTTTGTGACCAGTGAAGCAAAAACCACTGGCTTAGTTAAATACCAAGATCCATATCCATTTGGTGTGGATCCCAGTTGGCGTGGAAGTCGTTCAGAGCTGCCTTTTTTGAATTCTCTGAAAATGAAGATGTCTATTTTGTTGGGTTTGGCCCAGATGAACATGGGAATCATATTAAGTTACTTCAACGCACGCTTTTTTGGCAGTTCGCTGGATATAAGGTCTGCATCTCTCTCTCTCTCTCTCTCTCTCTCTCTCTCTCTCTCTTGTCAAACTTATTTTTCATCTTGTTGATAGGTACCAGTTTGTGCCACAGATCATATTTCTTAACAGCCTTTTCGGGTATCTTTCACTTCTTATCATCATAAAGTGGTTCACTGGTTCTCAGGCAGACCTCTATCACGTAATGATTTACATGTTTCTGAGTCCCACTGAGGATCTTGGTGAGAATCAGTTATTTTGGGGCCAAAGACCTCTACAGGCATGATCTCCACTGTTTCGTGACTCTGTACTTGATGATTTTTCTATTTTTCTATATGGTAATTAATCTAAAATTTTGCAGATAATATTGTTGCTTTTGGCTATTATCGCAGTTCCATGGATGCTTTTTCCAAAACCTTTTATTTTGAAGAGGCTTCATACAGAGGTGCTATAATTTTCTACTTGCCTTAAATCTATTTTCTGCTCAAAAAATTAGCCTTCACCCTTCACTTGAAGTAATTTGGTTGTTGCTTTTGGCATCTAGAACTACATAGTATAAAAATTATTGATTCATTATTCTGCTTTCCTAAAAGATTTCTCTTGTTTCCTTCTAATAGTGGATGTTTTCAACCTGTTTTTTCTTATTGTAACCGGATCATTCCAATGGTAAACTGAATGCATTTTTTATATGTAAACTGAATACATTACATTAAAATTTCTATTATGTGTAGTAGGCTGGCTCTTGTCAAAATTGCTCTTATGAGCATTTCTTAGTAGTCAAAAATATGTGTGTATGAATGGTTGTGAAATTCCTTCCTTTTTTATTTTTTTATTTTTTATAAGTGAATGGTAATGAAATTCCTTTGATGTAAAAGAAGCTGTTTTTACATCCCTCAACTATTGGGCCTATCTCTACACCCACTTTTGGATTAGATAATCATATCATACTCCTCGTGTGCACCCAGCCTGGTATGAATATGCTATTATCAAGCAACCAGGAACTCTTTGTCATAGACTTTACAGAGAAGTCATGATGATTGAACTAATTTCTATGATGTAACAGTTGTTCTTACATCTTTTAACTTCTGGCTAGGTGCTTTCTCTTGTATTATTGTATATGTTCTGTGTACTTGGGCTAGGCCTAATCATCCTTCATCAATAAGGTTTTTGTTTACTTATTACAAAAAAATATTTTAACTACTGGGTCCATTTCTTCTCCCACTTTTTGATTAGATACCCACCATTAATTAATATGCCATAGAAGTTAGAACTCTCTATTTGGGGTTTGGAATTCCTCTTTGCTTGATTCAATGTAGTCCATGAAAGTATGAGAGTGGATCTTTTATATAATGGCAATATGTGAACCTGTAAACTTTTGAGGAGCCGAAGGAATGACTTGTTTTACACTAGATTTACGCATAACACTAGCTTCAAAAGGGAGTGGGAATCTCAGGAGCAGTTCCAGATAGACAAATAGGATTAGTGTTGAATGGGGGTTTCCAATAGCCTGCTTTATATTCATCAACCTGTGAATCCTTGTATATGTGTAGTCATTGTCTATGTGGAAAATATGAACTTAAAGGAACTATCAGTAAAAAAGAAGGAAAATATGTATTTTTGGACACCTCTGATAACTTTATCAGGAGACTAAAAAGTGTATGAAATTTTCTTCTATGTCATATTAATTTCACCTATTAAGCATCCATGAGTGCTAGAAAAGCTATGAGTTCATTTGTGAAATATGTTGGCATGTCTCCACTATTTATAAGTTGTCAAATTCAATCTTTATGATCCTTTCCTGATTTGTGGACCTAAAATCTATTTCAAACTAGTATTTTACTCGTTTGTGTCTGTACAATAGCTGTAATTGAGGGGGGAATTACATTAGGGGCTTGGAAGAGTAGAAACTTGATCTTTCTTCATGATATTGCCAGAGATTTCAAGGTCAGACCTATGGAATACTTGGTACCTCTGAGACGGGTCTTGAGGTGGAACCTGATTCTGCAAGGCATTATCATGAGGACTTTAATTTTAGTGAGGTCTATGTGCACCAAATGATACACTCCATAGAGTTCGTTCTGGGTGCTGTGTCAAATACAGCATCATATCTTCGACTTTGGGCCTTAAGGTTCAGCCACAATTTTCCTCGCAATTATTTTCTTTCTTCCATATGAACTGAATTGCCTAATTGATATCTATTGCTCTATTACAGCTTAGCACACTCAGAATTGTCAACCGTTTTCTATGAGAAAGTCCTCCTGCTTGCCTGGGGGTGAGTTTTAATTTTATAAATGTTGCATGACGCCTATCCTCTTTGCCTTGTGGGAATCTCGGGGTTGGGGGGAAGGGCCGTAATGCAAGGCTGAAAATCCAGCTAAGATTTGGGAGCAAGGGGCATTTAAATTAATTTGAAAAAAAGAAATGATCTTATATATGCCAATACTTGGCGCATGTGTACTCCTGGGATTAGTCGGTGCTTTGTTCTTGGACATTTGGTGCCAATAAAAAAATATGCCAATACTTGGCTAAGGAGACTTTAGGTCTACAGTAGGGGCATGTTTGGACACTTGGTCTCAAAATTTTGTGAATAATAATGACATGGTTTGAGTGAAGATGTTTTATTGGGCTTGGGGAAATGAGAGAGAAAAAGTTAAATAAAAATATTATAAAGTTGAATAAAACATTTTCATTTAAACCATTTCACTATTATTCAGAGAATTTTGAGACAAAATATTATAAAGTTAAAAATTTGTTTGAACATGATTTTTCAATATTATTTTTGTTTTGAAGTTTGTAAAAGTTATACTGATTTTTGTATTTGAATAATGACTAGGTAATGATGAGATGAAAAGTTGAAGTTTTGAAATTGAAAAGTGTTTTGTGTTTGAGTGATGTTTGATAATGAAATTATGAGAAGTTTTGAGAAGTCTCAGTATCCAAACATGCCCTAACTCTCTAATCCTAAATGCCTTGGTTTTGGGAGTATGCTCCCCCAAGTCTAAGGATCAAGCCCTTGGGTGCAAAGGATTTCTAGGGGCCATGTCCCATCAATAAAAAGCTGATGTTACCTGATTAGTGTGATGTGGGAGCGTTACATGGGTCTGCAGTTTAACCGAGTAAAAGACATATTGTGTTTGCATGGTATCTGGGGTTCCTTCTCATTAAATAAAGATCTACATTGCCTCTCCACATTTACTTTGCAGCTATGTCCCTAATTGTGCTCCTCAATTCCCTTAGATTAATTAGAACCACTAAGCTATAACATGATTTTGTTGTTGATTCATTCTCCCAGTTCTTCACAGACCATACGTGAAATATGAAATATCTTTTAGATTAATGTGGTTTCCATAATAGAGGTTTCCTTTCCTTGTTGGATGATCAATCTTTTGTAACAGTTTCAAAAGTAATATACTGTGTTTTCTTATGGATTTCAACTTGTAAATATATCGTCTTTTGTCAAATTAACACTTTCAAAACTCAGTTATAAACTGTTATAACCTATTGTACTCTCTGGTGGTGTTTTTTTTCTTATGAGTGGGATTACCATTGAGGATGGTTATGACAGGTATGACAACCTCGTCATCCGGCTAGTGGGACTAGCCGTGTTTGCCTTTGCTACTGCCTTTATACTACTAATGATGGAAACTCTCAGTGCTTTTCTTCATGCCCTGCGTCTTCATTGGGTGGAATTTCAAAACAAGTTTTATCACGGTGATGGGTACAAGTTCAGACCTCTCTCTTTTGCCACCTTAAACGAGGATGACGACTAGTTCGTCCACCTATATATCATTTTGCTTGAAGGTTCTGAAAAAGAGGCTGGACCATCTTTGAAGAAAGAAGCTGCCCGGGTTGGACATTGATCTTATTTTGGCTGGCAGAAGTTGGTGCTGCTTTTCTCAAACACTACCTGATTTTGACATACAACTACAATTCCTGGCTCGTATGCCTTGAATATGTTGGCATAAAAGGGTTCTGCTTGCAGTGATTACCTTCCTTCAAGAGATATGTGTTCTCTGTTCTTTTTCACTTGAGATAGATTTTTTTTATTTTTCAATTTTTCGGGGAGGGGGTTGTAGATGCCATGTTGTAAAGCGGAGCTCCGACTAGATGTAGCTTTTCTTGATTTTGGTTACTCGAGTAGGTAGATTTACAAAATTTTATACACACAAAAGCAAATGTGGATTTTGCTGGGAATTGAGCCTTTTTCCTTGTATTTGTAAATTTTTTTCAATGTAATGGCTGACCACAATTTTACCGTCTCATTTTCGTAAGATGTATCATTTAGAGAAACCCGGGATAATTCCATCTCAGCTCCAACAAGGTTGATATTGAAGAATATAAAGCATACAAGTTACCATATATTTAAGGTAATGATTCGTGTGTTTTACTGTTGTCTTATTGAAGCTCTCCACACTGTCACGTTGCTTTCCATCATATTCAAATTTTCATTCACGGTTTAGAATTAATTTAAACGATTGTGAATGTTCATTTTGCAGGCCCTACTTCAATATGTGGTTTAACAAAAATTTGAAAATCCAACTCCGAATCCAATTTCTGTACCGTCAGAATTGGAGTTCTGATAAAACGGAATTGGAGTTGGATTTTTTTTTTTTTTAATTTGCTGTTGGAGCGAAGTCGATCAGAACTGTGCTATCTGTGTTCTAGCTGACTTCGCTCCAACTCCGACTTTATCCTTTAACTTCAATTTGTACATATGTTATAAAAATATGTATTGGTTATATATTGATCATGTATACTCATACAAAAAGTATAGAACTTATATGAGTAATGCTACATATAGTTGTGGAATGCGCAAATGTTGCACAATCATTTTGAATAATAGTGAGATCTACTATTAAGAAAATATTTTTTTTCATGAGTTTCATATTTGCTTACTTTTTTCTTAAGGATTGTGTAGCGCTTACGTACTCAACGACTACAAATATTATTTTTTAACTTATATAAATATGTTCAATATTATACTAGTATGTGTTAATTATTTTAAAATAATATTATACTATAATATAAGTAGACTAATAGTTTAGTATATGTATACATCATAGTATTACTACAATCTACCATACATAAGCAAGTATAGAAATAAGCTAAACAATAGTATAATAACATCTTATAGTATAAGTCTAATATAGAAATAAGTTAGACACTAGTTTTAAAACAAGTCTAGAATAATAAGTTTATAACACTAATACTATAATATAATAACATGTAATTAGATACTAGAAATTAGTCTAGTATAGAGGTAAGTTAGAAATAAGTTAGACACTAGTATAGAAATAAGTATAGTATAATAATTTAATAACACGAAATACTATAGTATAATTGTAATACCTCTTACCTGGAGGGTCAGAAAGTTAGTTCCTGTCATCTAGAGATCTCATTCCAACAATATAAATACAACTCTAAATAACATAAAAAGTAACTCTATAACACTTAAAACTTCTTTAATCAAAGTATAAATTTCTTCACAAAGACAACCAAGAATTCCTTCAACATAGGTAATAAAGAATATACCCAAAGTCTCAATAAAAGTCATCAATATTTTAAAATATTACAAGAAAATAAAAATTTGCTGAATAAATCTCTCCACTAAGAGCATTGGCAATGGCCTAGCTATTTGTCAATGCACGTCCAAGATAAAACTAAAAATGAGAAAAATCATCAACATTGGCCTAGCTAAACCTGTGAAGTTTGAGATCTACGCTACAGTAAATATTAGTTGCTCTCCAAGTCTGGCGATGTCCTGTTCTAAGACCAAAATATTATTTTATTCTTTTTCTTCCAACTACTTCACTCTTTCCCTCGTTTTTCTCTGTCTTCATCCCAAAACAATCCATTTCATCATTCTTTCTTAATTTCTCCCGAAACTCCATTCTCTGCCTTCATCCCCTTCTCTCCGTCATCCTTTTCTTCTTTAACCTGCAAGTCATATTCTACTTCAACCCCATTTTTCCCCAGCCTGCAACCGTCCCCCTCTCTCCAGCGGTAGTCGTCGCTTCATTCCCATTAACGTAAGTCTGTCTTCCTTGCTCTTCTCTCCCTCTTCTCTGTGCCATCGTTAGGGATCCCTCTTCTCTCACTCTTCTGTGTGCCGTCGTTAGGGATCCCTCTTCTCTATGCTTCATTTCAAGTTCCTCTCTCTTTCTCTCAACTGTGCCTCTTGCCTCTCTCTGCTTAGGTTTTTCAAGTTCCCTCTTTTTTTTTGTGGTTTTTGTCTAATCTTCCTGTGATCTGATGGTTTTTGTGGTCTTGTGATTAGATGGTTTTTTGGGTCTTTGTGATCTGACTTGCAATTAATAGAATAGTGGATTTGCAAAGTATTTTATGAGATGAATTTATATCAACTGCCCAGCAAAAATGTAATGTATTTGTGGTTTGCTGGTGCCAGTTGGTTGTAGAATCTATATGTACATTATTACTTGTAGAGATAGTTGAAAGAGAGAGAGAAAAAGATTTGAGAGAATGTTTGACTGGAAGAGAATACCAAAGATGCGAGTTCATAACATTTTTTTTTTGTCTGTTTCTTTTATCTACGATTTTCTGATTTGGACATTCTGATTTGCGAGTTAAGCAACCCAAAGAACAAGCAAAGCTTTTCAATATAACTAGCCCTTTGCTCTTTTTTATTTTAGCTATTTTTGTACTTCTTTCTTTCCTTAATCTTTTTCGCTTCTGTTAGTGTTATTAGCTTCTTTGTATATAGAAAATATATATATATATCTTCCTTCCGATAGAAATATTATTCTCACAAGAAAGTCATTTTTTCTCTATTTGCAACCAAAAAGGGTAAGTGGCCCTAACCCATGTTGATTATGGCAGTTTCTGCTGACTGAAAAAAAAGAAAAAGAAAAAAGAAAAAAAAAAGGAATTAAAAGACCTTCATGATCATGTAGTCTCTCTCACTTCCAAACATGTTTTTTTCATTTTTTATTTATTTATCCTACATTGTGTCGCTTTGTGAGTTGAAGCACATTCCAAATGCTCTTCTAATTATAAACACTTGACATCAAGCATGTTGTAAAAGGGATAAACTAGCAAAGTTGCCAGGAGCTAAGATTTGTTATCCTTAATACTTGTAAAAGTTATTCTAATGATTCATGAACAATTGAATGTATGAAATTTCAATGGTGGAAACTGGTATGCAGTAGCCCCTTTGCTATGAAACTTCAGTTGGTATGATTTGCATTTTCACTCATTTGTTGTAGAAACTTTATATATTGTTTTGTAGTTTGGACCTAATCTTTGGCATGTGAATGGTCTTTATATATGCTAAAAGGCACTATGTTGAAGTGTTGATATTATATTTGAAGTAAGGAGCCAGAGCAACAAGTTTTAATACAATGATTAGGTGATTTTCTCAACTATTATATATATATAGTTTGGGCCCATTTTGCCTCAGTGAATTTTCTCTCTTTTTTCTTAATTTTTTTTTTATTTCACATATTTTGCTTACCCATATTGCCCTCGAGGAAGTGGGACTGTGCTGTCTAGTTTCCATAGTTTACTGCAATACATGGGTGTTGCAGCCTGCAGATGCAAGAACCCAAGAGCTCATCTTTTTCCCTTTCATTCATCTTCATCCATCCAAAACTACTTGACTTAGCCATTTATTTTATATACCAAAATTGCATCTTTATATTCATCTTTATTTTATATGACCTAATCCATCATATTGCTATTGTCCTTTTCCTCCTTTGTTACTGCAACGTCTACTCCAAGTTGGTCAGTTCATGTTTGAAGTTTTATTTTGACCAGAATAGAAAAGCAAACATGCACATGCATGAAGGTTGGTTTATACTAATTTTTATGTCTTGTGGGTTTTTTGGTGCGAATGCAGTACTATGTTTTATGGGCAGTACAAGTGCATAGGACTAGGAGCTAGCTTTAGCAGGGAGAGTGTCATGGTCTAGGGAATTTATTGACAAGGAAGCCAAGTCTTTTCTTTCACTTAGCTTCATTGATGGGTCTGAATGGATTAAGTTGTAATTAATCCACAATTTTTGTTTTTCTTTTTTTACAATTATTGATCATATTTGTAAAAGTCTTGATATTTTATTTTATTATTTAGAAGTGGAAGTAATAGATAGTTTTTGTATATAGTTTTGAAGAAATGTTGGTATGTTTGTATATGTGATTGTTGGGTGAATGGTTGGCAAAATATATTTATTGAATAATTAGGTTGAGGGAAAAAATAGTTGAAAAATAATAATTTTATTTTTTTAACAAAGTTATTAATTAATATATGAAGTGTATTTGTAAAATATTAAAAAAGAAATTTATCAAATATCTTTAAAATAAATAATATTATATTATTATTTAGACTTTAAGATCGCTACTCCAATGTGGACTAATCTATCTAGAAGTTCATATTATGGCCAAAAGACCATATTGGAGTTCCATTTTAGACTTGGCAATAGCTAGGCAATTGCCAATGCTTTAATCCCTTATACCCTTTTGCATTTATTCATTTATAATAAGCTAATCTCACCCATGCTTCTTAATCCTGGTCCCCAATTGAAATCTCAAAGTCATTTGAAAAAAATGAATATAATTGGGTGATTTACCAACTCTTGAATAAGTAGTGAACATATACCAGTATGTAAACATGAGCTAGTTACAAAATGCAGAAACATATGATTCTCAAGAAACATGACAATGGTACCATCAAAAGCATTTCATTATAATAATAGCATATGCAAAAGACCTTAGGCACAAGCTTACTGAACAACATAAAAACAAGAACATTGGCCATGTTTATCCCCGTGGTAGGGTTGTGCACATCTAGGGTTAGCTAAGCAAGACATAAATCACTGTTTTGTTATCTATGTGATGCACTCAAAACAAAGGCCATGTTTACACTCGTGGTAAAGTTGTGTATTTTATAAATAGCCAAAGAGAACATAAATCATCATGTCACCTAAGTAATTGCACTTAGAAAAGAGGCCACCACTATAACCTGTGGAAGGGCCGAATGCCACTACTATTACCCATGGCAGGGCTGGAGGCCACTACTATAATCTGTGGCAAGGCTATAATCAAAGCATAATAGAACCTTATGCCTTAGGGTTTTCCAAATACAAAATATCATATCATAACAAAGTATTGAGCATATAAATATTTCAGACTTCGTATTCACATTTTATGTAGTAGAGAAATATAATACAAAAATTTCTTATGTCTACACCAATCATGATAAAATGTTAGATTTCAAAGTTCAGAACATAAACTAGTGTATAAAATAACCGAGGCTGTTTTCATAGCAAAATATGTAGGTTTTAATAAAATCCATCTCAATCAGATTTAGGCAAAGTCTAGCATGAACATTGCTTACCTAACTTTTGCATAGTACTGTGACGCCCCCAAATTCCGCTTGGGATTGAACGGACATTTGAAGCGTCGGGACATGCAACACAAGGTTACCTGCCCCCGTTCATGACATATAAGATGCAATGTTTCTAACATGCATCTAGCATTATGCAATATTCGCAGCGGATAATCTTTTTCTTTAGCAATACTATGCACCAAACTAAATATATCCCAAATACTTGAAACATAATTCATACATAAAGGCATACTAAAAAGCCGTGATCACCACACTAGTCTAAAATGGTTGTGATCAAAAGAATACTTGAGATACAACTCCAAAAGTACAAGTATTAACCTAAGTTAAATACTATACCATCATCAACATCGCACCGTGGCCTAGTCGACCGTATTCAGTTGGTCAGATTCCAATTCTCCTTTGGGTCCTGTAACAAGATCTACCATTCGGGGGAATGGTAGTTGGGACTACCACAGTGAGATTTGATTACAAATCTCAGTAAGTTAACATAAAACTCACACACAGGTTAAAAATGCATGCATGGCAGTAAAAGCATAAATGCATAATTATAGTCATATATAAACATAGTATAACTTGACATATAGCATGACTTAACCAGAATTTAAACATGAACTGAAACTTGACTTAACATGGCATAAACTTAAGCTTAAAACATAACATGAACAAACAACATAACATGAACGTGAAACATAACATGGACATGAACATAACATAACATGAACGTGATCTTGAACATATCATAAAAGTGAACATAACATGATGTGAACATGAACTTGGAACATAACATAAACATGAACATAACATGTACGTGAGTATAATATAACATGAACTTGATCTGAAACTTGACTTAACATAAACTTGGAATCTTATTTAATTGTCTTGATTAATAATGTGCATTAATACGTACTCCACAGTTGTTGTGGCCCCACGTATTCAAGTAACATAAAACATAATACGTACTCCACAGTTGTTGTGGCCCCACGTATTCTACATGTCACAATTGCTGTGTCTCATGTAGTGTATGCTCCACAGTTGTTGTGGCCCCATACTTCATGCTCCACAGTTGTTGTGGCCCCATGAATTCACATAACATAAAATATAATACGTACTCCACAGTTGTTGTGGCCCCACGTATTCTACATGTCACAATTGCTGTGTCTCATGTAGTGTATGCTCCACAGTTGTTGTGGCCCCATACTTCATGTAACATAAAATATAATACGTACTCCACAGTTGTTGTGGCCCCACGCATTATAAGTAACATAACATAAATATAATACGTACTCCACAGTTGTTGTGGCCCCACGCATTATAAGTAACATAACATAAATATAATACGTACTCCACAGTTGTTGTGGCCCCACGCATTATAAGTAACATAACATAAGATATAATACGTACTCCACAGTTGTTGTGAGCCCCACGCATTATAAATAACATAACATAAATATAATACGTACTCCACAGTTGTTGTGGCCCCACGCATTATAAGTAACATAACATAAATATAATACGTACTCCACAGTTGTTGTGGCCCCACGCATTATAAGTAACATAAATATAATACGTACTCCACAGTTGTTGTGGCCCCACGCATTATAAGTAACATAACATAAGATATAATACGTACTCCACAGTTGTTGTGGCCCCACGCATTATAAATAACATAACATAAATATAATACGTACTCCACAGTTGTTGTGGCCCCACGCATTATAAGTAACATAACATAAATATAATACGTACTCCACAGTTGTTGTGGCCCCACGCATTATAAGTAACATAAATATAATACGTACTCCACAGTTGTTGTGGCCCCACGCATTATAAGTAACATAACATAAATATAATACGTACTCCACAGTTGTTGTGGCCCCACGCATTATAATAACATAACATAAATATAATACGTACTCCACAGTTGTTGTGGCCCCACGCATTATAAGTAACATAACATAAATATAATACGTACTCCACAGTTGTTGTGGCCCCACGCATTATAAGTAACATAAATATAATACGTACTCCACAGTTGTTGTGGCCCCACGCATTATAAGTAACATAACATAAGATATAATACGTACTCCACAGTTGTTGTGGCCCCACGCATTATAAATAACATAACATAAATATAATACGTACTCCACAGTTGTTGTGGCCCCACGCATTATAAGTAACATAACATAAATATAATACGTACTCCACAGTTGTTGTGGCCCCACGCATTATAAGTAACATAAATATAATACGTACTCCACAGTTGTTGTGGCCCCACGCATTATAAATAACATAAAATATAATACGTACTCCACAGTTGTTGTGGCCCCACGCATTATAAATAACATAAAATATAATACGTACTCCACAGTTGTTGTGGCCCCACGCATTATAAATAACATAAATATAATACGTACTCCACAGTTGTTGTGGCCCCACGCATTATTATAACATAACATGT
This sequence comes from Carya cathayensis, assembly GCA_011037825.1. Classification (NCBI taxonomy): domain Eukaryota; kingdom Viridiplantae; phylum Streptophyta; class Magnoliopsida; order Fagales; family Juglandaceae; genus Carya; species Carya cathayensis. The sequence goes on from QGSO01000260.1 coordinate 502,269, forward strand.
CTTATCTTTCTTAATGCATGTGATATTATTTAATATCATATACTTTTCTAACATGGCGTATACTTGTAAATGGCATAATATGATTTAATCATAAACATTTCATGGCATACATGTATCATATGGCATACTTAACATGGCATACTTATAACATACATCATTGTATGGCAGAAAAGATTATTTAACAGATAATTATTCATGAGAGATTAAATCATACGTAACAGATAAACATGTAATGACATAGCATGACATGGCATATACGATAACATACATACATAAATTGTAGTTCCCTTACCCATCACACATACACAATAAACTGATAGTAAGTTAGAGGCTAACTTACCTCGATCGTCGCGTTCTATGAGAATAGAGCGCGAGACACGAGGAACTGCACAACAGCTGGAAGAGGAACACTCGAGTCCTTAAGATTTTCACTTCTGAACTCAATTGCCATATTGTAAGCACTTGCAACACCACGGCCAACTTGAGGTTTCACTATACTCGGAAGAGATAAATTGACTTCAGAAAGCCTTTGCACTAAAACAAGTTCATTAAAATTATCAATAACAACCAAACAAACAACTCATTTCTCAATCCATATACTCTTAGCCATAGTCAACCACAAGATGACACCAGTCATCCCGGACTATAATCCATATCATCACTGCTTCGGGACACTGTCATACAGTTTCCCAACATTACACCATACGCTCCACACTTCTCTGCTACGCCATTCAACCCTTCGTGACACGCCATCCGATGTATCACGACTTAGTACAGAGTACACTCACGTTAACTCTCTTCCATTCACACTACAAAACCCATCACTGCGATACACGTCTCACGGTGCATCGCTACGCGACACGGAGTACGCGCTACGCGTACTTCCTTCGCTACAACACTCATCAACACGATGCACATCACACGATGCATCGCCATACCACACGGAGTACACTACATGCGTACTCCCTTCCTTCTACGACCCACATCACTACAGTGCACGTCGCGCGGCGCGTCGCTGCATTACACAGAATACGCTACACGCGTATTCTCTTCACACAACCCGCCGTATCACATCTACGGCATCCATCTCACGCCTATACTTCACAGCACAGTCCACAAAATACACAATCAAACGCAACACTTCACAACCACACTTCGCTTCACAACTACGCAACGAATTCCACAAATACAACTACACAATCCACAAACCAACCAACTATTTTAAACGTAAAATAACTAGAGATAGAAGGTTATACCATCGACGGGATAACCCGTGCGTCGCTCGTTGTTCGTCACGAACATGCGTCGGAGGAACGTACGTGGCGGCGTACGGTGGCTGTCCACCACATAAAGTGGTAGTTTGGGCTTGAGAAAGGCTAGGCGTGGTCTTGGAAGACTCATGATTTTACAGCTGTCGGTGAAGAACAAAATACGTGATTTACGGAAAAGATAAACTATACGCGTGATTCCAGATGAGGGTAAAGACAAGAGAGATGTGATTGCTGTCGGGAAATAATCCAAAACTGATAATTTTAGCGGGCTGTTACAAGTACTATCTAAGGCTGGAACCCGAACCGTAGCATAATCCCAAGCTAATCCATAAATGTATCGCTAACATATGAATAACTTGTACTCGTACAAAACCAACCAATGAACAAAATTATTTATCCCGAAACTAAAGCTCAAAGTGAGCCCATAAATAGCATATAATCCAGTAGTCCATCCTAGTGATTTGGGTTTTTAGGGGCTCAAGTACAACATTCACACACTACTCCACCAATAGATTAACACAACCTCTTTGCATTTGCTTAAAACTCACCACAATGCATGTCACGATGTACAACTATACTATCAACACATTAGAACTCCAACTCCTTTTGTTTTTTTTACATTAATTCTGTTCTCTGACCACAACATTATAAGCAAGGGACCCTCTAAATTTCAAGCGATCATTTTTTTTTTAACTACAAATCCCAAGAAACAACATACAAAACAAGGACAACCCAAACTTCCAATAAGCACAATTACAAGAGCCACGAATTTAACTATGGTTACAAGGACAATGCTTGAGAGTACCTTACCAAATCTCAAAGTGAAAATTCAAGGGCGTGGCAGTGTTGTCTATTGAAGTTTGTGATGCTCTTGATGGTGGCATGATGCAGCACGCTAGCTCCTGTTACCCTTATCGGTTGCCACAGTCAGCCGGCATGGCTTGGCATTGCAAATTAGTGATGGGAAAGGTAGAGGTGGTAGGGGTCAACTTAGCAACACATTCGGAGGGAGAGTTGGGATGTGTGGGGGTTGTGCAAGAGGTATCTAAGGGAGAAATGAAAGAAGAAGAAGAAAATAATAGGGTTTCATAGGGCTTGGGCCTAGGCTTAAACTTTGGGCTTGGGTCTTAACAAGAGTTGGGTTATTACATTCCTCCTCATAAAATTCCGTCCTTGAAATTTCTTAAGGGTTATAAAGATCTCTACATTGACTTGTATAGGTTCATCCTACGTGCTCATGACCAATTCTTTAAATAGCACTTGCATCTGCCATCCTAAGACATAGTTCCCATATCCAAATCTCCAATTCCCCAAAGACACATTCCATAACACCATGGATCCTAATATTATTACCATCACATTTCAGGTGAGTTGCAAGTATGCATTTCATTATTCAATTTGGTCACTTGCTCATCTCTTAATATGTTATCTTTTAATGGCCATAAATTTGTATTGGAACATTGACAATGCATCGTAAAGTCAACAAGATCTACTCTAAATCATTGTAATACTAAGTACCATGTTTTTATTGCGCAATCTAATAAAAAGAAAAGCATTTCCTAATGTCTGGCATCAACCTTCCCTCAAAAGAAATTGGACACTCACAATGAACCTTACTACATACAACTGTGTTCCCCATTAGGATTGATATCGTCAAACTATTATTAAACATTTCAACTCCTATGGCACAAAATTTAGTGCAATCCATTGAAATAAAAGGAATTAGTCCCAAAGTGAAGTAACAGTGTACTTTCTTGGAGAAAAGAAAGGTACCTGTAATAAAGACGTTGTTGTTCCAGGCCTATCCAGGGGTCACTACATAAACTCGGGCTGACATTGTATTATGTTGATTGTTGGCCTGTGTCGCTAGATCGGTCATTTGGAGCGAGTTGGGGGGTCTTACTGCTATCTAACTGCCCTGGTCAATCTATGATGAAGTGACCATATTTACTGCATCGAAAACACCATTCAGTTTTCCTTCTGCATTCCCCAAAGAGATTGCAAGACTTGCAGCGATTATTCGGTTGGTTGTCCTGCACTTGATGTTGGAGCAACGCTGTTCCATTCATTCCTCTTCTTCCATGGTCCTTGATCCTCACTAGAGAGAAACTTCGGTGGTGTAGACATCTTCCTCTACTCCTAAAGTTGAGCAGTTCTCTTGAGGCTTTGTTCAAACATCGCTGCCTTGTAAGCTAGCTGTGAGAAACTTTGAATATGAAAACCCATCACTCGTTTGTATATTCTATGATTCAGACCCTCCTTAAATTTCCAAGCTTCCTTCTCTTCATCACCATCGAGTAAGTAGTGAAGCGCGATGAACTCCACGAATCTAGCAGCATGTTGATACACAATCATCGTCCCTTGAATCGAGTTGGCAAACTACTTGGCTCTAACATGTTTGATTGATTTTGGGAAGAAGCGTTCAAAGAAGATCTACTTAAAGTGGGGCTAAATAATAAGGACTACTCTCCCATAAGCTTTCCTGATAGTCATCTCTACAATCCACAGATTCTTAGCTTCACCGATCAGCTTAAAGGTGAAATCCAACACCTTTTATTTTTCTATACAATTAAGGACTTGGAGTATTTCTTATATATCCTAGATCCAATCCTTCACCATAACTGGGTCGCCTCTTCCATCAAATGAAGGTAGGTACATTCGATTAGATTGTTCAATTGTACAACCCTCCTAATTAACTTTGTAGTTGCGACCTGGGGGTTTCTGAGCAATCTCTTCCATCACTTCAGAAGCGCTTAAGTTGACTTCTCCGCCATTATTAAATCCATTCAAATCCACAAAGTTACGAACACAATAATGAGACAATATCCTAAAAACTAGGCTTGGTTAGACGTTTCCAAGAAATTAGTCATACAAAAAGCACATATATAGATGTAAGGGCGATACCAAACATAAAACATCTCAATTTCTTATTCTTACCCGTTTCTACCCATATCTTACTAAAACCTATAGTATGTAGAATTCATAAACTAACTCTCATTAAAAATCACAACCTAAAGTTTCCAAAAGCTAAACCTTAGTGTTTACACAGGCTTACATGCTACAATCCACAGAATCTAAAACTTTGAATATTATCCAAAAGTCCTAGGATCGAAACTTGGCTCTGATACCAATTATAATGCCCCATACTTAGAGGGTTAGGGAATTAGTTCCTGTCACCAAAAAATGACATACCAAAAATACATATATAACTCCAAATAACACAAGAAGCAGGTCTACAACACATAAAATTCTATTAACCAAAGTTTACATTTCTCCACAAAGATATCCAAGAATGCCACCAACATAAATAATAAAGAATATCCCCAAAGTCTTAATAGAAGTCATTAATATTTCAAAATACTACTAAAAAGAATAGCAATTTTCTGAATAAGTCTTTCCTGTGCTTTTTATTCCTATTTCCTAGCTAAAATGTCAAAGTCATCTGAAAAATAATGAAGATAATTGGATGAGCAAACATTAACTCAAAAAATAATAAACACATACGAGTGTGTAAACATGAGCCACCTACAAAATGCAGAAACATATAGTTCTCAAGAAAAATAACAACGGTATTATCAAAAGCATTTCATTATAATAATAGTATATGCAAAAGACCTTAGGCAAAAGCATACTAAACAACATCATCAACAAGAATAGAGACCATATTTACCCCATGGTAGCGTTGTGCACATTTGCAGTTAGCCATAGATCACTATTTCTTCACCAAGGTGATCATTCAAAATAGAGACCATAGTTACCCTTATGGTAGGTTTGTGTATTCTACAGATAGCCAAACATAGCATAAATTTCCATGTCACAAAAGTAATTGCACTCAGAATAGAGGCCACTACTACAACCCGTGGTAGGGTCGGAGGCCACTATTATTGCCCATGGTAGGACTAGAGTCTACTATTGTTATCTGTGGCAGTGCTGGAGGCAATTACTTTAACCTGTAGCAAGGCAGTAACCAAAGCAGAACAAAATCTTATGCCTTGGGGTTTTTCAGATACAAAATATCATATCATAACATACTATTATGTAGATAAATATCATATAATTGTATTAGATATTTTAGACTTCATATTCACATTTTATGTAGTAGAGAAATAGAGTACAAAAATTAAAAACGTCTGCAATAGTCATGATAAAATGTTACATTTCATAGTTTAGAATATAGACTAATCTAGAAAATAGCTGAGATTGTTTTCATAGCAAAATATGCATGCTCTCACAAAATCAACCTTAGTCAGATTTAGGCAAAGTCTAGCATAAGAGCATAGCTTACCTAACTTTTGAAGAGTACTATTTAAGACTTGAACCCGAACCCTAGCATAATTGCAACCTAATCTAGAAAGGTATTGCTAACATATTAGTAAATTGTACACATATAGAACCAACCAACTAACAAAATTGTATAACCCAATACTAAAGCTTAAAGTGGGCTCATAAACAACCCATAACCCAATAGTCCATCCTGGTGACTTGGGTTTATAACGGCTCATGTACAACATTCACACACTACTCCACCAATAGATTAACCCAACCTCCTTGCATGAGCGATCTACAACCATACTCGCAACACATTAGAACACCAACTCACCTTTTGTTTAATATTCATTCCCTCCTCTGATGACCACGACAATATAAGCAAGGGACCCTCCAAATGTCAACCAATTATGACATAACTCAACTACAAATGCCCACATATAAGATACAAAGCAGGAAAAACCCAAGCTTCTAATAGGCACAATTACAAGAGCCACAAATTTAACTATGGTTTCGAGGTCAATGCTTAAGAGTACCTTAAAAAATTTTCAAAGTGGCAATCGGTTGGATTCAAGGGCGTGCTAGTGTTGTCTATTGACGTTTGGGATGTTATTGGTGGTGGCGTGAAGTGGCATGTAGGCTTTGGTTACCAGTCGCCATGGTCAACTGGCATGGATTGGCATGGCGTTACAAATTGGCGACACGACAGATAGAGGTGGTACGGGTTGGCTTGGAAACATAGAGGGAGGGAGAGTCGGGATGTGTGGGGTCTGCACAAGAGGTATTTGAGTGTGTGTGTGTGTGTGTGTGAGAGAGAGAGAGAGAGAGATAGAGAAGAAGAAGAAGAAGAAGAAGAAGAAGAAGAATAGGGTTTCAGAGGGGTCATGCTTGGGCTCAAAATTCGGGATTGGGTCTAGTTTAAAAGTTCGGATTCAAATTCCGACAAAGAGTTGAAGTCAAATTCCTTACATCCTAACTCTGACTCAATTGGTGCTCACCTCTACGTCAATATTTTTTTTTTCTTTTCTACCAAACTTAATCTCATGAGAATAATTGCTTTTGGTTCTTGCATAAAGATGTAAATTACTTTTTTAGAGCATGTTTAGGTAACACCAAACATTCCCAAATTTTTTAAAATGTTCAAAATTTCTCATAGTCTTATTTTCAAACCTCACTCAAACATAACATACATATCTATTTCAAATTTTAGACTTTTTATCTAATTGTTAATCAAACACAAAAATCAACATAACTTTCATAAATTTTAAAACAAAAATAATATTAAAAAAGTATATTTAAACAACTTCTTAGATTTATCTATTCACTTTCACAAACTTCAATACAATACTTATTTTAAAACATATTTTTGTTCAATTTTTCTCTCATTTTTCAAAATCCAATAAAATATCTTTATTCAAACTATTTTACTACTATTTACAAAAGGAAAATTCTATACACCACACTATCATCTTACTTTTATCCTAGTATATAAGATGTGGTTCATTTGTCATCATTAAATGATCATTTATTAAATATGAAAGTGTGGTATATAATATTAATTTTTAAAATATTCTAAGCATCCAAACATGCCCCTAGTAAGTGGCCACTTCCTTCATCACTCCATGAAAAGGTTAATTATGCCATAGACATTTAACGCTTGGGGTTCTCTATTTCTGGATTTTCCTATTAATATCCCTTGTTTTATATGGAATTCTGAATAAATTATTTTCATCTCATTTTTATCTATTTCACCAGTGTAGATTACATCAAATAGCTTTTAGGGAAGTCATTTTTCGCATCTTGGAGTTACTACCTTTTTATATTTTATACCTTAAATTATCAATTTTTTCAAATTGCATCCTCAAGCTATTAAAAAATTGCAATATGCATCTTTTTAAAGATTTGATCCTAACATGGATTAAAAAAATAAAAAAAAAAAAAGGAAGAAGAAGAAGATGATGTGAAGTAATTTGACATCAGATTTTAATGGAAGGTGTATATTTGCATTGGTTGTTTGAGGATACAATAGCAAATTGGAAACTTAGATGTACATAATTACTGGTGGAACATAATACATTACATAAATAGTTTCATTGATTAAATGGGTTTTTGTTTGGTCATGTTACTCTTTTTGATGATGTTGCATCTCAGTGTTATGACTATTTGAAATTTGGAAAGACCTCCCTCTCAGCTTTCCATCCTCTTGTGATAAAAAATGATCACTAGGCTTCATTTGTTTTCACAGATGAGATGAGATGAGTTAGGATAAAATATGAAAATTGAATAAAATATTAATAGAATATATTTTTTTAATATTATTTTTATTTTAGAATTTGACAAAGTTGAATTGTTTATTTTATATTGTATGAAAATTTGGCATAAGTTGTAATGATTAGATGATATGAGTAGTTTTATGAAAGTGAACAAGGCTATGTCTCTTTTCAAAGGCTTATCTTTTCATGGACAGTTTGTTTTGTTAGGGAAAATGTACACTTAGGCCTCATTTGATTACACAATTCAGATAAGATAAGATGAAATGTTTTGTTGAATAAAATATTGTTATAATCAAAAGTGCTGTCACTTTTGCGTACACTTTTACGCACTCCACTTATGTGATTGGTTGCATATTAAAAAAATTTAATACAGCCAATCACATCAATGGAGTGTGCAGAGAGTACGCAAAAGTGACTGTATGTAACATTACTTATTTTTTAATATTAATTTTATTTTAGAATTAAAAAAATTGAATTGTTTATTATATTTTATGTGAAAATTTAAAAAAGTTGTAATAATGAAATGAGATAGTTTGATATTTGGTAACCAAATCAGGCTAATTTGCACCCTAAATTTATTAATTAGGGTTTAACATTTTACACTCTAAACTATCAAAACTAATACATTGCATTCTCTTACTGAAAAAACAATACTTTGCATTAAAATCAATAAATAGTAATGTTAGGTACAAGTTAAAAATAGAAAAATTTTCTTAATAAAAAAGTGAGTTCCACTAAAAAAGAAAACATTATTTTACCTTTTTATGGTGGCGTTTTCTTTTTTACAAAGGAACTATACATAATTTATTTATTTAAAACTTATACATATCATTACTCATCACTAAATTCTACTGTTAAGATCGACCACGATAGATGATGTGCTATAATATTGATGGTTGAATATTAATGGAGAGTATTTAGTATCAATTTTTGATAGATTGAATGTAATATACGGGTATAAAGTACAAACTCTTTAAAAGTTGGGAATCAAAGTGTATTTATCCCTTTCCATTGTTATGATTTCGTAAGTACCTTGGTCAGTGCTGCTATAAGCCCAAGCCCAAGCCCAAACTTTTGCTAGCAAGCCATGCCTTGCCAAGCCCATGAATTTGAAGTGCCAAAAATGACAATCGTTGGTCGATCCTCTTTTCTCCTTAGGTGTTTTTTTTTTTTTTTGTGTATTTAATAGATGTTTCTCACTTTAAATACCAACAAAAGATTTTTTAGTAGAAAAATTGGAAGAACTGATAGGATCCAATTGATGCAAGGGAAATAATATTTACAGTTGTGGAATATATAACTGCTGCTCAATCTCTTTGAAATACGAGACCAATGTAAAAAATTAATTTTTTAATAGTAGACCCGCTCTTTTTCAAAACGATTGCACGGTGCTTACGCACTCCAAGAATGTATGTAGCATTATTCTGTTTGTGTGTGGAAATACTTAACACAACACATTTGGTCTACAAAATGTTTTTAGAGTAATGCTTAGTACAAGTTTTAAGTTGTGCAAGTATTGTCCATATCTTTTGTTAAAAAATAGATCCCATAAAGAAAATGAGTTTTTTTATAAATTTAATGGTGGAATTCACAGTTTTACAAAGGAACTGCACAAAACTTGTATATTTAGAGCTTATAGAAATCATTAATCAAATTATTAATATATATATAAATATAAACTTATAAAGATATTATCATAAATTCAAAATTTGTTTCTCAAAGATTATAGATAAAGTTATAAAAAAATTACAATATAAATAATCTAAGCAAAAGAAAACAACTCATGAACAAATTTGAATTCACTTGAATATTAAATAAGCTGCTTATGAACATGAAATCCAATTCGATGAAAAGTTCAAACTTGACTCATATTCAAATAGAAGTTAAACGAACAAAACTTGATCACCACCCATTACTCACTCGAACTCAACACATTTACGCCTCTAATTAGATGGAAAGTGTTGGGGATATTTTCGTCGGGGGCCTGAGGCCCACGGGGGCTAGCCCAAGCCGAACATTAGGCTGGTTTATAGTATTCTAGATAGCCTGAAATGGCTCAGCCCAAACCACAAGAGCCTCCCAACGGCTTGGGAAGAACCTGTGACCCATGTAAATTAGGTATATAACTATTTGGGCCAAGATGAGATGTTATAGGGGAAGCGCTAGAAGCCAGGCTAGAAGAAGGAGAAGGAAGCATGCCAAGAGGAATGGACTAGATTCAAAGCAATACCAGGAGATCACGTCGCATTAAATGAGTTCACCAGACAATCACGCCGCATTAATGATTGATCCCAGAGGACCACGCCGCATTAAAGACAGTATGGTGGAGGGAGCTCCAAGAGGACTTCCATTCCTTCAAGCCGTAGGGTATGGCCATCTGACCCTCTGGGTTGGGTATATAAGGTCCCTCGACCTTTTGGTAAATGGATCGGCTTTCTCCTTAATCAAATCTTCCCGCTTAAACTTTGCATTCACTCTCTTCTAGTACTCGTTAATAAACCATTACATACTTAGGTATCGGAGGTTACCCGAGCCACGCAAGGACCACGCTTCCTGATCCCTTCTTCATTGTTGCAGGCCTTGTTAGTAGAAGGCCCGAACCACTGAGAGCTCGACCCATACATATACGAAACATGTCATTAATAGTTGGCGTTGTCCGTGGGATTTGTAAAATTCCAAAAGAAAACAAGACCTTTGTTTGCCTGTGAAAACCGTTCTCAGTTGGTGCGGGACCAAGAAGAAAAAACCTCAGGCAACACGGAGACAAGGTTGGCAGTCATAGAATAGCTCGTTGAGAGGCTCACCAACTAGATGAATGCTCTTTATGAAGAGAACCAGGCTCTCAAAGACAACCTCCAAGAGTCCGCACACCGGGGAGATAAAAGTGCCAGTGAGCATCAAGAGTCCAGGAGGGAAGAAGAATGAGACAATGATCAAGAAGAGAGGAAGTGCATGCAAGACGAGTTGTGCAACCTCATGGGAAAGTATGAGGAAGTGATGAGAAAGATGGGCAGCTCCTCTACAATGGACCAACTACTCATCAATACGGGTTTGCTCTACAGCGCAAAGGTAATGGCAGTTTTGTTATCACCAAGATTCTGGGTTCCACCCATGGAGGCGTATGACAGGACCCGAGACCCAATTGAGTACTTTGAAACTTTCAAGGCTCACATGACATTGCATGGGTTACCAAGAGAGGTGGCCTGTAGGGCCTTCTCCCTGACTTTGAAGGGACCAGCACGGACATGGTTTAGCTCCCTATCGCCCCACTCCATTGAAAATTTTGATGAGTTGGCTCACTTATTCCTCACCCATTCATGGCCAGCACGAGAAGAAGGCTGCCTACCACTTTCCTCCTTACCATTAAAGTAGAGAGAAGATGAGAATCTAAAAACGTACCTGGCCATGTTTAACAAGGAGCATATGATCGCAGAGGACCAAGACGAAAAGAACACCTTAGCAGCACTCCTTGGAGGCGTCTGGCCCCAGTTGACATTTATGGCAGAACTAGCTAAAAGGATCCCACGACTCTCTGAAAGTTTATGGATCAAGTTGACAATTTCATAAACGCCTCCACACCTTGGCTGAACCTAGGCGACAAAAGCTAAAGCGAGCAGACAAGAGAGAAAAGGGCCAAACCAAAGGCCACACCCTGGAGAAGGCTGAGAGGAAGCAACAGGAGGTGAGAAAAGAAGAGCCTACCGTAAGGAATACACCATGCAGGCACAACCGCCGAACGTTCACCGTCATTAAGGAGGATAAATGACCAACCCCGGATGAGTGTTTCAATTGAATTCCAACCATTTAGGATTTCACTAGGTTGAAACCCTCTTTGATTTAGCTCAATTTGGTTTATAAGATGAAAGAATAGAGTTTTGCTTAGGTGGCATGATCTCACACATTGATTTCCTTCACAAATCCATCTAATGGTTCCTCTTTATGCCAAGTGTCTAATATTATTCACTAAATATGACTAAGATCTTGCCAAATATCCAGATAAAACTTCTTTAACCTAATTTGGACATTCCACACTGTAATTTTAAAAACACTGCGCCATGTGTTACTATTCACTCGGGGAATGTGAAAAATAAACTTTACACTGAAAAATCTTAAATATTCATACAAACCTAACTATGCAATTTTTTTTACCAAAGTTCTACCCTGAAATGCATCAAAAAAAGTAAAACGCATTTTCGAACAAGGGTATTGTTCAAAAACTGAAAATGAGATTATTGCGCCATAAAATCTTAAATAATTAACTGAGTCAATTGGTGCAAACCATAACATAATCTGACACTTCAAATTACCTCAAATAAATAAAATCACACTTCTAGTATCATAGTGAGTGATAACACTGACTATGCTGACAGACTAAAACCTATGTGATTAGTCGATTCATGAAAACTTATGGGATTTTCATGAGGTTATTAAAGTCTATAGAAATTCCACCATTGAATTTCTAGTGGGCTATTACACAACTCTTCATTCTCCACCTGAAGTGAGTCCTACGACTCCTGAAGCTTACTTAGCGACTCTTGAGTTTTAAGGGCCCATTCTCTAGCCATGGCTAGCTATGCCTCCAGGTAGCTCATCTCCTCCCTCTCTCCATTGGCATAACAAAGTGTCATCTTCACCATGGACCAAAGATCCAAGTTCTCCCTCTCTACCACCTTCTAGCCACCAACTATGTGTTCAACCAACCTTCTGACTCCATGCAGATCCCAAAGTTAGAAGAAAGAAGGGAGTAAACCTATGCTAAAGAAAAGGACACAAAGCGGGGAGCATGAAATGGAGAAAAACCTCGGAGAAAAGTTTCTGCAGTAACTCAAACTCCTGCTCCAGAGCCTTCTCCCTCCAAGTCTTATCCATCAAGTAGAGGAGAAATGAGAATGGCTTCGCCCGCAGCCTTCTAAGAGTGCAATTCTACCCTCATCGTCTCATCTGGGACTTCTTCGCAGGGCCAACGGATAGAAGAGGCAAGAGCGCCTTCATTCATCAGTAGGGAGAGAAGGGCGACCCATCCTCGCCGCCAGGGCTACATTGGTCTCTCTCATTGGGACTCTCTGCTATTGCCACGGCCTTCCCTGGGCTCGGCGAGGTAAGAGTGGAAGGGTCGACCACCGAGGTTCCTGTAGGACTCGACGGGGTAGGGATATCGGGCTCGGTCGCCAATTGATCACCTTCGGCTGCATTGACATTTGCATTCACCATCAACTCGACAGCAGCAGCAACAGGCAAAGCGCAGCCCGCAGTGATCTCATTGCAAGGGGATTTTCGAGTGAAGGTAGCCTCATCGGCAGACTCCAAGTCCACTACGAGATGGCATGAAATTGCCTTAAATTCAAAGGCCTCGGCCAGGGATGGAGTAATGGACGCCGAGGAAGGAGACATCGCCACATTAAATTCTGGGGGCTGTTCCACCACCCTGGTTTGACGAGGTGCTCAATCCAAAAGAGCACCCCAAAAGTGCACATTAACCAAGTTTGCCCTTCGGGAGACATCCCGTGCCCCTGCAAGGGCTCCTGTCCCCCTCGGGTCAGGCTCAACAACTAGGGCCACAGGGGAAAGGGACACAACGAACGTGCCTGGATTCGATGACTCCCCATCTCCATGGTGTCAGGTCGACATCGCAGAAGAAAAAGAAGGGGCGAAGGGTCGCCCAAACCCGAGCTACCCTGCGCTAATGACCACAGCCTCCGAGATCGACAAATCATCCCCACCAGGCATCGAACGAGCTCTCTTCCCCTTGCCTTCAGCGGGAAGATTTGAGGCTTGTTTCCTTGAAGAATCTAACGGCAGGCGAATGACAATACCACTAGCGGAAGGAACTTATGTGACCAATTGGGGAAAGAAAAGCGTCAAGGCTATTCTCCTACATGAGAAACTCTGAGTGGACCAAGAGGAGGTGCTAGGTTGCCCAGTCTCGCATGATGGCGATGTGGCATAGCTCGCTTGGCATGGTGATGGGACACATAACCCTATCGCTCGACACGACCCCCTAGGAAGCTTTAATCGAGGACTCGGCCCAGCCAATATGACCCATGGGAAACTCTCATCCATTGTCAAATAGGAAGAAGAACTTTTCGATCAAGTCTGGTACCTTGGGATACCTCGACTCTAATACTACTAGGATGTACATTCTCCTTAAACTACAAATTTCCTTGGCGCCCCTCTCTTCAAGTTGTGGGTCAAGAGGAACTCATGGTAAGTAAGGTCAGCATACTTTGAGTCAGATTTCAAAAAAGCCTAACGCCACAAAATGCAGTAGCAGATCAGGATCCACCAAGCTTTCGGATGAAGCTCAGTGGGAGCCAGTCCCAAGCGATATAGAATTTCGTAAACCGGACAAGGGAAAGGTAGTCTCAGCCCACAAGAAAACATGCTAGGGAATAGGGTGACCCATGTAGCCAAGCCATTGGCACTCGCAGCCCTGGGAATTTAAGAACTACCAAATCCAAAATGCGGTAAGTCAAGGTAAGCGACTGAAGAAAGTCAGAAGTGGCCTTGGAACGCCAAGAGCAGCCTACATATCCTGGCTACCATGAACCGGCCTTAGGGCTATGCTCAGAACTCGCAAGGTTGGCAGATTTTTCAGTAGTCATCAAGGCAGTAAGAATCAAACCTAACGAGGGAAGCGAAAAGGATTAAGAGCGAAGAGAAGGGAAGAAGAGAAGAGTAATGAGAATGTGACAGAAGCTATCAGTTCTCAGCACACTACAAGCGTGAAAGGGAGAAAGGATTTAAAGACCCCGTGTGGCTATGCAGTTGCAAGGATGAGAGAATATATGATAGTCATCATTATGGAAAAGACAGAATGACAGCTCGAGAAGTGTCAGTTTCGACTCCGAAGAACAGCAAGGGAAGAATCAAAATCGGACACGTGGAATCATCGACCCTCTAACATTTACAATCGGCAATGAAAGGAATAATTGGCAATACTAAATAGAGCAAAAGAAATTCTCATTGGTCTAAACTGATGAGAATTGGCGGGGTAATTGTTGTGGGTATTTTCGTCAGGGGCCTGAGGCCCACAGGGGCTAGCCCAAGCCCAACATCAGGCAGGTTCCCTATATTCTAGTTAGCCTGAAATGGTCTGGCCCAAACCTGCAGGAGCCTCCCAACAGCTCAGGAAGGATCCATGACCCATGTAAATTGGGTATAACCATTCGGGCTAAGAAAGGACATTACAGGGAAAGTGCGGGAAGCAAGGCTGGAAGAAGGAGAAGGAAGCACGTAAAGAGGAAGGGACTAGACTCAAAGCAGCACCAGGAGATCACGTCGTATTAAATGAGTCACCAAACAATCACGCCGCATTAATGACTGATTCCAGAGGGCCATGTTGCATTAATGACTGTATTGCAAAGGGAGCTCCGAGAGGACTTCCCTTCCCCCCTAGGCCTCAAGGTATGGCCATTTGACCCTCTGAGTTGGGTATATAAAGTCTCACGACCTTCAAGTTAAAGGATTAGCTTTCTCCTTAATCAAATCTTCTTGCTAAAACTCTGCATTCACTCTATTCTCTTACTCCTTAGTAAGTCATTACTGACTTAGGTATCAGAGGTTACCCGAACCACCCCAGGATCCTTTCTACGTTGTTGCAGGCCCTGTCAGCAGAAAACCCGGACCGCTAAGAGTTCAGCCCGAAGGTATACGAAACACATCATTAACAGAAAGCATAACAAAAAATGTGTAATATTGCAGCCACATCATGTATATTACATGTTACTTTGGTTGCAAAAATTAAGTCATGAGATAATGTATGAGGATTACACTAATATCTAGCCTAATTATAATTAATACAGGTCAAGACTAATTACAATTAATACATTAATTTCTGATCTGCTACTCTGAATGAAGTAGTAATACTACTACTGATTATACTTAGTAGATTGAGAATGTTTGCTGAATTTGTTGAGCCAGTTCCTCTGCGCTAAGTTGACATTCAATTCCAACCTATTATTAATAAAAACACATACCCAATCAATAATTAATTAATTAATTAGCTTCAATAAATCTAATTAAAATCAAAGCTGCAGTGTTTTTATATAACAATAGATCATAATCCACAATGAAAATAAATTAAGGGCAAGTAGTGAAAACGGCTTCAAGCTTGCAGGTATCAAAATCTCAAGAGTTAATTCAGCTCAATATCCAAACGGGACCTGAGGAGAGATTTAAATAGTAAGTTGAGATAAGATGAGATGAAAGTTGAATAAAATATTGTTAGAATATTATTTTTATTTTGATATTTGAAACAATTGAATTGCTTATTATATTTTATACAGAAATTTTAAAAAGTTATAATAATTAAATAAGATGATATGAGATGAAATATTTTTTGTATCATAACCTAACCTTATTATAATTATAAGAGAAATATTAATGCTTTATCATAAGAAATGATATAGCTACAATCCATCTACAATCAATTAACAATTTATTAAAAAAAAATTAAAGACATCAAATTAAAGCAAAAGTGAAAATTAATATTTAGAAAAAAAATATAATTTTTATTTTTTTTCTAAATAAATGTGTAGAAATTGTAAATAGTTTGTTGCTTTATCATTTGTGTTAAAAAAAAGAGGCTTTCGAATCCATAAGCCATGCATTGACACATTTCATTGACGCATTTGATAAATGAGTATTAATATTATAGATAGTCATAGATTGTACAAACATCATATATTTCTTATCAAAAAGAGTGAAATTTATCTTTAAAAAATTAAGTTTTTTATATAAATTTCATGTTTATTCTCTTTTTCAAGTGCAATTTACGATTACAAATATAATTTTGACAAATATGAAATGCTCTGAACACTGTAAGTGATAGAAGGCGAGAGAGGAAAACGTAGAAGTTGTAAGATGGCTATAGTTTTACCTCAATGGTGAAGGAGTTCACCACGGTTTCTTCAACAGTCCTTATGCTCAGGTGGAGAATTTGAAGGGAGAGTTCTTCGAGAGCGGAAATTATTTTCGAGGCTTGCCCAGGAATCCGAGGAGATACAGTTTTCAAAAGAAGATTTGGTCCCGAAAAATTCACCTCCACTTCTGCTATGGGAGACTTGGAATTCGCAGCAAGCTCATTGACAGTACTAGTACTCTCATTTATGGAGGAAGTAGTAGATGAAGAAGATCTCGAAGGAGATGGCTCAAGGGAAGTAGCCATGGTGGTGGCCCGAGTGAGGTAACCAACTGCTTGGTGCAACCATGGCTTGTATGGGCTACATGGCTGTGGGGTTCTGGGACTCAGGGCTAGGTTTAGTCTAGGGCTTGGTGGCAGCTTTATACGGCTACGTGCAGGTGAGGATCTTGGACTTGAAACCTGCTGCGCCTGCAGCTTAGGGCTTATCCGGACTTCACTCATGTAATTAACTTTTCGATGCTTCCTGTCCTCCATAGATTTTAGAACTAGATGTATTTCGTTGATGTAATCGATCACCCCTGCAATTATGGATGCTTGATCTCCCTAATTAAACCATTATTAACACAAGAATAATTAGATCATGTAATTAACTTTTTGATGTCTTTTTATGTTCCAAGAATAAATTCATAAATTGTCGTAATTTCGTATAATACGTTAAATTTATGTTATAATTTAATGTATCATATCAAATATTCACGTCTGATTATAAATTTATTTTTATAAATAGTAATGTTACATACAGTTGTAAAGTGTGCAAGTGTCATGCAATCGCTTTGAAAAAAGTACAATCTATAGATAAAAAATTAATTTTTTTTCATGTTAATCTCGTATTTATTTACTTTTTTTCAATATGATTGCACAACCTTTACACACTCACGACTGCAACTATCATTTATCTTTCACAACTCTTTGTAACTAAAATATTTCTATTTGTCAAAACTTCTTGGCCCCAGGACGACGATTTTGTACGTAATTCCAGATATAGTTTAGAACCAATTAAACCTAGATCTGTTCATGAATTTCTTGGTAAGATTGTAAGTTTAAGGGTTAATTAACCTTATATCCTAACCAAGAGACGAAACAGTAGTGGTTTTGAGAGCTGAGAGTAGTAGTGTAATGCAGATCAGAAGGATGATCAGCATGCATGTAATGTATGTATGTAATTTAATTGCTTACTCTTTTGACATAGAAGTGAGGCATGAGTGACCTCAACACCGACAAACTGTCGTTCATTTGCTTCCTCCGGTTGCGCTCCACAGCAATATGAGACATCCTTTTTTGCTCTTCCAGCCGGCTTTCTTCCTCCGAAGGATTCACCTCAGCTGCCGGCGCACGCAGCTTCGGCCTCTTGCTTTTTGGTACTGATGTCGTCTCTTGGCGGCCTTGTTTCGAAAAGTGATCCAGGACGGCTTCATGATTTGTCTTCGGAAGGTCATGAAACCCCACCACATCTTCTAACCCATTCTCAAAGAAGCTGAAAAGATCATCATCATCATGATATTGAGCCAAGCAATATTTGGTATCTCCGAATTCAAGTTCTTCATAAAAACCAGACAAAATACCATCCATTTCCACACTCCGTACTTCAGAGAAAGCGTCGTACGCGGAAGGCGTAGGAGTAGAGATCAAGTGGCACACTGATACTGGAGAAGTACTGCAGTATTCATTTTATAAAATATATGTGACTAAATTATTTCTTTAAATAGATTTTAGCTCCCTGTAACTCTTTTTTTTTTTTTTTTAAGAGAAATAATAGTTGTATTCATGAGTATAAAAGCGGCATGCAATCACTTAAAAAAATGAATAAATATGAGATTCACATTAAAAAAAATTAATTTTTTAATAGTAAATTTTATTATTTTTCACTGCATGACGCTTATGTACTCCACGACTGTACGTAGCATTATCCTTTTTAAAATTAATTAAAAAAATATTCTAATATTATTAAAATCACTTTTTTAATGATTAAGTAAAAAAAAAATTTAAGTAATGGTACACTTAAGCTGTACACATTGAGCCGCCAAGTAGCTTTTTTCTTTATCTTTACAATAGCATCAGATTATAAAGTTAGTCATGGTTATATTCTTTTTCTCAAGTTCTTTTTTCTCTTTAAAAGAAACATGTCTCAAAAACTAAACCATTGCTAATTTTAAATACAAATAAGTAATGTGATTCAATATATTAATTTCCATTTAATAATAAAATTATTAAGTTAATTAGTTAATACAATTGGGGGATGAAGTGGCTTTATAAGAATAATTTCCTTTTAATAGCAGTGGATAGAAGATTATGTGGCTTCATGCATGCATGACAGCAAGGCTTATAATTCAAAAACTAATATATAGTGTGTATATTAGATTTATAATATTCGATCACAGAAAATCACGTTAATTTAAAAAAAAAATTTATATAATTCTTTTATGACTAAATTATTTTTCATACACATAACACGTAACAATTAAAAAAATAGAAGTCATTTTTAGAGCTCATTATATTTTTCACATTTTAGAAATCAATATTTCTTTCATTTTTCTTCCATTTTTTAGAGGAATAGTTCTTATCAATGCCCCATGTATGTTATTATACCAATATCACTTTCAAAAGAACAGTGTACGTTACAACTATAAATAGATTACATAAAAATAAATATCACACAAATTAACGTGACTTTATATGATTTATCAAAATTGCATATTTTATAATAAAAGTAATTTTATAATTTAACAAACCACATCAATCTATATTAATTTATAAGAAAATTTTTGTATAATCAATTTATAATAAAATATTTCTCCTATAAAAAATATGACCATCAGCATAATCATCGGCTTGCATGCGCGAGTCCTCTCACACATGCAGTTGGTTTTGTCACAATATATTTTTATATATATATATATATATTGAAATTGAAAAATTATCATGCCATTAAGTCTGTCTCCGTACGATGTCATCAAGAATGCATGCAAACAACTTTCTGGCCTGATCTTGTTTTAATGTCAAATAATAAATTAATTATTAAATGAATCATTTGGCAGAAGAGCATGCATGCAGCTGATCACCCACTTCCTGGATCGATTCCTGATTTATTTATACAAGATATATACATCTTACTCCCATAAATGTACAGTAAACGCAAGAATTGTGGCAGGCTACAATTTTAGCATGATGTTCAAAAGTTAAAGAGACTACCGCACAGATAATCAGACAATTGTGGCCAGCAGTATTACATTTTCAGTACTTTACAATTACAAATAGATTACATAAAAATAATTACATAAATTTATGTGATTTTAGGTTATTTATCAAATTTACATACTTAATAATAAAAATAATTTTATAATTTAACAAACTATATATTAATTTATAAAAAAATTTTTGTATAATCAATTTATAACAGAATATTTCTCCTATAAAAAAGATGACCATTAGCATAATCATCGGCTTGCATGCGCGAGTACTCTCACATATGCAGTTGGTTCTATCACAATATATATATATATATATATATATATATATATATATACTAGGTGGGAGCAACGTGCAAAGCACGTTTGTCTAATTTTATGAAATGATTATTTGTAAAAAATAATATATATTTTATAAAAATTATTGATGTCACTTAATAATTTAAGGCATATTGGAGAAGATAAAAAAAAAAGTAGTTCAAAATATCATATAATCCAATACATGTTTATAACATCCATAATTTTAACAAAGATGTATACGAAAAATTTAATAAAAATCTAACACAAACAATAGTTCAAAATATGTGTCGTTTGATGTTTGTATTATAATTCATCAATTTATGTCATCCTGTAGACGATCAATAGAGACAACATTGAAATTCTTATTTTGCTGTTAGTTGAGTCGATCAGGGACAACATAAAATTAAAACATAATCTTTTTTATAAAATTTGGTATAATATTTTTTTATATATAACATATATATAAATTCTAAAATATATTTTGAAATTGTTGGCCGAATTTACTTTTTCTTGATTAGATCAAGGATCACGACATTTGTCACTTGCCCATCATAGCAAGCCCACTTGTGGAATATGACTTAGCGAAAGCTACGTCCTACTACCATGGGAAAAAAAACATTTTGATTAAACACACTCATATTATATATTATATGAGATTTTTAAATTTGGAATACTCAATAATCTGAGTTAATGAAACGTATAAGACACATGTTTTATACTTAGAGATTCACGTCTTATGCACCTAATACACGTGTATATGTTAAGGAGAAAGAGAAAAATATAATAACTAATCTTTCATTATTTATTATTATATAAACTATTAAGTATTGTAATTATTGTGATTAATAAATCATATAACAACATTGAATGCTATCTCTCTCAATATTTATGTCTTCATTTTATATGCCAATTACATTTACACGTATTTAAATAAACGGTGTTAACTTTAACGAAAAAATAAGAAAAATCGCTAAAACAAAATTTTCCATTTCATACACACTTTTTATATATAGAAGATATTGAAATTGAAAAATTATCATGCCATTAAGTCTGTCTACGTACGATGTCATCAAGAATGGATGCAAACAACTTTCTGGCCTGATCTTGTTTTAATGTCAAATAATAAATTAATTATGAAATGAATCATTTGGTAGAAGAGCATGCATGCAGCTCACCTACTTCCTGGATCGATTCCTGATTTATATATTTATACAAGATATACACATCTTGCTCCCATAAATGTACAGCAAACGCAGAGATTTGTGGCAGGCTACAATTTTGGCATGATATACACATCTGCACCCAAAAACATTCTGCAATTCTCCCTCTAACACTGATAACTGTTAACTCATCGACAGATTTTATTATTAAAAAAAAAAAAATTAGTATAGCTTCTAAGACTTATTTTTTAATTATTTTATTTCTTTATTTTTACTTAATAATTAAGAAAATAAATATTAATAAAGATGTGATTTTATTTATTTATTTCTTAATGATTAAAAATATTAAAAAAATGCTGAAAAGAAAATGTTAAAAAAAAGAAATAAAAGTTTTAAATACACTAGCAGGCACACCAGCAGTAACAGTTGGATCGTCCGCTCGCAGTATCTTTTTATAAATTGATATGCTTAATATAATACGTTAGATTGTAAAATTATTTTTATTGTAAAATAAATCTAATATATCATATGAAATTATATAAATTTATAAGTTTATTTTAATAAAATTCCGACCGTTTCTTATAGATATATATATAAATTCTAGACATAAACCTACACACCACATTTTTTTTTCTTTTACCAAATATTTAGTATATAGATAATTAGTAGAAGAATTCAATTAGTTTAAAAAGAATAAATTCAAAAAAAAAATATAATCTATAGTGTACATATAGACTTATATATAATAAAGCTCATATATATATATATATTGATGTGATTAATTTAATTAATTTTTTTAATATACAACTAATCATATTAAAAAAAAATTGACATTACATAAAATTATATATATATTTATATATCATAAATCAAGCAAGAAGGTATCATAATGATACTGAAATTACTGAATAGTATTCTTGTTGCAACTTGTTGCTTACAATTATGACCAACGGCCCTGACATACGGCTCTGATTCAACGTGGTTTGCTATATTTTGCGCAAAATAGGTCCCATGCTGGGCAAAACCTTGAATCAATCTGCAGTCCGTACGGACAAACTCTTGCTGACGCGTTTTATTAATCACACACTGCTCTCACACGTCACTTTGCTCTTGGTTCGATTATTAGAATTGTGAATTGTGCAAGGCTGCAGCCTAACAGCACTGCGTAACATTTATCACATTTATATTTTTTTTATTTTTTTAAATATTTTTAAAAAGTCAAAAATTTATTAATATATTAAAAATTAGCTTTTTAATTATTACATAAAAAAAATTAAAAAGATGAACGAAATATTTGAACAGTACAATGCCAATGACGTTGTATCATTTCTTTCTTCCTTTTTTTTTTTAAATAAAAACTTGATATTAAGATCTTGAAAGAGAAAATTGTGAATACATTAAGGATAATCCTATGCAAGAACTGAGTCCTCATATAAATCTAGTGAACTCTTAACACACTGTGAGCCACTACGTTGGCTTGTCTAATTGATAAGAGGCTAATAATTTCTTTAGGTCTTGAAAGATCATGCTAACAAAACTCCAATTTTCAGCCGTATCAAATATTGGTATCAAGGAGGGGATAGAAATACAAGGTTTTTCTATACATGTGCAACACAAAGGAAGAAAAAGAATTTTATAAAACATATTAAAGATGCAGATGGAATTTTGAGACGTGTCGAATCTGATATTGCCTTTGCATTCAAGGATCATTTTCAGAAGATTTATTCAACTACGAATCCAAGGGGAGCAGATATTGAGGCCTGTTTGCAGAGTGTTGACAGTAGAGTGACAAGAGCAATGAATGATGATCTTGTGGCTCCTTTTTTGCAAGAGGAGGTACTAGAAGCACTTCAACAGATGGGGCCTTTCAAATCCCCTGGGCCAGATGGGTTTGAAGCAGACTTTTACCAACATCATTGGGCAGCTGTGGGTCCTAAAGTATGTAGGGTTGTTCTAAATTTACTAAATGGAGGAGGTATGCCAAGTGAGCTAAACCTTATTAATATAGTGTTAATTCCAAAAGTAGATGCTCCACTTTCTGTTAATGAGTTTAGACCTATTTCATTATGCAATGTATTGTATAAGCGTATATCAAAGGTTCTAGCCAGTAGGCTTAAGCATGTATTACCACATATAATATCTAGTCTGCAGAGTGCTTTTGTTCTAGGTAGATCAATTATTGACAATGTGATGGTGGCCTATGAGATCCTTCATACCATGAAAGCAAGACAAAAAGGAAGAGAATGAAGCATAGCACTGAAGCTGGACATGTCAAAGGCATATGATAGAATTGAGTGGACTTTTCTGAGGTCCATAATGAAGAAGCTGGGTTTTTGTGACAAATGGATCCAGTTGATATTGGATTGTGTAGAATCAATTAGATATTCGATTGTGGTTAATGGAAAGGTAGGTGATACATTCATGCCCACTAGAGGATTAAGGCAAGGAGACCCATTGTCTCCTTACCTTTTTATCTTATGTGCAAAGGGCCTTAGTTCTATGTTGAGTTATGCTACTGCCAATGGGAGAATTAAAGGGGTAGTTGCTATTAGAGGAGTGACTAAAATAAATCACCTCCTCTTTGCTGATGATTGTGTTATCTTCAACATGACAAGTAAAGAGGAGTGGTTGGCTATACATGATCTATTGTTGCTGTATGAAGTTTCCTCAGGCCAAAAGCTGAATAGACAGAAGATAGCAATCCTGTTTAGTTCCAACACAAGTGAACTTGTTAAAGAGGAAATTTTATCTGAGGCTAGTGAAGTTATTTGTGGAGATTATGGTAAATATCTTGGTCTTCCAACTATGATTGGAAGATCAAAATATGAAACTTTCAAAGGTATAAAAAAAAAGGTGTGGAGGAAGATTAGAGGCTGGAAAAACTCATTTTTGTCAAGTGTAGGTCGAGAGGTGTTAATTAAGGCTGTTTTACAGTCTATTCCTACTTATACGATGAATGTGTTTAGATTTCCAAGGAAATTGTGTAAAGAGATCAACTCCATGGTTGCAAGTTTCTGGTGGTGTAGTAATAAAGATAGTAGGGGTATTCATTGGAAGAGTTGAGATAAAATGGGAGAAAATAAAAAGGATGGTGGGATGGGGTTTAGGGATATTGATGTTTTCAATAAGACTGTTAGCCAAATAATGGTGGATGTTGCAAATAAAGGTTGATTCTTTGGCATCTAGGATTTTTAAGGAGAAGTATTTCAATAAAACCTAGTTTATTGATGCTAAGATTGGATATAAACCCTCTTTCATGTGGAGGAGTTTATTAACTGCACAAGATCTGGTGAAAGCAGGAATGGTGTGGAGAGTGGGTAATGGAAAAAGTATTTCCATTTGGAATGATAAATGGCTTCCTAATGGCTCAGATTTCAAAGTTAGATCACCTACTAATACTTTATTTGCAGATTCGAAGGTAAGCTCTCTTATCTTTGAGGATATTCATTGCTGGAATGAGAGGTTGGTAGGTAATGTGTTTAATAAGGAGCAAGCTGCTCAGATTTGTAGTATACCATTAAGTTGGCATGGTGAGGAAGATAAAATCTTGTGAGAATTTACTAAGGATGGCAGGTTTTCTTGCGAAGTGCCTATCATTTAGGCAATGACATGGAAAGATCTAGGCTTGGTGAATGTTTAAGTAGACAATCTCAGCAACAACTTTGGGAAGGGGTTTGGAGACTAAATGTTCCTAATCCTACAAAACAGTTTGTATGGAAGGCTTTGAAATGCATCTTACCAACAAGGTAGAACCTAGTGTAGAGGAAAATACTTGAAGATGCTACATGTAATATTTGTCATAGGGGTGAAGTAACAGTATGTCATGTGCTATGGTCCTGTCCAGCTGCAAGTGATGTATGGGCAGAAAGTGGAAGTGGTCTTTAGAAATGGACTTGTGAAAAAAAAGATTTTTTCCATGTATGTCTGAAATGCAGACCAGATTGCTGCAGAGCAAAATAGAAGAGGTATCCATGATATTGAGAGGACTGTGGACAAGGAGAAATATGATGATTTTTGAAGGAAAATTCGAGAACCCAAGTAAAGTGATCACTGCAGCACTGACCAGTCTCAGAAACTTTCAAAGTGCTCGTGCCGAACTGAACCAAATGAAGGGGTCTAATGTTCAAAAAAGGAAGGACACTAAATGGAAGCCACCAGATGAGGGAGCTTCTAAGGTAAACTTTGATGCGGCTATAGATAAGACTAATTACAGAATGGGATTGGGTATAGTAGCAAGGAACCATGTGGGAGAGGTTCTGTTTACCTTCAGTGCTTCAAAGTTGTTTAGTGGCAACTCTGAGATGGTTGAAGCAGCTACTCTATGGAGAGCTATGGAACTTGCTGTGGAACTTGATGTCAGGAATGTAGTGTTTGAAGGAGATGCTGACAGGGTGATCAAAGGGGTAACAGAAGTAAGGGATAATTATGCATGGATGGAGCGGCTATATGCTAATATTCGTGGCAGGTTATTACTGAGGCTTGACTGGTCTGTGAAATTCATATATAGAGAAGGGAATTGTGTGGCTCATGAATTGGCTGAGACATCTTTGAGAATGGAAGGGGAGTGGTGCTGGATTGAGGAAGGACTTTAAGAGATTACTAGTATAATTGCTAGAGAAATATCTTGTATTAATGAAGAGTATTAAGTGAGTGAGAGTTAAGTGAATGTTAAGTGAATGTTGCTGCTATGTAACACAATTTTATTATGAATGAATGGAAAATATTGGTTGATGTTTCAAAATATATATATATATATATATATATATATATATATATATATTCCATTAACCACCTACTTTGAGTACTCTTCAAAGATGGCATTGTTAAGGTCAAGTACACCGCTCTCGAGGCTGCTAATGCTTCTGTACTATGTAATTTATGTACCATAATTGTTCTCCATCTTAACACCTCGATAAATGCGTTCACAAAGATAATTTTTGAAAATTGTTATAAGTTTTTATATCTTTAGTGGATGGCATTGCATTCACATAGATATTTTTTGAACATTTTTATTTTTCATTTCTTTAGTGGATGGCATCAAATGAATTTAAAACATTTTATACATATTTACAAAATCTAACATACTTCAAAATTAAAAATTAAAAATCATTTAAAATATATATATGTTATTTATAACTAAATATATTAAATTTTTCTCGTGAAATGCGTGGTGTTGGAATAGTTAATTGAGTCGTGTTGTCACTAATAAAGCAAAACAATTTTTTTTTTTTAAATTTCATACATTTTTTTCTATTCTTAAACTATTTTTAAAAAAGAATTCGTAACATTATTTAAAAACACTTCTTTAATCATTAAGTAAAAAAAAAAGGAATCGATGACCATCCTCGGGACAACTAATCGGTGAGTTTAGCATTATTGTAGTTAATTTCAAGTCGATGTATAGAGTAAGAGTTGTAATAATTGGTCCGGTCCAGTCCAGAGAGTTTTTAGACTGGACCAAAAATCTTGGTTCACCCTTTTTCGGAAAAGGACCAGATTGATTACACCTATAGACTAGATTGGATTATTAGCTATCGGTCTGGTTGGCCCAATTCAATTCATATGAGCTAGGAATATTTTTTCCCTCTTTACTTTTTTTGGCAGATAAATTAATACAAAGAATTATTTAAATTAATAAAATTAAAATTAAGTGAGCTCTTTAATGTGGGTTCTGTACCTAACTCGTTAAAAAATGTTTAATTTTAATTATATTTATGATGTTAATAATTATTAACATGATTTATCATATGATATATTAGTTAATTGATAGATAGTAACATTTATATATGGTTAATGAATATCAAATAATTTTATTATCCATATATTCGTCATGCATGCAAGTTAGGTATTTTAAAATAATTATCTAATTACTTTAGTTAAATGATATTAGAGTATGTATCTATATATAATAACATGATTTATCATATGATATATTAATTAATTGATAGCATATATTATTTAACATTTTATATGTTCAATGGAGATAGATTAAATGAAAACTATATAATTAACTTATATAACTACTATATAAAATAATATATTTTATATAATATTAAGAAAAGTATATGTAAACAATTCAATCAATTTCAGTTCGATCTGGTCCAAAAAATCACACCCTAAGACCGGATAGAAAATCAAATTTTGCAATAAGCATGGACCAAACCAAACCAGTATGGAAAAACCTACCAAACTCCATATTGGTC
Source organism: Carya cathayensis (assembly GCA_011037825.1). NCBI lineage: Eukaryota > Viridiplantae > Streptophyta > Magnoliopsida > Fagales > Juglandaceae > Carya > Carya cathayensis. The sequence continues at coordinate 529,850 of QGSO01000260.1, forward strand.
CGGTTTGGTCCAGTCGGTTTTCCTATCCAAATTGATAAACTTATACCCATAGTGTAGAACATTTAAAATAAAGTACTTACATGACATAATTTGATTTCGAAGATTAATCATAAAATTTGAATCTTATAATTCAAATCTTATAATTTAAATTATATGAATATACATCAACTTTAGAATAAAATAACATATATATATATATATGTAATAATTAAAAAACATGTTAGTATTTTTAGTATTGGCTAAATTTAGTTTCAAAAAATTAGATAATTTCATTATTTAGTTTGGGTTAATAAATAAGGTTTATATATGAAAAATGATATTTGCAGTTATAAGGTATGCAAGTTCCTCACATTCCCTTTAAAAAAATGATAGATTTGTAACCTACATGAAAAAAATTATTTTTTTAATGATAGATTCTACACTCCCTATGAAAAAAAGTGGCATTCACCAGTAAAAATAATTTTTGTCATACAGATTCAAGATTTATCCGCTTTTATTAAAGGAACTGCATAAGATTTACATATCTTAGAACTGTAAATATTATTTCTAGATATAGATAATGAGTTCTACTGTTCTAGAATATGCAATCTCTCTGCATTTTCTATATAAAAAAATAAAATATAATCTAGATATAGGTAATGATAAAATAAAATATAATCTAGATATAGATAATGATAATGATTTAAATTGACTGAAATAGAGGCTGCTTTAAAGCAAATGGGTCCACTCAAATCCCCAGGGCCTGATGGCCATGAGGCCTACTTCTACCAAGCCTACTGGAGTGTAGTGAAAGAAGAGGTATGTAAAGCTATCATGAGCTTTTTGAATGGAAGGGGGGCTAGATTGTTACATTAATTTTACGCATATTGCTTTGATTCCAAAGTTTGATAATCCTATATCAACTTGTGAATTTCGACCTAGTGTAATGTCCTATAGAAACTTGTTTCAAGTACTAGCTAATAGATTGATCACGGATAATGTCATAGTTGCTTATGAAGCACTGCATACCATGAAAACCAGGCAAAAAGGGAAGAATGGAAGTATGGCACTAAAGCTGGATATCTCCAAAGCTTATGACATAATTGAATAGAAGTATTTGGAGGTTGTGTTGAAAAAGTTAGGCTTTGGGGAGAGAGAGATCTTTTTGGTCATGGAATGTGTCACTTCAATAACATATTTTGTTCTTGTGAATGGGTAGCCTGGATAAGTGTTAAAACCTGCTAGAGGGATATATCAGGGAGACCCCATTTCTCCATACCTATACTTAATATGTGCGGAGGGACCTAGTTCCCTACTTGAGTTAGCTGAAAGAAGAGGTGATATAAGGGGAGTAGCATTTACAAGAGGAGGTATAAGGGTTAACCATTTGCTATTTGCTGATGATTCTGTCATCTTTGGAAGGGCAAAATTTACTGAGTTGGTGAAGATTCAAGGGCTGTTAAGTGCTTATGAAAAAGCCTTGGGGCAATACTTGAATAAGCAAAAACTACAATTTTTTCAAATCAAATACCCTTATGCTAGTGAGAGCTTAAATTCAGCAAGAAGCAAGAATTTCAATCTGTGGTAGTTATGAGAAGTACCTTGGCTTGCCATCCTTAGTGGAGAGGTCAAAGTATAACACTTTTAAGAAGCTAAAGGAGAGAAGGTATGGCTTAAAGTTAACAGCTGGAAGAACAATTTCCTGTCACAAGTTGGGAAATAAATACTATTAAAGGTAGTCTTACAAACGATTTCTACTTACTCTATGAGTATCTTCAGATTGCCTAGAAGACTTTACAAAGATATCTCATCTATTATGGCAAGGTTTTGGTAGGGGCATATGTAAAATGAGAAAATGATATAGTGGAGAAGTGGGTTTAAGATGGGAGACTCAAAGAAGAGAGAGGGCTTGGGTTTTCGAGACCTGGAAAGCTTCAATAAAACACTGCTTGCCAAGCAATGCTGGAGAATAATAAATAACCCTTCCTCTCTTGCTGCAAGGATAATGAAAGAAAAATACTTTAAGCACGACAGCTTTTTGGAAGCTAAGTTGGGATATGGCCCATCTCTAATTAGGAGGAGTCTATGGCACTCTTTTGACTTGATCAAGGAAGGGATGGTATGAAGGGTGGGGGATGGAAGGAAAATCAAGATATGGAAGGATAGCTGGCTGCCCCTCTTATCAAGTCACAGAGTGCAATCTCCAGCAAAAATCTTGCAGGAAGACTCGTATGTTCAACAGCTTATGGATGTTAATATTGGTTCATGGAAGAAGGAGTTGATTACAAACATCTTTTCTAAAGATGAGGCAGAAGCTATATGTAGTATACCTCTTAGTAGGATGGGGGCTAAAGACAAAATGATATGGGGCCATTCCAATAAGGGGGTCTTTTCAGTTAAAAGTGTTTATCACTTGGAGCACTCAAGACTAAGAGCTGGAAAGGGCGAATCTTCGAATAATGTTGCTGTCGAGAGTGGATGGAAATCAATATGGAAGATGAATGTTCAAAGAGTGCTAAAACAGTTCATGTGGAAGGCTAGCCATGATTTACTCCTTACAAGACTGAATCTGTCCAAGAAACATGTCATTGACTCCAACTTGAGCCCAGTTTGTGATATAGAAGTGGAGACGACCTTTCATGCTCTGTGGTGCTGTCCAACTACCTCAGATGTATGGGCAGAACTTGATAGCCCAGTGTAGAAATGGACTGTTACATAAATGGATTTCATGGAGCTATGGAAGAAGTTGAACCTGTGTTTGACGGAAGAAGAGATGGAGCTGGTGGCGTGTACTATGAGGGGGATCTGGCCGAGGAGGAATTTACTACTATTTGAGAAGAAGTTTGAGAGTCCAAGAAGAGTGATAGGTGCTGCAAAATGGAGTAGGGAAGAGTTTATAGCAGCAAAACCTTAGCAACAAGTCAAAAATTATAAAAGGGATGTGGCTAAGTGGCAAAGACCTCCTGATATAGTAAGCAAAGTTAATTGGGATGCAACCCTCAATTTGCAAGAAAAGAAGGTGGGGATTGGAGTTTTTGCTAGAAATGCAAATGGGGACATTATAGCTTGTCTGTGTTTGACTATAGAAACTATTGTGAAGCCAGTCATGACTGAGGCGCTTGCCTTGAGAAGAGCTATGGTTTTCTGCCATGAGCTAGGGCTATCTAATATTATACTAGAAGGACTGATAGACAATAGTGAAGATACGAATAGTAAGGAGGAAATCTGGACAGATTATGGAACTATGATTGAGGGCATTAGGAGATTACTTGTAGGCAACTTACATTGGTCTATACAATTTACTTATAGAAAGGCAAACAATACAGCTCATTTACTTGCTAAATTAGCTTTTAACTGTAATAGTGAAACTGTGTGGATGGAGGAGGATCCCTTACAGATCATGAATTCTGTGTTGAGGGAGAAATACTGTTTGATTAGTTTTTTTGAAGATTAATGAAACATACCGTTTATCCTTTAAAAAAGGTTTATCATCTCCCAAAAACATTCTTTGTCGTTTTGTTTTGATGTCAAAAGTTTTTACAACAATTCTTTTATTGTCACCTGATTTGTCAATAAAGTGTTAGACCACCGGACCATTATTAATTCAACTCAGCTTCCGACATTTGTTTAACTTTATTAGTTTTTTATTGCATTGTTGTGATTATAATGAGGGTATTGATCCCATTCTTTGTAATCTAAATTGATGCAAATTTGCCTAAAAATTGGATTTTTAGGTTTTGAAAAGCATAGTGTTGTAAAACCAATAACAATGACAAATAAAATAAAAGCAAACAATCGCACAATACAAAATTAATGTGGTTTGGTAACATACTTACGTTCACAGAGCTGCATGAGATTTTATTCCAAAGGAAATTACAATCACATACAGTCAATTACAAGAGTATCACTCTACTCACACAATCTCAACTCTCACTCTCTAGGATTTATTTTCCTCTTAATATGCTCTTCAAATGACCATTAGGTTTTCATATTTAGTCTATCTTTTAAGGACTCTTATCTTTTCCCAACAAAATAGCCCAACTTGATAACCCAATGCGGTAGGCTTTATATCGAGGTGATCCAAATAAGTAGCTACTTAGGGCTTATTTTAGAAATAAGACGATCTTATCCCATCTCATCCAAAAAATTTTCATAATTTTTTTCTAAACATCAATTAAATATAAATGCTATTCAATTTCAAATCATCATTTTTTTCATCTAATCATTACTTAGACTTTGTTTGATTACGCAATACAAATGAGATATTTTAAATAGTAGTGAGATTTTCTTGGTTAAGATGAGATGAAATATTTTGTAAAAAAAAATGTGTGTTTAGATAGTAAGATGAGGTGAGATAAGAGGACCTGTTTACATGAGATTTTGCATTGTTCATATATTGTTTTCCATTGTTCATTTACTGTGTTTGTCATCAGTTTTGTACTGTTCACTTACTGTTTCTGTCAATTTGCACCGTTTATTTATTGTTTTGTAATGTTCACTGTCAATTTTACAATGTTTATTTCAATGGATATTTTCAAAATTTAGAGCATCCTCATTGAAATAGTCAAAGCCAAACTCTTGTTTTAGCTAATATGAGATGAATTTGACTTTGACTATTTTATTCACATCAAATTTTCATATTGAATTATCCATTTATTCATTCTATAATAATAAAATAATATTAATTTATTTTTTTAATTTTTAATTTATTTAATTTTAATTAATGTTGGGAACGATGATATATTTTGGCATAGGCAACAAAATTTAAACCCTAAAAAAGAATAAAACATTTCTCTTTCTTCAATCGCTATCAATTAATTACAAATGCCAAATTAATATGCAATGGAGAAACAACCTATTGGAAATGCACAAATAGTTGCAGTGAAAGCCTAGATTTGAGAGAAAGAGGGAGAAGATTCCAAAAGAAATAATAAAATAAACATATGATCCTTCAACAATATCAAGCAAATATGACTTTAGATTTGGAAATAATGTAGCTAAAGTTAACTATAGATACATTTTAGCTAATTCAATGCAGCTCATCTTTTGTCCCTAATAGCTGGTTAAAGCATTTTATTTACATATAGCTATTCCAATGAGAATGCTCTAAGAGATGAAATACGGATGCCGAAATGTCGTTTGGCTAGCCAGATGATCTCATCTGTACAGCTCCATTTAGCTAACTAAACCGGGCCTTAATCATTACAACTCTACCAAATTTCTAAAGAAAATAATACTATTTTTTTAAATTTTAAAATAAAAATAATACTAAAAAATTATTTTAATTCACTCAAACCATTTCACTACTATTCATAAATCATTTTACTATTATTCACAAAGTTCTCATCTTATTTAACTTTCCAAACCAACCTATAGATCATGTTTGGATGTTATGAGAATTCTCAAAGTTTTTCATAATTTTATTTCTAAATATTTCTCAAATACAAAAGCTCTTTAATTTCAAAATTTTAACTTTTTTATTTAATCATTATTCAAACATAAAAACTACAATAACTTTTATGAGCTTCAAAGTCAAACACAAAAATCATATTAAAAAAATTATATTCAAATAATTTTTTAATTTTATAATATTTTTATTCAATTTTTTCTCTTTTATTCCTCAATATTTTCACTCAAATTATTTCTGCAAAATTTATAAAATATTCTAAGTATTCAACATAAATATAATTATCAAATAATTTTTTCTTTAAATTCATAAAAAAAGTAAATAAATAGCATTTATAAGTATATGACGTCATAGGTTCATAAATGTGTTTCTCATTTGAAAAAAGCTAAATGCAGTCCCTCCAGGCAACCGTGGTGCAGTCGGGGTCCCACGTGACTTTAATAAAACCATCCCGTTTCGTAAATAAAAAAATAATATTTGCAGTCGGGTCCTCCCCAGTTTCCTTCCTCAAGAACTCCCTCTCTCCACTCGTTTCCTCTCTCAATCCTTCCACGAAGCGCTACCCTTCCTCGAAGACGAGTCTCAGCTCAGCTCCCAAAATATCTCCATTCATTAGCTTGTTTAAAATCTTCAAATCTTGATAAATAAGAACTCTTAAAAAGAGTTTTCTGAAACCTTCTACACAAAAGGACCTGCAAACAAACTGCTTTATTATTTAACATACCACTTAAACTAACAAAGTAAAGCAAAGTGAAAAAAACAGAGAGAGAGAAAAGTGACTTGGTCTGTGCTAAGATTAATCACTCCTACATATTTAAAGTTCACTGTCAAACTACATCTGTCAACATCCAAGTCAAAATGCAAGCTTCCAAGTTTAGCTTCTAGCTTATTTCTCAGGACAAGCACAATATCATGAATTGAAATATCGTAAGCAAATTTCTGCTCCAGCTCCATTAAGTAGTAATGATACAATATATTCGAATTCTTTGGAATATGACCGACCAGTTCAGGTGGGAAATAACTGAGTTGCTCATCAATATAAGGTTCGTTCCCTGTAGATTTAATGGTTATAGATACAAGTATAAGTGGCAATCATCAAAAGTTTTAAAAAACAACGGGGCTAAAAAAACACAAGGGACACAGAATTCTTCCTGTCTTACATATGGCATTGTAAGCATAAAATGGATAACAGTCAATGCGTGAAGAAATAAACACCCACAATACAATAAATTTTACCCCTTTCTTGAGCATTAGCTTCTTCCACAAGATTATCTCTCAATGCACCAATCTCACGACGTTGATTGCATGCTTCAAGGCATGCAGTTTCTTTGATGATCTCAAAATTCATATTTCCTTATTGAATAAAGATTTGCAAAGGAAAGCTCTTGGGAAGTACAAGTCTTTGATCCCTGAAAGTTTGAAGTTTATAAGTCAATGAACAGAAGACATAGGATCATGAGACAATATAGATTACCGACTAGGAACAACTAACCAATTTGAAGATAGAATCACAGTTGCAACTTGCAACAATGGTTGCAACACTATAAACTCTCTCGTCAATTGAATCAAATTTAGTTGAAGCACAGAGTGATTGAAGGGAAAAAAGAGAAAGGACTAGAGAGGAGAGTTCCAAAGCGTCGGGAGTGGGTGGGAAGAATCTTAAAAGAACACTTCGACAAATAATTGGCTGCAGAGAATGAAGCAGTTACAACACTATGTTAAACATAGACAACTACGAGATCACATCAGAGGCTCGTGCTGGGTGACGAGAAAAAGACATGGAGAATTCTATTTGCTTCCTAGGCAAGGAACTTATTGCCTAAGGCTTCATTGCTATCATTATCATTAATATTATTTAGAAATTAGCCACACAAAGATGACCAAGTAGAAATTACGCCAAATATCAGTGGCTGCTTACAAACTCAACCACTTGAAGAGAGAGCACAGATCCACTTAAAAACAGACAAGCTCGAGTTGCCAAAGAACACACTAGTTCCAAAATGAGTTTCCGAAGACGAGCTTGAAGACTACCAGAGCACCAACGCAAGAGAAGCGGGAATTAAAAATGCACTCCATTTTGTTTTGTTTTTTTCGTTTTAATACCAGCTGGCAGTCGACTACGTGCCAACTGTAGTTGGTGACTGTACCTAGCATAAGTGTTCTCATTTATCATTCCATACGACAAAGACCTAATACATTAATCAAGGTACCATCCCCAGAACAATTCATTCACTCCCCGGCGTGGTTCCCTAGCTAGCTAGCAATATGAAAAGGCCTCATTCAATATTGCATGCATCCAATTCACCAAAAAGCTGCACTCATTCAAAACCAAAGGTCTAAAATCATCAGAGACACACGTACACACATACATATAATAAATTACTCAAGGTAACTATTGTTGCTGCACCTCATTTAACATATGTGTGTTTATACATATATACACTTTTTTTTAATCCCAAAAAGTAGGGTCACATGTCTAATAGTAGTCCCTATCTCAAATTTATTAAAAAGATCCTCGCTTATGATAGAGGAATACCGTACTAACATCCTTATATTTTGAGTTTACAAAAATAAAAAATAAAATACCCAAACCCAAGTGTACAAACCAAACTTATTTTAACCCAACAACAAACCAAACATATGAACAAATAAATCAAATACTAATTATAGGCGTATTAAACAAACCCAACCATTTACATCTTAAAGACATCTTAAAGACAGAATTTCACTTTTATCTAGCCCAACCATCCCTCTCCCAGCTTGAGGAAGCCTACCCGTCTGACCATATCTTAGTAAACCTAGCTTCACCATCTCGAGCAAGTAAATCAACTACTCTATTTCCCTCATGGAAAATATGCAAAATTTTGAAGTTCATTCCTTCCAAGCTCTCTAATAATGTCTCCCAGAAATCCCATAAGTCCCAAAAATTTCATGTCTTCAATGATAACCAATGAACAACTAATGCCGAATCACACTCAATTTCCACATTATAAAAGTCAAATTTTTTACACACAGCAACACCACGATATAAGGCCCTCAACTCTACTGTGTAAGGCCCTTAACTCTGCTGTGTTGTTAGTTCTGAAGTCTAGATATTCCAAGAAAGTAGCCATAACATTCCCGATATGATCTCTAATCACACCACCTCCTTCACATGTTCTCAGATTTCCCCTACAACTCCCATCTACATTTAGTTTTACCCATCCCTCCATAGGCTTAGCCCATGATACCGTAGATAGCTTCTGGCCATTAACTTGTTTTATAGGCAAATCCATGGCTGAAAGAACATTGATGTCACTCGATGAAATATTACGACATTTGGTAATCTAATTAGAAATATGGCTTAACCAAAACTTCACATCCTGCCAAATAGCTTCAACCGATTCATCCACTGATTCCATTCTGGCCTTACATATTCTCACCCATAATTTCCAAGTGATCAAGCATGAAATTAACCCCACCAGAATACCTCTTCGAGAATATATTTTCCCACACCTATACCACAACCACACCAAGTTGAGTTTTCCATGAAACGAACACCCAACTCCCTCAATGCTCTACGCCAAACCGCTTTAGCAATATCTCCATTGCATGAAACGTGATCCATTGTCTCAACATTTCCTTTCACTATAGCAATGACATCTAGACACAATAGATATACCAGTGGAAATAATACGAGCATCAACTGGCAAACATTGGAACCATGCTTTCCACATACAAACAGCTACTCTTTTTGGAAGGTATTTATGCCAAATCCATTCCTTACAAGGAAGAACATCTCTCCGAACTACTATCAAGTCCCATGCCAAAGTAGTTGAAAAACCACCATCTCAAGTAGGCTCCCATATGAAAACATCATAGCCAACTTTTCTTGCCATAACAGATTACATCACTTCAATTACTCTGTTTTCTCCAATCAAACCCACTAGAGCATCTTCATCTCACACATTTCCCACCCATAAATCCCTTACTTTTAGTTTAGGATTTTCGATGTTTAGAACCTGCACACTATGTGGACCCGAAGACAGCCACTTATCATGCCAAAACGAGATTTTTCCTTCCCTTCCCCTTACTTTTGTATGCGCATACACCTCTGGAAAAACCTGCATAAGAGACTTCCAAAACCTTGATCCCTTATTACTTGAGACAGCAATAGCAAAATTCCTCTACTTCACATACTTCGCTTGAAAATATTGTGACCAAAGATTATTAACAGATAACAACCTCCACACAAATTTCATATGCATGGATTTCTGCACTTCATGCAAATCACAAATCCCAATCCCTCATTCACTTGTCGGTTTACAAATATTCGACCATGATACCCATTTTCTCTTAGACATTCCATGATACTCACCCCAAAAGAAAGTAGAAAGAAAGGAGTTTATCTTGGATAAAATTACCTTCGAAACATTCAAATTGCCAATTGATGTGTGGCCATGGAAGATAATGCATGTCTAATAAGAGTGAGACGCCCACCCTGAGACAGTTTTTAATTTCCATCCCGTCACTTTGTTTTGAATTTTGTTCACTAAAGGCTCCAAATCTCTAGCTCTTAATCGGCCTGTCACCGTAGGAACTCCCAAGTACGTAATAGGAAACGATCCCTCTGCAAAACCTATAATTCTGAGAAGTCCACATTTCCTAGCATAACTCATCTTCTTGGACTTAAAAAGAGCTGATTTATCCTTATTAATTAATCAGCCAAACCAAAGTGCATATTTTTCCAGAGTCCTCAAAAGCATCTTAATAGATCTCCTCTCCCCATTTGCAAAAAAAAGGAGGTCATTCGCATATAGAAGATGTGACAACAACGGGGCTCCTCTAGGATGAAAAAATGCACCAATTCTTCTATTAGCAAAACTTTTCCGCAATAGCTGAGTAAGAATTTCCTGCATGATAATAAACAAAAAAACAGAAAGGGGATCTCCTTGACGCAAGCCTTGGGTAGGCTTGAAAAAACCTTTATAGGTTTCGTTCATCATGATCGAGAACCAAGGGGATTCCACAAATGCCTGTACCAAACTACAGAGCTGGTTCGACAAACCAAAACTCTTTAAAACCAGGCATAAAAAAGACCAATCAACTCTATCATATGCCTTTGTCATGTCAATTTTCAACATTACATTTCCTCCAGTAGATTTATGATTAATAGAATGGACCATCTCTTGTGCTAGCGTGATATTTTCAAAAATACTTCTCCTTGGAACAAAAGCACATTGCTCCCAAGAGATCATACGGGGCAGCAACCTAGCCAATCGGTTCACAATGATCTTTGAAAAGATTTTATAAACAACACTGCACAAGCTTATAGGTCTGAACTTGTCAAAGCTTTTAGGATCCTACACTTCAGCGATTAGAACTATATATGAAGTAAAATAAAATCTCGGCAAAGGAGTACCTTGGGAAAAGTCACACGTAGCTGCAATAAAGTCATTTTTTATGTCTCCCAACAATGCATATAGAATGCAGAACCAAATCCATCTGGCCTAGGACTACTATTCTTAGGAATGGATGATAAAGCATGCCAAACCTCCTTTTCATATGGCTCTTTAGTAAGAAACAAATTATCTTCATCACTAACCACCGAGGATACTAAATCACCCAATTCTGGAGTAACATTTGGCCCCTCTTCTATATGGAATTTTTAAAAATAATGAACTGCTTCCATATAAACCATTTGTAGAGTCTCCAAGACCACCCCATTTGATAACACCATTTTATTAATAGCCAAAGATTTCCTATGTTGATTCACAAAGTCATGAAAAAATTTCGTATTCTGGTCACCATCTTGAAGCCACTTCCTCTTTGCCTACTGTGCTAATCGAAGTTCTTCTCTATATTCCCATAACTCAAATTCAGCTTAAGAACGGAAATACTCACATTCTACATCTGGGACATCTCCATCTTGTACATGACATTCAAGAAATTCCATGCGCTCTTCTAAGGCCTTGATCTCATGATCCACTCAACCAAAGACTTCTTTATTTCTAACTCCAAGAGCCGATATAAGCCTCTTAAGTTTGGCTTAAAACTAAATCAGACCCGTACCTAGAACCTCCCCACTCCACACATCTTCCACACATTTATTAAAGTTTTCATGTGTGCACCACATATTTTGAAAACATAATAGATAAGGACCATATCTAGTCATATCTTTAACAAAATTAATCAACATAGGACAATGATCAGAGGATTTAAGTTTCAGATACTCCATATGAACCTGTGGCAAGCATCGAATCAATGCAGTATTCGAAAGAGCTAGGTCGTCCCAACTCCTCGACATGTCGTCCATTACACCACGACATTTTACAGCCACTATAATTCATCTCCACAAGGCCACAGTTATAAATGCAAGAATTAAAATTTTCCATTGTCGGTAAGGGCCTTGGATGTCCTCCTAACCTCTCACCATCCTCTTTGATAGAGTTAAAATCACCCACTACAATCCAAGGTACATCATCCACCATTGCACCCTCTATATCATGCCAAAATTCTCTTCTTTCCCTTTGAGTGCACTTTGCATAAACAAAAGTCATAAAGATTCTAAAATCATTCACTGTAAAACAACCCTTTATTAGTTGATCAGACATACCATGTACATCAAAATTCAATTCTGCCTTCCAAAAAATCCAAAGTTTTCCTCCCATAGCTTCATTAGCACAATACCCAAGATAATCATCCCAATAAACCATAAACACCTCTTCCATAAAAGGTTCATAAATAACCAAAACAAGAGGCTTATACTTCCTTACCAAACTCTTTAATCTTCTTTTAGACATGCCCAAACCACGTACGTTCCACACCAAGATTCTGTCTATCATAAATTTAATTTCTCAGGACGGGAAGCAACCCATCTAGAATGTCTCAGATTAAACTTGTAGCTTTCTCCACACATGATGCCAAGTAATCAATTCCGGTCTGATCCATACCCCTTCTCACTTGCCAACTTTTGTGAATTACCATTTTCTTCCTGATCCGGGTATTGCACATCATCCTTTAATGCCAAAATGCTTCTATTCTCCATTTCCAGAATTTCGAATATAACATCATGTCGACTGCTTTCATCATTGAGCCTCTCAAAAGCAAAAAACTCCTGCACTGCCATATCTTTTTCAATACTTCGAACCTTTAAAACTCGATCCCCATTCTCCTCAGCCATAACATTATGACTCAAGGAGCCATCTTCATGCAATACATCTTTCTCCTCTTCGCTAACAGCTAGTTGCATATCTACCACCTTCTTCCCTGTATCAACCCATTTACATCCTCAGATACAATTACTACATTTGACTCATCAACAACCAGTTCATTTCACTACAAGAAAAAATGTTTTTTCACACGATTTTATTTTCCGTGACTAACGCTCGTGGGAAATGCTAGATAATGGGACAAATCCCTTCCGTTGCAATAGGTTTTGACGTTTATCACCAAAAAACGTGCGACAGATGAAAAGTCATGGCCTTTAACCTATTAAAGCGAGGAGATAGTGTTTGTGTTAATAAGTTTGCCGTTGTTACCTCTAGTCTATATTAATTTTTGCCGATAACAATATAAAGTAAATACACCAGAATCTAAGCCTTCGAACTGCGCCCGTATGAACCCTAACTCCCAAATCTCTTCCCTCCAACACCGCATAATCTGAGGGAAAATCTGGCCGAAATTTCCCTTTTCACGGCCCCGGAGAACCTCACTACCGCCAGTTGCAGCCACGAACGGCCAGGCTTTGTGTTTCCTGCAATTTATGGAATAAATCTCAACCTCTCTCTTAAATCTGCGCCCAAGAGATCCCCAGCCCAAACTGTGCCTTTCAACACCGCATAATCTCCGAAAATACGCCGGTGGTGGTTTCTCGTTTCGCCGCCCAGTGGAACCTCACTGTATTCAGTTGCGGCAACTCACGGCTACGCTATTGAGGGTGATTAGCTACGGAAAAAGGTTAATCTCTCTCTTATTAACATTTGCCTATTGTTAATTTCTGTTGTCAAATTTCTCTCTCTCTCTCTCCCCTGGTAATTCTCTCGCCTATTGGAAGAGATTTCTATGCATGTGTATCTCTGGTTCATGAGGGCTAGTACGATTTTTGTGCACTTTTCTGAATGTGAAATCCCACTTGCAGCTTCTTTAATTAATTGGATTGGTGGTTTTGTGGCTAAAACGCAGGACAAGTAGTAGTTATGTTATCGATTGTTTATCTCTTTAGGCTATTTCGTATGTGAATTAGGCTCAAGAATGTTTTACACTTGGAATTCCATGATTATATATCTCAGGGTAGGGAGATTTGCCCTATTAGTGCTAAAAATCATCAGATTTCTTGAGTTTTTGTGTTCATAGCCGTTCATGGGTGACGTACAACAGGACTGTACTTCATGCCACACTCCCATATAAAAACTAAGATATAGATGATAGCAACCCCAAATTATCAGAGAAATTTATTAATAGGATATGGCAAATGATAGAGCATGTTTGTATGTTTCCAAATAAATAGGTTAACTGCCACAATTTTTTCCTCAAACCAGGATGTTGAACTTTTAGTACTTATTAACCTTGATGCATGGAAAGAGCAGTACTAAAGTTGCTTTTTCACGTCGTACCCAATCCAATGTCAAAATCACTGGTGTCAATAAGGATCAAATTTTCTAGTATGGAATATTCCATTATAGTACAGACCTCTCTCTGCTTTAACGGTCTTGTTTATTATCATATAATGGACTATTTCTGGACATTAGATTAAATTAAATTTGTATCCCCCATATATAAATCGATCGGGGTGTTATCATTAACAGGTTGACTACCATCAGTGTTCCATTATCCCCATTGCATTTTGTAAATTCTAATTTTTCCTTTTTCCCATGATCATGAGCTTATTTACTTCCCTATTTTCCAAATCTGAAAAGAACAGGGTTTGAATCTTGTTTATACCTATGTACACATGGTTTCAAACCTTTACATACATGTTTACAATTGGTTTTTTTATGGGTTGCAAAAGAACGTACTACAAAATCCTCATACCTCATGGATAGGCATAGGTTTTGTACATAGTTGGTAGAATCTTCCTGTTTATTATAACTACAAGCCTAAAAGATTACGACATATTCTATAGTATAAAGTCATTTTGAATATTTAGACCAATGGTGCTCCATGTGAAATCTTTTCTATACTTAGATGCAATTATCAAAGATTAATTGGTCTACATCAACAACTCTCCATACACCTTCTCAGGATCTGTAGCCTCATGTGACAATCTGCAGACCTGATCCCAGCCCTTGATCATCACCCCTTACCACCTACTTGTTACCTGGAATATTTTTCCATACAACAGTCATCATCATAGCATGATGGTTATTAATATCCTAAATGAAAATTAGCCCTGAATGTAACAATCCCTTCCTGAAAAAGTTCATGGCCATTACCCTTTTGGTTTAGCCTGATACAAATATAATCTACCTTATATACTATGCAAAATGTAACTTCATGATTGAGCCGATTCCTCTTTGCTTTTTTTTTTGGCATGTCTATTAATAATGATTAAATTAAGGATACTTGAAGTGCTATTTACCTATCAATAATAGTTTCACTTTTTTGATATGTGAAGAAAGCACATTTTGGCTGTATCTTAGAAATGCTTGCAGCTGCATACCCACATTCTCCACTCATAATTTTGTTATTCTTCAAGTATCCTTAATTTTATACTTGTGAATCATGTCTGTTTGTCTTTCTTATATCTACCATTCACATAATATTGGTGAAATTTTGCCTCTAGAGATTCCAAAACTTCACTTCCTACTGTTATTTTGTGCCACACGTTCTTGACTGTTTTGAATAAATGTTTATTCAAATGTTTGTCCTTCCCATTCATTCTTCTGTTTATGCCTGAGTCTATCTGAGCAAGACATGTTTATTACGAATTCACAAATGTTTTGGTTTTGAGGTGTATGATGCCTTCCATTGGTTGAATGTCATAACCCCCTCTCTATTTTGCTTTGGAAAATAACCTTGTTTTCTTTTTAAATAATCAGATTTAAAAAGAATTTTATTAATCAGAACACTAGTTATGTGTATGTTTCCCAAGAAGGGTAAATATATTTTTGGTCTCTATATAATCACAAGTGACCTATATTCGGTGGATATAGGTCAGATTAGTCTTCCCATAGATATTGTGTTAACAAAGTATTGATTATTTTGTAAAATTACTTTTTTATCACAAAGTTGTGTGACTGCACGCATTGGAGATTAACCTACCTCTCTCACTCATATGTTTGTATTGCACATGCCCTAACTAGCAAGTGCTTGCATGTTGATCTCTGAAGATGACATCTCAATTTCTTTTACGTGTTATTGTGCTGGCCTAAAGAAACTAAAGTCCATTAGCTTTATTGCCTTTGGTGGGCCACTACTATAGAGCTTTGTAAATCCAAATGGTTCACCTTCACCACATATAGCTAAGAGATTCCAATGTATCCAAAAACCCTAGGTATGCAATGGTATATTTTATACTATTGTCGTATTCCTAACATTAAGTTTGAACACCCCATGCATGTCATTACCCATAACATCAATACCAAATTCAGCAATGGTCATTATTTTGGGATGCACGATGTTGGAATCAATTTTTTTGATGTAATTAAATCTTTTTCCCTTTTGGGGTAACCATCCCTCAATAGGGAATTCCTTAACGTGCCCTGTTACCAATTTGGCCCTTCCAAATTGGTATTTTATTGCTGAAATGTGGAGTATATAAATTTAATAACATTCCAAATTGGCATTTTCAAGTCTTATATATGTAGAAAGAAAGACTTGAGATTTAATTGAGCTTGCTTTGTATAATGCAAGATTCCTAACTCTTGCTGATTACTACAATGTAATAACACTTTTATTACAGGTCCACCCATAAAAAAACGAGGAAGAGGGCCTGCAAAGGGTACAGCATTTGAACAGCTACGGAAGTTGGGCAAGATCCCTGTAAATATAAAGGATGGGCACAGGGGTCCATCATGCGAACATGCCAATGTATTCAGTAGTCGAGTGAGTTGGATAGTGAAAGTACATGCAGATATGAGGAATGCTAGCTGGAGTGTGGTTCCCGACAAGCATAAGCATGAGCTTATCAATCGTGTTAGAGTAAGGGTTACTCTGAATGTGCAGTTTATCAAGTCGTTTGAGTTACTTTTCTGTTTAATGTATGTTTTTTATTAGAGTAGACACAACCATGTGATATGATGTTGGTGCATGTGCAGGCATATTTCATTTTGGATTGGACCAAGGAAAACCATCGCGAAGCTGTGGTAAACGCACTTGCTGACAAGTACAACTCATACCATTACGAACTACACAAGCACTACAAGAAATATGGATCACACGAGGAGGCACTAGCTGGTCGAAAATCATCGGTGGAGCCACATGTTTGGGAGTGGCTATGTTCAAGGTGGGCCAGCAGCTCATTCAAGGTACAAACTGAGTTGTAGTGATGGGGGGAAGTTGGGGGTTTTGAGTATTTTGAATAATACTTCCTATGACACATAATTGTATAATAGATGTTTTTGTATGTGTTAGTAGATTAATGTACTGTAAGCTATGTCAGAGCATGACACTATTTTTTTTGGAGTATTTCAGGAACAGTCGAATAGAAACACTAATAATAGGAAAAAACAGAAGGTTAAGCATACGGGGGGAAGGAAATTCTTTGTCAGGATATTGGAAGAGAAGGTAAGACAAACTTTCATTAATATAGGTTGTGTAATGAGTAAATCCGTACTTGAGCCAAAATTAATATAATTTTGCAACTGAAGAGCGGGGAGGCACTGAATATGATAGCATTTTACAAAGAAACACATTGGTCAAGGGAGAAGGGTAAATGGATCAATGCAGTAGCTGAACATAATTATGTGAGTTAGCTTATCCTGTTTATTATTTTCAGTTAATTAATCCTTTCATTCAAAAATATTGATAGCCTCCTCTAATTTTGTTTGTGAAATTTTAGAATCTTATGATAGAGCGGTTGAATAAGAAAGAATCAGAAGAAGATGGCGATGAAGCTGCAGCTGATGTTTTCAAAGAGGTGTTAGGATTCAAATCAGGCTATGCACAAGGGTTAGGACACTCAGTCATTCCAGATCCCAGCCCTTCGCTGAAAAAGAACAAGGCATTTATACGTTTGGCCGAGGAGAATGAAAGGATCAAAAATAGTGTAGACAATTACAAGACACAACTAGAGAGAATTTTGGGTGATATGGCTGCTCTGTGTCATGCTTTTTCTGAGCATGACAAACAACTGAATATGATATCATCACAGTTGGAGACAAGTAGGGAGTCTCAACAAGAGACTTAAGGAGATGCTTAGGCATCTCTCAGTTGGTTCAAACTTTTTTGGATCACAAAAGTTTTGAGATATTTTGTGTTTTGTGTTCCCCATAGGGAGATGGCAGTAAGTTAAATGCCAACTTTTTTGATGGGTTGTATGGGAAGGTTGGGGTGTTTTGGCATGAAAGGGTAGGGTGGCAATTGCATTTTATCAGCATTATTTTGTGTTTACTCTAATTATAACTATTAAATCTAGTTGGAAGTAGCTTTTCCAGGTTGGTGGTACTAAGCATGAGGAATATTTTTGAGAATGTGAGTTAGTCACAAAATACCTGATCAAAATACAAACTGGTTTGTAGCTCAGTTTTGAAAATCTAATTATTTGACTCAAGAAACATATATCCAGGAAGTTGAACTTGTTTGAATTTTTTTTGTAGGGTTACATGATTGAGCATTAAGGGAGCTGCCTCCATTAGGGTTAAAAAACACTCCAGTTATGTGATGGAAGGCAACTAAAGGGTCACAGTTGGAATGGCAATGACCAAAAACAGAATTTATCAAAATATTACTAGATAGGAGCAAAATGGTTGTGCTGGTAAATAGTTTATTTCTGATAACTAGTGTTTATTCAATAAGCTTAATATCATGATGTTGTTATACCTATCTTAAGATGCTAAATCAGGTTTGTTTAAATTAGTGTGAATAGATCCATACTTGAATGGGCTATTTGGGAGAATAAATAGCTGCATGCTTGACAAAGGCACACTAATTTTATTGATTATAGTTGTCCAAATTTGTATAAAAAATATACACTTGGCTGGTAGTAGAATTCCATACAATGTTTTTCATATTTCTTCTATCATACATCTTCACATCTGGAGTATAATAACATGGTAATGTGCTGAAATGAATTTTCTGTTAAAATTGATCATGAACTAGTGGTAATCTGGTTTTGTTCAAGTTAAAATGAGGATTGTGCACAACCTAGGGAGTTTTGCTAACTGAGGGTGAAAATACAGCATTCTCATAGATTAGGCAATGGTAGATGATTGTAAGTTATATATTTAATAACTTAGAGATCAATCATTTTGGTTCTGTACCTTCAAGATTGTGGGACAGAAAAAGAAGAGGAAAAATCATATTGCAGGCACCATTTGTTGGAGAGTTAGGATACAATTGTTCAGTTGTTAATATACAAGAAAATGTCTGGTCAGGAGCCGAATCGGTGTTAGAGACAGCCTGTCTTGAAGGATTTTTGTTACTTAGGTCAGTTACCAGGGTGTTAATCTAATGAAATCTTGTCAAATGAGAAGTACATAGGATCTGAGGGAGAAAAAGGACAAGAAAACATGTTTAGAATTATTTGAATAAATTATTTTTCCTTAACGTGCTTGTTGACTTTTGAGATAGATATCCAAAGAATGAAGTTTTCAATGGGGTGGAGCATATGATCACGTGCACTTATATAATTATGTACATTTAATTAAAATTAATTGTTGAGTATGGTATGTTCTGAGTTGGCCTTTACACAACATGCACATCCATTGAGGGTGAGAGATTTGAATGTCTAGCTTATATGTGACATCTACATTGTGGTGTACTTTAATGTATACCATGTTTACAGGAGGTGACATAACAGGATGTGCCATTTTGACATTTTCTATGGAAAAAATGTATTAGCTGGAATGGGTAATTTAAGTACATTTTTTTCCCCCCTGATTTGTTATGGACAATAAAACAATATTGTAGGTTTCCAGTCTTTAACTTGATGTACATTTTTCCCCCCTGATTTGTTATACTAAGATATATATATATATATATATATATATATATACACCACAATAGCTATGGCTAGGCTGCATTCTTTGAGATTTGTTGAAGAAATGTGAATCTATGGTTATTGATAGCTAAGTCTAGTCTATTTGTACTATGTTTATTCAGGTTCTTCACAAGTATCTGAAATGTGTGGACAAGAGGAAACAAGGTCATTTGTTCATCTGGGAAGATCAGGTTCACAAGAACCTCTAATACAAGAATGTTCATGAAGCTATTATGGAAGATTATTTGGAGCCAAGTTGTGTGACTGGAAAGTAAATATAACTGTAATATGGGTTGAAATTTCTCTAGTATGGAATGTAGTATAATCATGTTGATCACGGCCCTCTTGTCCTTCCCATTTGGTAAACATGTTATAATGTATTTCCAATCTATTAAATGGACAGTTGGAACATGTAAGAATGTTGTAAATGTTGAATTATGGAATTGTGTTATTTGTATCTGATTGTATTTTGTAGTATATTTGCCATATATCTCATTTGATTTCGGTAGAAGAAACAGGTTTTTATGAAAAGTAATGAATTAATTGTTGCGAAATGTACAGGCTTTCAATTCCATTATCTACGGGACCCTCTTAGCGGCAAATATACATCTTACACTTTTACCCAAGGAAAAACATTGGTGGAAAAAGATAGCAATGTTTCTACTTTAATTATTAATTTCCCAAGAAGAACATCCATGAAAATTAATAAGGTCTCCTAATTGATCCCGACGTACACATTTACATATTCTCAACGACTATCGTGAGTGGAGAAAAATGAAACATCTAAATATCAATTCATATTTTCCACGAGTTCTGCTCATGGCCTTTACACATTTTCCACCAAGAAATTTGGTAGGGAAAAAAACATACGACATGTAGTACAGACGTGAGTCACCAGAAATGACCCACGGAAAACATTCGTGGGTAATACTAATAACCACAAACATCTCTCATGGGAAGTATCCAATTCCCAAGAGCCATTAAGAAATTGAATTGACTTTTCCCACGAGTTAGTGAAGGCTCTTGTCACGGAATGTACAGTGAAGAAAAGTATCTATTTGCCACGAATTAAGGTATTCGTGGGATATAATACATTTTCCGGCAACTTATATGCCACGAACTTCCCACGGGAGAAATTTGTGAAGATAGTATTTTTCCCACGAAATTTATAGTTTTGCCCACAACATACCTCTTTGGGAAAAAACGCTTTCTCTTGTAGTGTTTCTCACTTGCATTTCTTGGGCACAACCCTCAGAGCCTTCATTTTGCACGTTCTTTGGCTCTTCAACAATAATATTTTGATCCACATCTATATCTTCCTTCTCAACAATAACCAGATCATTTCTCACTTCCTTCTCCTTATTTGTACCTGAATCTTTAACCTTCCACACTTTAGTTTTTTTTCTTTCTTATCTACCTTTTGCATCACTCGGTTTTTCAATTTAAAATGCTTCAACCAAACCCTACAAACCACTTCTGTATGACCCTGACGACGGCATTTTCAACAATAAGAACCTTGCTTCTCATATCGTGCTTCTTGCCAAATTTTCTGATGAGCCAAAATAATAATGGGAAAACTTTGAATAGGCTCCTCTAGGAGATCAAACTCCACACAAGTTCGACACCCGACACCCTAGTCTTATTCAAAGTTGCATTATCAGTCCTCAGGAATCTGCCAAACCTCGTCGCCAATATCTGAAGACAATCAACTCTATAAATATGCATCGGTAAACCTGGCAAAAATATCCATTGTGCCATTGTAGATGGCTTATTCTTAAGATCAAAATCTTTAGTCCATCTAAATAAACGAAATGTGCACCCATCAATGACCTGCCCTTCTCTTGCCCAAGCATGCACCAAAACCTCTCAAATTGCAAATTAAAGAAGACATGATGAGCATCCATAAAATTGATGGTAGGGATTTCTTGCAAGCCCCACGATTTGACCACTAAGAGTTGAATTACATCAATAGAAGGACGGGAATGAAGAAACTACCTACATTCATTTGATCTTTTTAATGCATTAATGGGGCTTTAATATTGCAAATATTAATTGTAAGGAAAATAATATAAATGTAACGACGTTAATGAACACATAAATTTTGTGCAAGTGGTTTTTTTTTTCAAATAAAAAATTAGGCTCCACTATTAAAAAGTGAATTTTTCAAACCTTTTATGGTTGAGTCTACCTTTTTTTTAAAAAATCTACATGAGACTTGTATATTTTAAACTTGTATATATCATTATTCATAATATAATAACAATTGTTTCATAACCCAAGTATAACTAAGCATTAAGTTTTCACGGTAGTTTGAATTCTTGTAAGGGCAATATTTCTGATTTAAAGTGAAAAAAATCATTTTTTTAATATGAAATTGTAGTTAAGTTGAGAGTAGTTATTGTTTCATGAGTCTATAACTCTATGGGTCCGTTTGAATATTTAGAATATCTCAGTAAATATATGAATAATAGTAAAATAGTTTGAATTAAAATATTTATTGAGTTTTAGGAAAGGAAAGAGAACAAGTTGAATAAAAATATTATATTGTTTTAATATAATTTATTGATATTATTTTTGTTTTGAAATTTGAAAGAGTAGTAGTATTTTTTGTGTTTTGTTTGGAAGTTTGAAAATATTGTAATGGTTAAGTAATGATTCGATAACAAAGTTGAATTTGAAATTGAAAAGTATTTTATTTTTTAATGATGTTTGAGAAAGAAATATACAAGAATATCTTAGAATTAATACTTGAGAATAGTGTAGCCAAACAAACCCGTATATCATTTTGACTTGAGTGTCTTAGAGTATCCACATCCGGACGAACAAATTTTTTCCCAAATTTTAGCTAAAAATCATTTTTCCTTAAATTTTTCTCTAAAATTTTCTTCTTTCTAAGACCTCATACATCACTCTTCCTTAAAATAATCTTTTTTTATTCTTTCTTTATTATTTTTTTCTCTCACTTCCCTTTACAATCTCAATTACTTAATATTTTATCTTTTTTTGTATGTTTTGAACTATTACTCTCTAGTGAATATTTTAAACAAAAATTTAAATTATTTTTTCTGCTAGTTCGATAATATTTTCAAAATTATTACGTTTTCAAAAACTAATATAATTTATTTTCAAAATTCGTCTTTTCCAACGGTAATATTTTGTTACGGTTAAATTTTAAAAATTAGTAAGGAATTGAAATATATAATTAAATTCAGTATAAAAAATCTAAAAAATATCTTGTTATTAGGGAATATTTGAAATCGTACATAACACTGTGGAAATGTACGTTTGTTAATAAAAATTAATTAAATTTTTAATAAAAAGGACTTTATTTAATATTTTTTAAAGATATAAAAATATTATCTACCTCACACATTAACAAAAATTAGAAAATTTGATTTTTATGATATGGTTTATAGTTTGGAAGAAAGAGTAGAAATAACAAATATATCTAAATAAATATAAATTCGGAATATAAAAACAAAAAGAATCATGATCATTTTGGCTTGCTACTGTAGCAATCTTATAATCATAAGTTAATTTAGGGAACCGGATAAAATTTAGTGAAAGATTGGTTATAGGAAATAGGATAGAAATGCTCTTAATTTGCGGGATCTTTTTCTCGATATGCAATCATTGGTTTGCAGGAACGGAGGAATGTATATGGATCAAGTTTTCTACAATTTATGCATCTCTTAACTCTCCCGATAAACCAAAGATTCTTGGAAAATATGAAAGACAAATACTGATTATACGTCCATTGTGGTAGATGGCAAAGCTTTAAGATTAGCGTTGATTGTCATTCATAGTACATAAACTTAAAGATAAAGTGGCTATAAATATGTTCAAGACCCACCTCTGGCATCTTCCCCAATGGCATCATCTTCCCCCTTTTCAACATTCTGATACTTGTACATACAAGAGCACAGCAAATAGTAACCAAAGTTGAGCACTCCTACCACAACTAAAGCCCAATATACATTATCAACCCTTCCACCATTCAAATTATCTGGTAGCCATCCAGTTACCCTCCGAACAAGATCAATCAATGCAGTGCTCAGATAGAAAGAAATCGCAATGATCAATGAAATCATTGCAGTTGATGTGGTTTTCAGGGACTTGGGGAATTCTTGATAATACAATGCAACTTGTCCTGGAAAATGAAATGCCTCTCCAATGCCAACCAAAGCTAGTTGTGGAAACAACCACAAGGCTGACATGGGCACTATGAATCCGGGGCGGTCTTGGAGGTTGTGGGTTTGGGCTATTTGGAGTCGTTTCCATTCCATCAGTGCTGAAACGGCCATGCCTAGAATGTTCAGTACGTGGCCTACCCCTATTCGTTGGAGGGGCGTCGGAGATGAACGAGTCAACTTCTGCCACATAGGACATAAGAGACGATCGATAACGGTGAGAGAGATGGATGTGGAGATTAGGACCAAGACTAGGATAGACCCAGCTGGGATTTGGAAGTGAGGCCCAATGTGACGGTCCATGAGTAAAGCTTGGAGGACTGTCAAACTGGCCTGGATTCCTATTGGAGTACCTAAGAAAATACTGCTTGACCATAATGGGAATATTCTCATCAGGGTTTTGAGAGCTTCTACTTGTTGAATTGTGCATATCCTCCAAGGTTTTGCAATTGAACCATCCGATTCATGAACATCTCCTTCTGTTTTAAATGCTGCACGGTTGAGAAACCTGCATCAAAAGTAGTGTGTGTGTGTAGCTTTGAATTAGTATTGACACTTCTGAAGTCAAATGGCCTCCCTCCATATGCTTGGGCAGATCATCATGTCATTAGTGATGAAATATTAATGGTCTTGATTATGTTCCTTTATTAATAGAGCTTATGTGTTTAGTTGATTTGATGGACATTTTGATATCCTATTTATACTGAGTGATAAGAGTAGAAGAAGTTCTTGCTTGTTATAATGGTTTCAATAGATTTTCAATTGTATTAGTTATTAATGCTTTTGGAATGTATAGGTTTAGATGTGCGTTGGGCCTCCATTGGAGCCTTACATACATAGCCTCTATCATAATTAAGCTGAAATTAATCAAAAAAGAAAAAATCAAAAACAAACTTCCATCACTTCCATTTTGTAGTCCACTTCAACCACCACCACTAACAACTATTTATATATCTTTGTGATGGTGATGACCAATATCATGGATTAGAGGTTGGAGATATTAGTGTTCCATTGAGGCATAAGCCTGTTGGTGTGAATAAGGGGAGGGAAGAAATGTTGTTGGGGACCAGTGCTATGTTAATCATGAACAGCATGGAAACCAATTTAAGTCTCTTATATTAATGTTGGAGAAGTGGGAAAGCATGCACTTGTCATCAATCCAAAAAGACTAAAATACACTAAATAATCAAGTAATTTTGGGAACTCAAAAGAAAACATTTGTCACTTTGAATTTCATTAACAGTACCAGCATTACTAATGAGACAGAGGATGAAGAATTCAGGATGGGGGAGTAGTACTACTAGATCGAGTTGTTTTGATTAAGAGAAATATGTTGGTTATTATTTTTGCATATGGAATTAGCGGCCAGTAAGATCAGAGATGAAGAATTCAATGTAGAAAAGTCATGGGTTTTTTAATAAAAATATTTTTCAGTTTTCAGATTTTTTTTCATCTATTTGGAATTAAAAGTGGTATTAGAAAAACCCTACATATACATTTAAGTTTTTAGCCGAACATATGGGTTTAATTCTTTAAAATTTTTTGTGCATTATGAGGTTATTCCTACTTAATTTTTTGGACGGTGGCAATAAGAAGGGATTTTTTAAAGTGCTCTTCAGGGGAAGGGAGTTGGGCATAGAGTATTTTTTTTCTAAATTTTATCAAAGGGAGAGGAAAAGATTTATAGATTTCCAAAGCCTTGGAACCAGATGTACGTATAGACGAAGGGTTGGTCTACATATATAATGCTACACATCATGGCCTATCGAGCAGTTCCATACCATTTTTGGACATTGTAGCATGCACAATTAATTAGAATTAGCAATTTGCTAGGATGCTGGCTAGCTCTTTAATGGGTCTCTAAAGGAGATGACATTTTTATTTTTCCATTTTCAAAGCTAAAGAATGGTTTCTAACATGTAATGATGATTTGAAGGCGAAAAAAATTTGCAGTTTTAGTAACTCATCACTTCCTACCTGAAGCTTTTTTGTGGGGTTGTAACTGTTTCTGTGATTGATCCATCTTTTCCATGGTAGTAATCCTCGATTTTGGAGGAGAGCTTCACTTTCCTTTTCCGAATAGTGGCAACAATAACTTGAACCAAACCTGTGAATGGGCTCCCTTGAGGTTCATCATGAGTGTAGAATCGATTTCCCAATAGCAAAAAGGCCAAGCCAATGAAGTTAGTGATGGCACTGAGTCCTAACCCCAATCTCCAACTCACATTATCCTCAATGTACACAATGACCGTGTTGCTTATTGCTGAAGCAGTGTAAAAAGCAAAGAAATACCAGTTGAAGAAAATCCCTTGATCCTTTGGCTTATCATATTGGTTTGCTCCCATTGTTGCTAGGGTAAAACGTGTGCCTCCAACCCCTATACATGCCAGTGCTAAACCTGAGTATAGCACTGTATATTGAATTTTTGAGGGTGGTGTGCAGAAGCTGAAGCTTGATCCATGTTCACATTTCTGAGGTCTCAAGGAATCAAGTGTTGCTGTTAAAGCCAAAAGAATTATGCCCTGCAATGGTAAGAATGGTTTGCATCAGACAAAACTCTTGACTTGTTGTGATAAGAGTGTGAGCGAGAGCATACATTAAGTGCTGTACTGATGAGAGTGTCAGGTGCCCCCTAAAGACTAGATCGATGAAGCATGTGTGGAAAATTAAAACAAGTTCTGCCCTATTAATCATTGTATCATTACTCTCTTCATTTTATTTGTTCTTATGTAGAATATCCAGTTGGGGCGAGTCTATAATAATGTTTTCTATGACAGTTCTAATAAACGTTTGGAGGATACAATATCGAATGCCATAAAAGACTTGAATGTGTATTCCTTACTAATACCAATTGATTTTAGGTGGATTGACTACTTAGGATGTGACAAGTGATGTTAGAACTCGAAGCCATGAATTCGAGTCGTGGGAGCATCATCATGAGGGAGAGATCAGAGATTGTTGGGGATGTTCATAATATCACTATTCACGACCCTTCTAAAAATAGGTCTATAGATCGAGTGTGATGTCGAATTTCAAAACAGATTTTAAATAGTCAACGCTAAATAGCTTTAAGTGAATTTGCCAATTCACTATCTATCTAACTTATCATATGAAAGAACAAACATATATATATAAATATATATAAATCAGAAATTCAATGCATGTATAACTTCCAATAAATGTCTCAGCTCCTCTGAACTTTTGGTGTTTACAACTTCATACTTATAATACAAAAACCAATAAAGTACAACTTCCAATAAAGTACCCCTCGTGTTTTGGCTCCGTGGATGGGCTGAGAGAGAGAGAGAGAGAGTATTACCAGCAAAGAGATGCAGGCTGAGATTGAGGCAACGAAGAAAGAACCTAAAAAAGAGTCGGCAATAATGGCTCCAACGACAGGAAACAGATTGATGCAGCCATTGACAATGTTTGATATCTGAGCAGCATTTATGCTCTTCACATTAAATTCCTGAATGAGATACACAATCAAGTTTGCCTGCCATCCTCCAGATGCCAGCGTCAACCCCACAAAAGCCCCTGCTTAATTAAGACACAAAACAATAAACACATATATACTGGTCCAAAACATTGTGTTTGTGTCTGTATGAGAGAGAGAGAGCTGCGTACCGGCGATGAAGGGGAAGGTGATCCATCCACCTCTTTTGCTACCGGAGTTTGGTATGTGGAATTCTGATCTGCCATCCATATTAGTGCAGGCCAGTCAACTGTATTTCTTCAAGTGGATGCCCTTTCTATAAAAATTCTACGTTTTAAATGCTAATCAAAGTGCATATATAATGTTCATATCTCCAAAAGGTCTATCCTTAATTCCTCCATTCTCAGAGATAGAATATATGCCAATATTCCATGCCTGGCCTACCATAGTTTTCCAAACCTGGAGGTGTGTGTATGGGTGTATATATATATATGTATATAAAATTATGTACACTTGAATTGTAGAATAATGCATGCATGTTGAAGTCTACCTACTAATCATGATTGTTCCCACCCAACTTGGCATGCGAAGATTGGCACCAAAATTTGCCAATGCAGGCAGAACATCCAGGCTAGGCCATTATCTAAGCTTAATTAAACCACATGATTTTGGTTTGTATTGGTAGATTATGAAGGGCCAAAATAATGATAATAACAGCTGCAAAGTCATGACCATGTCAGAACCAAAGCGACCAAATTAAGATGCCAGTCAATATATGATTTTTCTATCCATTTTTCCTAAAGATTTTTACTTCAGGTAAAACCTTAGGAGTTGGTGCATGGCGGTTTGGATAATGAGATGAGATAAGATGGTTTGAGATAAAAGTTGAAAGTTAAATAAAATATTATTCAAATATTTTTTTTTTAATATTATTATTGTTTTAAAATTTAAAAAGTTGAATTGTTTATTATATTTTGTGTGAGAATTTAAGAAAGTTGTAATAATGAGATGAAATAGTTTCACTTTCCAAACGGGTATACTCCTTCCAAATCTGAGGCTCAAACCTTTGGAGGCAAATAATCTCTATGGGTCATCAAATTAGGAGCAAGTCCAATTGAATTACCCAAAGTGCACATGTGGGAAACTTCATGTCCAAGGCTTGTGCAACCCTAGTAATCAAGACCTTTTTTCTAGACATCAAGTGCCAATAAAAATAAATAAACTTTATTTCAGGTTGTTGTTCAAGAATGCCTGACAAATAAAAAACAAGAGATTGTAGTATAATCTTGATTGTTAGATTAATGGGACCTAAATATAAATTACTAAAGAATAATAGTATGAGTGCGGTTGATAAGTTTGGTAGCTTGGAGTACAAATTCGAATAAAGAATTAAAAACTTAAGGTGTGGAATATGATGAGCGTTACCTACAGCCACAAAGTAATTTTATAAAAATAAACTCACAAAAATGTTACATATCCGTATTTCAAGAGTATCTAATAAATACCCCGTACGATTATAGCATCCAAATATATTATTTAATTTCATGACTTTCTCACATATTTAAGATATGATCTTGCAAATCCAATATGGTCAAATCTAAATCCATATGTTGTAGAGTATGTCCTTTTCTCTATTGCTAGACCAATGCACCCTAGTTGATATTTAATAGATCTATTTACATATATAAAAATGCAAGTTCTGAAACCAGCTTTGCACCTTTTAGGCAAGAAAGTGTACCATGTCTTTCTCTTTACTCCAATTACACTTTTTAGAAGATAAAAGGTATTATTACATTGGAAATTGGCTCAAATTATTTTCCTTTTTTTTCTATTTTTTTTTTTTTTTTGGTTAAAAACAATTATTTGGTATTTTTTTAATAAACAACATAAATGTTTGAATTGCAACCTAAAGATAAACATTGCTTGGAAGCAAGGCATGAGAAATTATTTAAATGAGAAATACTTTAGCCACAAATGGATTCCATAAAAGTAATTTCATAAACTAACGTGGCTTCATGTGATTCGTCATATTGTTAAATTATTTTTATTGTAAAGTAGACCTAACGGATTAGATAAAACTACGTCAGTTTGTAGGATTGTTTTTATATAATTTCTTTGTGGCTATATCAATCCTCTATTTGAATATATATGTTCCTAGCTAATTGAAAGCCGATAAAAAAACCAATATGCAAAGCTCTAGAACTTGAAATTACATGTTTCCTCTAGCATATATCACTTTGTTTCAAGTACTTGATCAAAATTGGAATACAGAGTCTCTATTAATTTGTTTATTTATTTCTCCCATCAAGGAATAAGAATAATTCAGTTTGGAACTCCTATTTCTTTTCTTCTTTCCTTTTTTTTTTAACCTTTTATTATCAAATCTGATAATGATATGAATTTCAATTCATGCTTTTGAAAATAGTGATAGATCAACTTAATTGAATAATAAAATAAAATAAAAAAATTCCCTTTGCAAGAATATCTCATCAGGGACCAGGAAGTACTGCTGCTAATCATACTGTGCATGCAGCATGCCACTACATACCAATTTTGACTCTGCTAGCTCCAATATCATTTCTTTAAAATGCAATCATAACCATAGCTCCATGCTTACTCCCCTCCAACAATAATAATACATGTACCAACATCTCCTTAAAAAAAAAAAACACTCAAAAAATCAAGAAGTGTCAAGATTCAAGAAATGTTTGGAAAAAGTTTCAATATCATCTCATCTCAATCTTATCTCATTTCATCTCATTTTTTTTTTTTTACAATCATTATTCTAATCATTACAACTTTCTCAAACTTTCAAATAAAAAATAATTCAACTTTTTCAAATCTTAAAATAAAAATAATATTCAAAATTCTATTCTAACAATATTTTAATTTTATAATATTTTTTATTCAATTTTTTCTCTTATTTTTTAAAATCTAAAAACTATTTAACTTAAACTATTTCACTACAATTCACAAACTATCTAAACTATCTTACTACGTACTAGTTACAACATTTTCGTCATCTCATTTTCCAAACATCCTCTCAACAAAAGTGAGAAAAAAATGAGCTTAATTGGAAAGTGGAGATCGAGATTCGAGAGCTCAAAATACTCACAAGATAATTACGAAAGTGCTGACATTATTTTACAGGGTAGAGCATGTCATATGACATGTATAGCTTTAGTGCCTTTCCCTGGACCACCGTTGCTAATCGACAGCAGGAGCCACTCAGGGCCGGCTATTCCAATCTAAAGACTTAGATATGAGATGAGAAAGATTTTAGATAAAATATAAAAGTTAAATAAAATATTATTATTATTATTTTAAAATTTGAAAAAGTTGAATTGTTTATTATATTTTATATATAAAAATTTAGAAAATTTGTAATAATAAGATAAAATAAAATGAGATGAGTTGAGATGACCTCCCAATCCAAACCAGGCTGCCTCTAGGGGAAGAAGATCCTAAAAAAAATATCTAAGTAAAATTTTTTTAAAAAGAAAAAAAAATACTCAATTAAAAAAATTAATTAACTCGATGAGACATTAAAAGTATTAAATAGATATTACGTCATTATTAGTTCTAAAAATATCCCATATAATAATTATTTCAGGTGCTCTCCTTTTAATAATACACTTCACTTTAGTCATTATTAGTTTAATATATAATGTGAAAATTATAAATAGCAAAATTTAATTTTCAAGTGTTCATACAAATTTTTTTGTATAATCCATTGAAGAGGCTTTTATAGAATTTTATTGACAATAATGATTATAATTACTTGGGCTTGTTTGGATATTGAGAATATCTCATGATATCTGTGAATATTAGTGAAATAGTTGAAATTTTAAATGTTTAGAGTGTTTAAAAAATGTTTAAATAAAAGTTTTTTAAAAAAAAAATGTTGTTCCATGAGGATTCTCGGTGGTTTAGCATCACCCTTTTATTTATTGGTTTACTAACAAAAATCTTGACGAATTGATTAATTTGATAAATTATACAACTAGTTCTCATTTAGTTCTCAATGCCAACTATATATATCTTTTTATCTCATCATGTTCCAAGCCCTAATGCATGGACAAAGACTTAAGAGATACTTTTCCTAGAAAAGTGGATAGCAATGCTAGGAGAAGGGGATCTCAATCTCATATTAATTTGTTGGCAGAAGTTTGGCATTCTTGTGTATATTGACAACCTTCGAATAGGGTGAAAATCTGCATAGGCCACTCAAAGAGTTCAAGCAATAATGTATATTTGTCGTGTAAAATGTTTTAGGTTACGTTTGGATGTTATGTGAAATCATCATTTGTCTTAAAAGTTTAAACTTATATATGTAGATTTTATTATTTATTTTATATCTTAATTAACACTCACATTCAAGTATGGGCCAGACTCTCCCTTAATAGGTAGCCAAACACGTGGAATATTTAATTAAATGAGATAGAGTATAGAGTCAGGATTCGAACTCAGGACTTTTGCTCTGATACCATGTGAAATCACCATTTGTCCCAAAAGCGAGCAGAGATAGATTTTATTATTTATTTTACATCTTAACATAGATGAGTTGAGTTGTGAATAATAGTATTTTGTAGCTCCCATTGAGATGTGTTTAACTTTTTGAGATTGAGATGAATTTAACTTTTTAAGTTGAAATGTATAAAGTTTAGAGCACTTCTAATTTCTCTTGTAAAATACAGCTTTCTGTATAATATAAAGAAAATTGGTCAAAAGTACCTTCCAATGGATTTTGTACTTTTATCTTTATTTTATATTTTACTACAGTAATCCTCTAGATGTAGAGAATACTATTTAGACCTCTAAAATATTTTTAATTATTTTATCTCTCGCAATGTCTTTGATCGTTTACATTTTAGGTGTGTTTCCAGTCATGAAATACTCAAGGACAAGAACAAAGGCTTCTCCATTGTAGCTGAACCTGCCAATAAAACAAGAAAAAGTAAGAACTTGTAGAATATTACAAAATATTCTATTAAAAGTGAATAAAAATATTAAAAAAAGAATATTTAAACGATACAGAGAAAAAATAGATAAGATGATGTATGACCTATCGTAAAAGTCAGTATGTAAAATAGAAAAAATGACTTTTAAAGATGTATTTTGAATGATAGGATAAATGAACCATTGTGAGTGCTCTTTTAGATGAGCTTAACATTTTTTTTTTCATGAAAAGTTAAAAAAGTAATGGGCCTCGTTAATGATTGGTTTGAAATGAGTTGAGTTTGATTCAATATTTAAACACAAGCTAATCAATGCCTTTAAAATATAAATGATGTTTATAACTTTTTTTTCAGTATATAATGTATGTATTTGCTGAGTATTGAACTTATTTTTGTTATTACATTTTAACTCAGTAGATAGTAATATTGATTACAAGTCTACAAGCCAAGATGATGCTTTAATTAGTATTTATGGTACAATAGGGATCTTAGTGTGATGTTCTAGATTGATGACTAGGTTTAAATAATCAAGTTTCTTTTTGAGTTGTAACGACAAGATACAATATTGTTAAAGTTGATCAATGAATTAGGTTGCTTTAGGCTTTTGGTTTGCAATTTTTTTATGGCATCTTGAACAATAAGCAAGAAATTTCTTCAATCTCTAAAATGGGGTGTTACAATTCTCAACTACATAGGGTTTAACGTGATTAAACCTATAGCCCTATACGTCTACAAAGAGGAAAGGAAAACGTTCAAGACACTAGATGAAAATGACTTTTCAACGAAAGGAGGAAAAAAAAAAACCCCTAGGAGTTAGCTGAAATTGGTATGAATTTTGCTCTTGGTGGTATATTCCCTCCAGGTCTATGGTTCAAAACCTTGTGTGTAAACAATTTCTATAAGCTATTGGATTGTGAGAGTGTCTGACTTTGGCAGGAGTTGACAATGATTGGGTTTGAGGAAGACTCTTCTCAGGGGGTTCAATATGCTCTAATGAGATTGTTCCTTTTTAACAGTTTAAATCTGAGTGATTTGCAGTGGCTTTGTGAAAACATTTACATCTACTAGTTGCTATTTTGAGGAAATGAATCTGATTGTCAGAGCACCAAAAGATACCCCGATCACGAATAAAATGATAATTTCTTTTAATGTGTTTCGTCCATGCACGAAAGACCGGATTTGCTATCATCGTCGTTACATTATCATACCATAGCAACGGTGAGTGTGGTTGTGGAATTTTTAGTTCATTAAGCGAAGAAAGAATACATGATAGTACTTCAGTGGTTGGTTGTATGAGCAATGGCTCAATACTCGACTTCGATGCTAGATCGAGAGACCGTTTTCTGCTTTCAAAAGCTCTACAAAATGATGATAGAGCCAAGAAATGCATGTCAATAGTTGATCAACAGTCGTCAAGGCAGCAAGTCCAGGAAAAACTGAACTGGACCAACGTCCTTTAGTAGGAGAGTTTCATCAGAATTGCTTCCTCTGAGAACTGAGACAGAGAGGTGGACATGGACATTGGGAAGGCAACAACATGTTTGTTTACTGCAGTAAATCAATGCGAAGGAAAAACTGAAGTGGACCAACGTCCTTTAAATTTTTAATACCAATTTCATGAAGGTATAGTGTATCAGATATTACACCGAAAAAGAACGAGGTATAATGTATTGGATAGTATATCAAAATGAAAAATTCCAGCCGAACCGGTATGGAATTTAAAGCTGGCACGAAATCGACATGCAGCGTGTGGATTAGATGTGGATCTCGTTTAAGCCCATAAAGGGGCCTTCTACAAAAGCCAGATGATTGAACCATAACAAACATATTGGATGGAGAAAGGCATTTTTCATGTCCAGTTGATGGTTGTGCCACTTGGCAGAGAGAGCATGGAAAAGAATTTGGATATTGGCACTTATGAATCTAATAGGACAGAACAAAACAATAGGCAACTTTTATTAAAGCTGACTTGAACTGAATTCAATCCACTTTACATAAAAGAGATTAAGCACATCAAAGAAGTAATTAAGATATAAGCACATCTAAGGAAAATACAAAGTTGAGGAGGGGAGAAAAACCCACCCTTGTGGAATGACCTCAAAATTAAATTTGGAGGCCGAGTACAGCCGATGGGCAGTCATTTGTATAATATCAGCACACACCAAAGTAGAATAATTTACACACAGACAGTAGCGATGGTTTGATAAGGATGACCCGCTGGCTATGAGATTAAACCAAAGAGATTTTTTTTTTTTTTTTAATTTATGCATACTCAGGGTTGAATGCTAAGGCCTCCTGGTAAATCATATCCTTCATTTGCTCCTCTTCCAATTGTTGCTCAAAGTCGAAGGAAAATGGCTCTGCGCAGACCGGTTCATCAGCTATGTCGTGCAGTCTTTCAAAGTAAGGATGGGCCAACGCTTCTTCAACTGTGCAGAGACAACATATTAACTTTTGGAGAAAAGTACATTTAAGGAAAATTTAAAATTAAACTCAATATTTAACTTTGAGGCATGTCTTCTGCCCAACACAGATTCAATTCCACATATGAAAACAAATCCACATATGAAGCATTAATGGTGGCAAGCACTAAAATCCCCACCGATTTATAGATAAAAGCATGTCTATAACTGTATAATTCTGGCAACTAATACATGCATGCAAGTTTTGCTTTGTCTGTATATGTGAATAAACCTTGCAGAGTGAAATTTGAAGAAAGACTTCTGAATGTGTTCCGTGATGGGATGAAAAACGAAGGTTCCCTAACTAAAGGACTTAAAATCACTTCTTCTACTGCCTTTTTTAAGTGATCAAAGGTTAGCTTTCAGTGCTTGACATCTGACATCACAATAGTAGATGGAGAGAGTATACCAGATACCATAGCTTCCCATACACTAACAACACAGAAGCAACTCATAAACTCTATTCTACAAAATGTATATGAAACCCAATTACAATTTACAAATTTTAAGAGGTACAGAGTAATTAATGGAGCATCCACTTCTAAACAACAGATAACTGATCAAAACTGAATTTGATACAAGAGTTTGGTTCACTGGTCACCTAATTCAACTGCTTCTCATCGAATACACGATTGTGCAGAAACATTATTTTGATTGCTTGAGTTTTCTCTTTGCGTTCACATCATTGACATATGGTTTATTATGCTAATAGTGCTCTTGACAGTTCCAAGGTGAGTCAGTCACGACATTTTATTCAAGGATGACATATTACTACAAAACTCAAGCTATGATTCATTAGTCGTTAACAAATATCAAACTTAAAACAAACAGTTTTTAATGTTAAGTCCAAACTATTAATGATCGAAAGCTTTT
Source organism: Carya cathayensis (assembly GCA_011037825.1). NCBI lineage: Eukaryota > Viridiplantae > Streptophyta > Magnoliopsida > Fagales > Juglandaceae > Carya > Carya cathayensis. The sequence goes on from QGSO01000260.1 coordinate 565,274, forward strand.
AATGAACTGCGTGATAAATTTATATGCCTTAGAATGCCCAACTTGGTTTGGAAGTAAGTTTGAAGTAGGCAGTGAAACTCAACATGATGATTGCTTTCCCTTTTTAAGTTGATTGATGAAAAACTTTGATATCAACAATGATACAATAATTAAAAATTAATAAATTTCATCTGGCCAGCAAAGCATAAAAATGACCAAAACAGGAGAGGTAACTTGTAAAATTACCAGTGATTCTTTTAGCCGGATCAAATGTCAACATTTTCTCCATGAGATCAATGGCCAGTGGATTAACATGTGGGAAAACACTGAGTAATGGCTGTCGGGGGTGTGCAGGCTGTTGGCGAATATATCTTTTTGTATCCTCATTCCGAACAAACCAAAGATCAGACTCAGTTGGCTTCCCAAGGAGCTAGAAAAAATAAACACATAAATGAGGCATAAATAAGAGCATGCATATTTATTAATGTAAAGATAGCGTAAGCCAGGTACACTAGAAGTATACATGTGAATACACCGCTTTAAGAGCTAGAAAAAGTTACAAGGAAATCATGGAAACTGAGACCATTAAACTCTAAAGCTATGGCCCACAAAAACAAAGTCTTCCATAAAAAACCCCTAAACTCTTCAGAGCATGCATAAGCATATATCAAGCAGAAATCAATTTAAAGAATTCATTAACAATACCTAATTCATTCCAATAACACAATAAAGCAAAAGGAAAAATAACAAACTAAAGCAAAAAAAAATGACACACTAAAGCAAAAGGAAATACTAGTAAGGAAGTTTATTGCTAATATAAGTAATTAGAACCCTTGAAATTAATCACTAAACACAGTAATTTACAATAACATATGACAAATAAATAGTCAACTCATGGAAGCAAACTAATATAATATAAGATATGACAAACAAATAGTCAACTCATGAAAGCAGGAAAAAATAAAAAAATAAAAAACAAACAAACAAACAAACAAAGGCAATGAAGCTCAGCTATATATCTAAAAGAGTTGTGTAAATTAGAAGCATGATCAGCTTCAGAGTTGAAATGATGAAAGAGTTTCCATATTGTTCATTTATTCTTATTCTTAAGTGCATCTGTGGAATGCCATGTAGAAAACCAGAACAGGAAATTAGTTAAAATAAGTATTTGAAGTTATATTATTTCTTCTCGTAGAGGTTGAAAACTAAACAAACCCTTACAACAGAGAACTGAAGTTTAAAAGTATACGTCTATCCTGACTTGCTTTCTTTTTTTATTCCTTACCTCTATCAACAAGCGCATCTGATGCGCTTGATCTCTGCCTGGAAACAAAGGCCTTCTATTCATAAGCTCCATAAAGATGCAACCCACAGACCACACATCAATGGCAGAAGTGTAATCTGAAGAGTTCAACAGTAGCTCAGGCGCCCTGTACCATCTCGTGACAACATATTCAGTCATAAACTCATTCTCAGCGGCCGGACGAGCAAGACCAAAATCACAAATCTTCAGGTCACAATTTGCATTCAATAAGAGGTTGCTGGGTTTCAAGTCTCTATGAATAACATTTGCAGAATGTATAAACTTCAGTCCTCGAAGGATCTGATACAAGAAGTACTGCAAAGCATCATTGCCATCATAAAACTAAAGTCAGTTCCAAAAAAATATTAAAAATAAAAAGAAGTGCATAGTTCAGAAAGTCGAGGTGCTACACAATTGTGAGACTCAAAAGCAAGGCATGGTACCTGAGAGTGCTCCTCTGATAAGCTTTGATTGGAGCGAATTATTTGGTGAAGATCAGTATCCATGAGTTCCGTGGCAATGTAGACATCTGTAAATTCTCTCCGTAAAGGAGGAGGAACAACATCTCTTATACCTACGACCTGTATTACATGCAGATGATTCTACTTCACAAATCCGATAATAATACAAGACAGTCATATATTGAATCTATTCAAATCCAAATCCCTATTACTTGGGCTCAAGATGAATGTTTCTTAAACCGTCCTCTTCTGGAAAAAAATGTTTCTTAAATATTAGATTAAGTAAAAACTTCAACTTTCTTTTGCTACAATGGAACTTTATTAACAAAACAATGCTTTCCGTTCCATTTATTAGAGCAAGAGGAATGCTATTTATAATCTTTTAATTATCATCGTGCAATCATTTGATGTCAATCATTTTACATCAAGAAAAGATCAAAGAGTAATAGATAAGAGATAATTGACATCATTTTCCAATAAAGGAAAACACTCTTAAAACATAAAAAGTTCAGAATCTGAGGAATTTTTTATTCTAATTTTAATTACTAAATTCAAGGATAATCAGAGATGAGTTGCTATCGAAAAACAAGATTTTTTTTTATTTATTTAAATCCCCCAAATAGGAAGGATTAGCTCAAGGGCCCAAAATTCATACCACATCAGAGTTAAGTTTTGCTTTTCAAAATTGAGTCAGACAGATGGACTTTCTAGAATTAGCCAACAACTTGAATGAAACTGAAGATTTTCTTTCCATTTTTTCCTTACATTTTCATGATCGAAATGCCGAAGCAGCTTAATCTCCCTAAGCGTACGCTTGGCGTCCATGTGGTTATCGAACGCGTTCGCTATTTTCTTCATGGCGACCATCTCGTTCGTGTCCGAATTCAACACCGAGCTTCAAAAAGTCAACCACCGAAAATACAGTTAAGTTACATCCCAAACCACAACCTATCAAAGCAAAACCAGCAACCAAAAAATACCCAAATCTGATCGAGTACCAGACGATTCCGTACGCGCCGCGACCGATAGGCATGATGGGAGGTCGGTACTTGGCCGTGATCTCGAAGAGGTTCCCGAAGATGTTGTGCTGTAAAAACTGCCCTCCGTGCGTTGGAACCGCCGGAAAATCCCCTAACTGAGCGGCTGCCGAACTGTGGTTGGCGTCAGCCATTTCCGAACTCTCTCTCTCTCCGTATAGTGTGAAGAACAAGCAATGAGGACGAATTTAAAGGGAGAGACAAGGAAAGGATTTAATGGAGAAGAGCAGCCAGAGGTTCAGATCCTCAGTGCTTTTCCGTTTGGTCTGAGTTCCGAGTAGCTGGCTGGAAGGTGACGGGAAATGACAGAGAGAGAGAGAGAGAGAACGAATGCAAAAGTAGTGAGTCAGTGACCCCACAACGCGGTCGGACAGGCATCGGAGGGCTGAGATTCCAGCCGCCCCTCATCGATGGTTCATATTTGTTCTATTTTTCCAACCGTCATTGGGTTCGGATAACTTAAAAGTCAACAAAACGAGGCACGCATTTAGACATAATAACTATAAAATATATATATATATTATTTGTAACTTTTTTAACGATTTTCTTCTCAATTTTGTTTAATATTTTCTAATTATTTAATCTAACATTATAAAATAGAATAACAAAATAGATGATGGATAACATTTTGGGTTAATTAACTATGATTTTTTAAAAAAAATTGGTATTATTTTTCAAGATTTTTTTAAATTAGTGAAATAAAAGTCTTATAATCTTCAATCACAAATATTTTAAATAATTCTTAATTTAATTAATTAGTGTTTATAAAATAGTCACATCATATGATTAATTAATGACAAATTAGTTTTTTTCGAAAATAATAGATTAAATTAAGTGGTTACAATGATAAAAGATTCAATGAAGTGGGCATTCCCAGCAGACATTCCAAAACATGTAAAAGTAACAGAAGCAAATAAAAATAAAAAAAGGGGTTCTCGAATCAAAAGATTGACTCTAACCCATATCCTGCGAGGGGATGTCACGTAAAAGCGGTTACATTGTCTGATAAACAAACTACAAAATTACAAGTAAAAGTCATAGTTGAAAGGATTGTGCTGCATTTTGCTGATCTGGTCTGGCTGAAGGAGACTATCACTGATATTTTATCTTGATTAGTAGACAGGGAAAACAGGGACATAGGAGAATAGCAACTTGCAGATAAACCGATACACCGGCGGAGAACCGTTATCGGCTATGGTGGCACACGCCACACTAGAAAAAAGAAGAACACTCGAATCTGAGAGAGACGAAGCCGCTGACCCCAATGATGCCACGCATGGCGGTGGAGGACTCCTCCTGGCATGGCAGCGCATGGATCTCACAGGCACTGTAAGCTGTGCGTGAGACACATGCGCCACTATTTTGGATGATATTCTCCTACCGTCCGACAGATTAGCAGCTAGGGAGTCTGATGGTGGAGTGCATGGTGGCTGTGGAAGGCCAAAAAGCAGCAGATCAGAGTATCTAGATGCAATCGCCGGAAAGCTTGAAAAAAAGCCTAGAAAAAAATCTAGAGATAGTGCCAATAGTGGCTGGTTGAGCTGAGAGAGTGAGGAGCCAAAGCTCTAACCCACCCTGGCGGCAAGACTGTAATTGCCGGTTGGTATGGGTAGAGAGAAACGGGCTAGAGAGAGAAACGAAAAAAAAGAGAAATAATGACAAATTAGATTAAGAGTGCATTCATCTATTTTTATCAAATTCGTGTTCATAACAAGATTTTTCTTTGAGATTCTTTTATACTTTTATAATTTTTATTTTTTAAATATTGACAATTGAGAAAATATTAATTTAAAAAGAGGGTTGGATTAGGAGAAGAAAATATAAATATATATATATTCTAAAGAGATGTGACGAAATTGTTAATAGCCAATTGTAATATAGAGTAATGCTATATATAATTGTAGAGTGTGCAAGAATTATGCAGTCGTTTTGAAAAAAAAGATGAGGTCCATTGTTAAAAAAACTAATTTTTTTTACATAGGTCATGTATTTATTTATTTTTTTAAAACTAATTGCACGATAGTTACACACTCATGATTATAACTATCATCCTGCTGTAGTAAAAAGTCCTTTTGTGACACCTGTTTTTACGTGTATTTTCACTGAAAGAATATTTTAATTTAATTAAAATAATAGTTCTTTTATTTTAAATAATCGGATTTTAATTGAATTTTAATTGATGTTGAGTTTAAATTGCTGTTTAATTTATTTTAGCTTATCTTTGGATTTAAAATTAAATAGTTAGTTTTACTAGTTATTTATTATATTTTAGCTTTACGTTGTGTTTAAAATGTTTTCTTGGTTTTATTGCTTTTAAAATTTTTTTTCGTTTGATCAGTTGTTGAACTCCAGAGGAGAGGATTGGACCTCATTTCTTTTCCTCCATCTTTTCTTTTTTCTCTTTTCCTCTTTTTCCTTTCTCTTTCTTCTCTTTTTCTTTCTTTTCTTTCTTTTTCTCCCGCTGGTTCTTCCCCGTGCAATTTCTCTCTCTCTCCTATCCCTCACGTCTTTCGGCCAAGCACCCAGACCTGCCGCCGGCCACGGCACACCGCCCCTCCCACCAAACTCCCCTCCGGCCGGCACACCTCCCCACCAAATTTCAGACCCTCCGGCACGAGCTCCTCCAAGTCGAATGGCTTATGTGCCGATCCGCCGCCGTCGCTCCACCTCCGACCACCACCTCTTCTCCTACCTCTTGCCGTCCTAACCCACCCATTTCCGGCCTCAATCCGTTGCCGGAGCAGCTCCCACGAGCTCAACTCCGATTTGGCCTTTTTCAGCTTCCACCGCCATTTCCATCACCACCCACGGCCAAAGCTCACTTCCATTAGCTTCATAAACATCCCTAGGCCTTTTCCTATCAATTTGGTGTCTTGGTTTGTCCCCGTTCAAAAGTGGGTATTTTACAACCCACGGACATAGTGCATTTGCACTGTTACGTTGCTTTCCGTTCACCGTTTGTTGCGCGTCGATCCTTCAAAAAATAATATATAGCGCTGTAAGTATTTTCCAAACTTCGTTTTAGATTTAGATGTATTATTGCCTTTACAATAATTTATTGTGATCTGGTTGGTTATTCCGGACTGAGTCCAAGGAGTCGGGGGTCGGTTGGAATTGAGGAAGGAGTTATTTGTTGGTTGTTATTAATGTTTGGGATATGTTGGTTAATTGTGTGATTTTAATTGTATGGCATTGTGGATGTATATTCATGTGTTTTTATTGAAAATGGTGTTACATGTGTAAATGGATTTTCGGGTGCGTACGTATCACGAGCTCAAGCCGGGATGGGTTATTATCTCAGTGGAGCTCCTCTGGTCACTCGGGAGCAGATAAAACTAAGTGACATCCCCTGGGTTGTCGCTGGGCGACGACCGGATCGCACGATATAGTAACGCTGTCGTGTCGACTCCGTGGTCCCTAGAGTAACGGGGACTAGATGATGGCCTGGCCAGGTACGCGCTGGGCACGAGTCTGGGCATCACTCGTGTAGGTTTCACACGCGTAGTCGTTACCTGCGGTGTGGCACAGAGCCAGAGTGTGCGGATGATCCCTAGGGGAGATCATGGTGCATGCATAATTGGATTGGTTTTATGGTTTTCGGATACGGGTCATTTTCTGGGAAAAATGGTGAGGTTGTGTTGAGGCTTTGTGATCCATTTTCTGGGAAAGGGTGATTTATTGATTTGGGTCATTATCTGAGATAATGGCGAGGACTGGTTTTAAAGGAAAATGTTTTTGGGCCAAACGAGACTTTTGGCGTGCGTGGAAAAATGTGGATTTTGGGACATGTGCATTGGGCATATTTTTATGCATATTGTTGTGGTTTTAATATGTTTTTATCTTGCGACGTTTGGATCATTGCTTATCTGCGGCACCATTTTTGGTACCGTAAATTTTGATACAGATGTAGAGGATGAGGAGGCAACTCCGCCGGATGAATGATTTGGATGACTTTTTAAGTATGATATTTGTAGTTGTTTTTATTGGTATGTATTTGGATTTAAGATGTTGTTGAACTTGTAATATTTTATTTACGCTTGTTTTAAACTGTTTTGTAATTAAACAAAAATTCTGGTACTTAGTTATATGGTTCTATCCGCTGCGTGTTTTTTATTTGCATGTACACACACTTTTGGCACTAGGCGATGGGATGTGTGACCCGTGTTGTCATCATCCCGACGTCTCGATTTCCACGTGTCCGTATGTGGGAGTTGGGGGTGTCACAGATGGTATCAGAGCGGTTTAGCTCTGGGTAAAACCACATGTCCCATAGGAGCGGTACCAGAAAGTTTTTAAAGTTGTGTTTNCTCTCTTCCATTCACACTACAAAACCCATCACTGCGATACACGTCTCACGGTGCATCGCTACGCGACACGGAGTACGCGCTACGCGTACTTCCTTCGCTACAACACTCATCAACACGATGCACATCACACGATGCATCGCCATACCACACGGAGTACACTACATGCGTACTCCCTTCCTTCTACGACCCACATCACTACAGCGCATGTCGCGCGGCGCGTCGCTGCATTACACAGAATACGCTACACGCGTATTCTCTTCACACAACCCGCCGTATCACATCTACGGCATCCATCTCACGCCTATACTTCACAGCACAGTCCACAAAACTACAAAATCAAGCCTAACACTTCACAACCACACTTCGTTTCACAACTACGCAGCGAACTCCACAAACACTAACTACACAGTCTACAGCCAACCAAATCAACTATGTTAAACATAAATAACTAAAGATAGAGGGTTAAGACGAGAGAGATGTGATTGCTGTCGGGAAAGAATCCAAAACTGATAATTTTAGCGGGCTGTTACACTTTTGGCACTAGGCGATGGGATGTGTGACCCGTGTTGTCATCATCCCGACGTCTCGATTTCCACGTGTCCGTATGTGGGAGTTGGGGGTGTCACAGATGGTATCAGAGCGGTTTAGCTCTGGGTAAAACCACATGTCCCATAGGAGCGGTACCAGAAAGTTTTTAAAGTTGTGTTTTAAAGAGTTTGTTTTATTTGAAGCTTTGTTTTCTGTTTTTAATTAAGTTAACTTGTTTTTAATTATTTTATGTATTTGCTTGTTTTATCGGATGCTTTTTATGTTATTGTTATTTGGTTTTGTTTTAAGTTATTTGTTTTGTTTTGTCGGAAGTTAAAAGTGGGGTTGAGGATTATGCTATGGCAGGAGGACGGTACTATTGAGAATGTCGTTGGTAGGAATAAATACTTCGTGTAATATGTTTGAATTTTATAGAGGTGGGTTACTTTTATAATATTGTGGCTAGAAGGGAACGACTTGGGTTAGGTGATCACTTGGAAGTAGGAATGTAAGTTGCAACTAAGGAGGGGAGTTAGCTTTAAGTCGCTTAAGATAATTGAGGTCTTAGGTTTTGTAGAATTTATGTAAAGAGGTTATAGAATAGGAGAGTGTAGGTTCAACGAACTTTAAGGATTGGTTTAAGAGAATTTTATCTAAGGTTTGAGGTCTTATAGATTTTAGGAAATAAGATTTTGGTAATTAAGGTGTTAGGTTTGACAAGCTTTGGGGGAAATAATTAAATTTCAAGTTTTAAATTTCGCTGATTCGGATGAGCAATTTGGTGGCAATTGGGGTTTTAAAATTTACGAGTTTTAAGGTGAATGTTTTGGATTAAAGCCATCAATCTTGAGGATTTCAGAAAATGATTTATCGTCCGTTAGTGTATTAGATTTTAAAAGCTTTGGGAGTCGATTGTTCTATTTTGGGGTGTAAGCTCATTGATCTTAGAAATTCTAGAAATGATTCTTATTTGATTTAAGGTTTTAGAATTGCAGAGTTGGAGGACCAATTTATAATAAGAGTTGAGTTCTTAGTTTTACAGACTTGGTGTGCTAACTTGATCTACTCTGGAAAGTGATTAGTTTGCAACCATTAAAATGGGGTTGATCAGAGTTGAGTTGTTGATATGAAAATTTTTCTAGGGTACATTTCTTTGAGAATGGATGGTAATGATCTAGCTCATATACTTCTTTGAGGATTGTAGACATCGACTTGGTTTAGAAAATAATTATTGTTAACTCGAGGTTGTACTAATAGATTTTAGGAAATGATTTTTATCGGTTCGGAAGAAATAGATCCATCGAGGTGTTGGAAAACAGTAGTTTATTTGTTGGTATTGAATTCGATTGAAGTTGAGGCTTTATGTTCCGGAAATTTTTGGGAACGGATTATTAGCATATTTAAGGTTATTTTCAGTACAAAATTTTAAATGATAGTCGTTTGTTGATTTTAAGGGTACAAGTTGAACAGATTTAGGAATGATCCGTGTTGAATTGCATATACAAGTCTAGATGATGGAAATAGTAGTAATGGATCACTTGTACGTTGGAAGGATTATTGGTTTTGGCTAAGGATGCATGAGATCGATACGTGATAGTGGTGAGTCGATTTAAGTGTTCAGTCGAAGCGTGTTGTTCAATGGAATGTTGGTTGGCAATAATTGTTATGATTACTTTAAGGAATTAGTTGTGAATTGAGGTTGCATAGGAATTTAAATTTTTGGAGGCTACGCTCTACTTTAGAGATCGATCATTCAATTGGAAGAATTATGAACATTGTTATTAATTTGGAAAGATATTGTTGGATTATCATGTGTGATATATGATAAAATTCTTGGAAGTTGAAACTTGGGCATCAACAGTGGGTAGTATAACTAGATGTATGAAATAATAGTGTTAGGATCCCTGAGTGTTGTGCAAAAGTTTTTGATGGATTGAATATTTAAATAGTATGGCCTGTCTTAAGGTTTAATTGTGATGTGCAATTGAAGGAAATAGTAGTGTTAATATTAGGGTTATGAGAATAGAAGTAGGTAAGCGAGTTTACAAGAAGGGTTCATTAAGGTTATGGTGTATTTAATCGTGGTTCGTAGTGAATTTAGTCATCTCTAAATTAGACGATATTCAGAATTTAGGTGATGATCTTGAAAGTGTAAGTTGTTGGGTAGGAGTTATAGGTGCTTTATTAGCTGTGTCGGGATGGATTCGAGCCTTATGTTCTTTATCTTAGATGAGATTGGCGTATTTTGAGATAATGATACTTGTTTTTGATTTGGAAGGTTGCAATTGATTGATATCGTCTTTTTTGTTGATGATCATGGGTGTCATTGCGGAATTTTGATTAATTAAAGTAGGTAGAGATAATTGAGGGATATGAGTGATAATTCATGATTTTGGGAGACTATATTTTCTATCAAAATGTGGTAAAGGATTTTCTTGCTTCCAGGTGTTAGAGTTAGCTTGTACTCAAGGGTGTCAATTTATGAGGATATAATCTTTTTGCATTTTGGCGAGTTATCAGAGTGCGCACGGAAGCGTGATATTTTGGAGATAATTAGGTGTTTAAATCTTGTGCTGATTTTGGAAAATTAGTGATGACTTGAAGTTTTAGTAAGAAGTTAATCATTTGGTTGTACAAATTATGTTGATTGATGGTTATTTTGAAAGTGACTATTAGGTTACCAAGACATAGTGTACAATGAAGGTTTGAAGGTTATAGCACAGGAGTTGATTGAGGTTAACACAATTTATTATGGAAAGATACTAATTGTTATAATTTACTTGGGTGCGGTTTTAAAGTTCTTGCGGATATGGTAATTTCGGTTTACGTGGCCGCTTTAGGAGTTCTAGACGTGATGCGTCGCTGAGATACTAGTACGAATATGATGGAATTGCTTTAGGAGTATAATTTGAGAGAGCTTTAATCATACTTGTGTGGAAATGGCTGATGGTATGAGTTTCTCAAGTATACTTTGAGTTGCGTATTGTATCCTGCTTGGCACTGATATTGATCTCACAAATTTCAAGAACGAAATTTATTTTAAAGGGGGAGGATGTGACACTCCGTTTTTACGTGTATTTTCACTGAAGGAATATTTTAATTTAATTAAAATAATAGTTCTTTTATTTTAAATAATCAGATTTTAATTGGACTTTAATTGCTGTTGAGTTTAAATTGTTGTTTAATTTATTTTAGCTTGTCTTTGGATTTAAAATTAAATAGTTAGTTTTTCTAGTTATTTATTATATTTTAGCTTTACGTTGTGTTTAAAATGTTTTCTTGGTTTTATTGCTTTTAAAATTGTTTTCGTTGGATCAGTTGTTGGACTCCAGAGGTGAGGATTAGACCTTATTTCTTTTCCTCCATCTTTTCTTTTTTCTCTTTTCCTCTTTTTCCTTTCTCTTTCTTCTCTTTTTCTTTCTTTTCTTTCTTTTTCTCCCTCTGGTTCTTCCCTGTGCGATTTCTCTCTCTCTCTCCTCTCCCTCACGTCTTTCGGCCAAGCACCCAGACCTGCCGTCGGCCGCCGCCGTGCAGCACACCGCCCCTCCCACCTGACTCCCCTCCGGCCGGCACACCTCCCCATCAAATTTCAGACCCTCCTGTGTGACCCTTGTTGTCATCATCCCGATATCTCGATTTCCACGTGGCCGTATGTGGAGAGTTGGGGGCGTCACAGATGGTATCAGAGCGGTTTGGCTCTGGGTAAAACCACATGTCCCATAGGAGCGGTACCAGAAAGTTTTTAAAGTTGTGTTTTAAAGAGTTTGTTTTATTTGAAGCTTTGTTTTCTGTTTTTAATTGAGTTAACTTGTTTTTAATTATTTTATGTATTTGCTTGTTTTATCGTATGCTTTTTATGTTATTGTTATTTGGTTTTGTTTTAAGTTATTTGTTTTGTTTTGTCCGGAAGTTAAAAGTGGGGTTGAGGATTATGCTATGGCAGGAGGACGGTACTATTGAGAATGTCGTTGGTAGGAATAAATACTTCGTGTAATATGTTTGAATTTTATAGAGGTGGGTTACTTTTATAATATTGTGGCTAGAAGGGAACGACTTGGGTTAGGTGATCACTTGGAAGTAGGAATGTAAGTTGCAACTAAGGAGGGGAGTTAGCTTTAAGTCGCTTAAGATAATTGAGGTCTTAGGTTTTGTAGAATTTATGTAAAGAGGTTATAGAATAGGAGAGTGTAGGTTCAACGAACTTTAAGGATTGGTTTAAGAGAATTTTATCTAAGGTTTGAGGTCTTATAGATTTTAGGAAATAAGATTTTGGTAATTAAGGTGTTAGGTTCGACAAGCTTTGGGGGAAATAATTAAATTTCAAGTTTTAAATTTCGCTGATTCGGATGAGCAATTTGGTGGCAATTGGGGTTTTAAAATTTACAAGTTTTTAAGGTGAATGTTTTGGATTAAAGCCATCAATCTTGAGGATTTCAGAAAGTGATTTATTATCCGTTAATGTTTTAGATTTTAAAAGCTTTGGGAGTCGATTGTTCTATTATGGGGTGTAAGCTCATTGATCTTAGAAATTCTAGAAATTATTCTTATTTGATTTAAGGTTTTAGAATTGCAGAGTTGAAGGACCAATTTATAATAAGAGTTGAGTTCTTAGTTTTACAGACTTGGTGTGCTAAGCTTGATCTACTCTGGAGAGTGATTAGTTTGCAACCATTAAAATGGGAGGAAAGAGTTGTTTGTGGGTTGTTATTGATGTTTGGGATATGTTGGTTAATTGTGTGATTTTAATTGCATGGCATTGTGCATGTATATTCATGTGTTTTTATTGGAAATGGTGTTACATGTGTGAATGGATTTTCGGGTGCGTGTGTATCACGAGCCCAAGCCGGGATGGGTTATTATCTCGGGTTATTATCTCGGTGGAGCTCCTCTGGTCACTCGGGAGCGGATAAAACTGAGTGACATCCCCTACGTTGGGCGACGACCGGATCGCACGATACGGTAACGCTGTCGTGTCGACTCCGTGGTCCCTAGAGTGGCGGGGACTAGAGGATGGTCTGGCCAGGTACGCGCTGGGCACGAGTCTAGGCATCACTCGTGTAGGTGTCACACGCGTAGTCGTTACCTGCGGTATGGCACAGAGCCAGAGTGTGCGGATGATCCCTAGGGGAGATCATGGTGCATGCATAATTGGATTGGTTTTATGGTTTTCGGATACGGGTCATTTTCTGGGAAAAATGGCGAGGTTGTGTTAAGGCTTTGTGATCCATTTTCTGGGAAAATGGTGATTTATTGATTTGGGCCATTATCTGGGATAATTGCGATGACTGGTTTTAAAGGAAAATGTTTTTGGGCCAAATGGGACTTTTGGCGTGCGTGGAAAAATGTGGATTTTGGGACATGTGCATTGGGCATATTTTCATGCATATTGTTGTGGTTTTAATATGTTTTATCTTGCGATGTTTGGATCATTGCTTACCTGTGGCACCATTTTTGGTACCGTAGATTTTGATGCAAATATAGAGGATGAGGAGGCGGTTCCGCCAGAGGAGTGATTTGGATGGCTTTTTAAGTATGATATTTGTAGTTGTTTTTATTGGTATGTATTTGGATTTAAGATGTTATTGAACTTGTAATATTTTATTTACTCTTGTTTTAAACTGTTTTGTAATTAAACAAAATTTCTGTTACTTAGTTATATGGCTCTATCCGCTGCGTGTTTTTTATTTGTACACATATTGCATGTACATACACTTTTGGCACTTGGCGATGGGATGTATGACCCTTGTTGTCATCATCCCGATATCTCGATTTCCACGTAGCCGTATGTGAGAGTTGGGGGCGTCACACCTTTTATGATATGTGGAGAATTATGATATGGGGGCGTCACACCACCGGATTTACTTAATTTAATGTTGTTAGAGGCTTTTTTTTCTTTTTTTGGCTCCATATTAGCAATCAAATCTAGTTGGTCCAATTCTGTATCATATTTAATGAGCCACTTGCATTTTTTATTAGAAAAATAGATGAGTTGGGCTCAATTATTGGAGCATTATTGGAGAAAAATAGATGGATTTGTTGGAACAGGGTTTTTTTTTTTTTTTTTTAATTTTTCAGATTTTTCTGTTGGGCAGAATTTTTTAAATCTCAATCATATTACTTAAATTTAATTACTTATTATATATATATATGTAATTGGTTATGTGAGAATTCTGAACATTTAAATTTGATTTAATTTAAATAAAAATTAAAAGATCTTGATCCTATTTCATACTGTTTATTGTTTAGATGATAAAAGTGAAAAAATTACAACAAAAGGACAAGATGGCCATCTCATGGAGATAAAACAAATTTTCAATCTTATGAAATAGAAACAAAAATTTCAAGTCTGGGCATTACTTTAAAAAATGTCACATTCACAACTCCAATTATTTCAATTTCTCAAACCATAAGCCTTTTTTTTTTTTGGGTGAATAGAAACCAAAAACCTCTGTATACTTGGAAAGGACCTTGTAAATGTAATTGCATTTGTTTGTACCATTGAGCACAGTAAATTTTGGATGAGATTAAATTTCAAAGTCCCAAATTCTTCACATCAAGTTTCAAATTAAGCAAGTCACAAAAAATAATAATAACAAAAACTCGCTAAATATTCATTTACAATACTAAGGTGATGTTCGGGAAAATTTTTCATCTCATCTCATCTCATTTCCTTTTCAAATATCATTCAAATACAAATATTTTCAAACTAATTATTACAATTTTTTCAAACTTTTCAATAAAAAATCATTCAATTTTTTCAAATTTTAAAATAAAAATTATATTTTAACAATATTTTAACTTTATATTACTTTTTATTCAACTTTTTCTCTATTATCTTTCACTCAAACTATCTCATTACTATTCACAAACTATTTTATTACTAAACTGATCGCATCCTCCAAACATCCCTTAAATGCAATGCTTTATACGTGAAAAAGTTGAAAATTTACTTGTTTTGTATGATGTGATCGAGCACTTAGAATTTAACCGAATAAAAAGTAATCCATCATATTCTTCAACTAAATTGAAGAATAAAAACAGATGATTTTTAGAAGATTCTTGAAAAGATTGTGATACCATAGCCAAAAGTCTAGACGGTCGATGACTATAGTTACCAAACATAGCGCGGAGAAAGGAAAATTAATGACTATGGTTACCAAGTAAAGAGGTTAGTCAAGAGGAGGTCGAGATTGTTGTTGCCAATTTTTCATTTGCTTTTTGCCTTTGACAATTTTTATTTGGTTGGTCACATCCATTGAGTTGAAAATGAGCATAAGAGTTTTTTCAAGTTGTTCCCACTTGCGATTATCATTAATTATTATGTTCATATTAAAGGTAAGTCATATAATTTAAACAGGGTACATAACATGATGCAGCTTCAATCCATTTCTTACTTTACCCATATAAAAATAAAATTAAATAAGGATAGAAGAAAAAAGAGCCAAACAAAAGCATAAGGTTATCCAATATATGGGTTAAACCCAATCAAGATATACACAATCCCCATTTTCCATTACTTAGAGCATTTTCATCCAGTTCCCTATAATCCCTTTTTCCCTATAATTTGAGGATTAGTTTATGGTTTTGACTAAAATCGCCCCCTACATTTGAATCCCTATATTATAGTATTCTAATCTCATTCTCTATAAAATTTCCTATAATTTAGCTAAAAACCACATTTCCTAAAATTTTTTTCTAAATTTTACTCATCTTTCAAAAAAAATACTACATCTCATTTCTTATTTTTTCTTTATTCTATTAAAATAATATTCTAAAATTTTTTCCTAAATTTTACTCATCTTTCAGAAAAAAGACTACATCTCATTCCCTATTTTTTCTCTATTCTATTAAAATAATATTTTAGATTTTTTTCTTTATTACTTTTTTTCTCTCACTTCCATTTACAAACTTAACTACTCAATATTTTTTCTTATGTTTTGAACTATTACTCTAGTGAATATTTAAAAAAAATTAAATTATTTTTTTGAGGGTATGATAATATTTTTAAAATTAATTTTTAAAAATTTTTGTAATTATATAAATAATTATTTAAAATTATAATAAATATGAGTATGAAAGAAAGTGTAAATGATTAGAAAAAGAATTTATTTTATTTATTAGAATAAAATATTAATAAAAGATGATTTAGGAGATGAATAGTAATTCCTTCTATTTGGAAAACCATTGTTCATCCCCTAAATCTTTTCCCCAAACTAGAAATTTGGATGTAGGGGGAATTTTAACCAAAACCGTAAAACGAGTCTCAAATTATAGGAAAAATAGTGTTATGGGGCATCAGATACAACTGTTCTTAGGGAAAATGTTTAGGGGATGAATAGTAGTTCCTTATATTTAAGGAACTACTATTCATCCCCTAAATCATTTTTATCCATATTTTATTTATTTTAATTAAATCAATTATTCTTCCAATCATCTATACTACTCATACTCATATTTGTTATAATTTTAAATAATAATTTTAAAAATAATTTAAATAACTACAAAAATATAAAAAAAATATTTTAAAAATAATAACATACCCACAAAAAAATATTAAATTTTTGTTTAAAATATTCACTTGAGTGATAGTTCAAAACATAAGAAAAAATATTGAGTAGTTAAGTTTGCAAACGGAAGTAAGAGAAAAAAGTAATCAAAAAATAATAGAGAAATATTATTTTAATAGAATAGAGAAATGATAGGGAATTGGATGTATGATATTTTTAAAATATGAGTAAAATTTAGGAAAAAGTTTTAGAAAATGTAGTTTTTAGTTAAATTATAGGAAATTTTGTAGGGAATGGGATAGGAATGCTCGTACATGTTTGAGATTGCAGTGGGAAATATAGGTTATAACTTTAGGACTTATAACTTATAGTTAAAATAATAAGTTCTATTATTAAAAAGTTATTTACTATTTGGTAATCATATATTTAAAATGAACTATATGTTTAAAACACTTTCAAATATGTTACATTTGTTGGGAAACTAAAAAAGTGTTTTTTGATTTAGAAATGACAACCATTTAATTTTTTAAAAATTATTACCATATCCTTAAAAATTTAAAAATTGTAATTATCTTCAAGTTGTATGGGTATTTTCACTCAATCATAATCTTTTTAAAATTTGAACTACATTCATGATTATATGGAAAAACACTTTTAAGTAAAAGTATCAAAATGATAATTTTCCTCAAACTTACCTTTTGACTTATTTGGGATAAAAAAAATGGTACTTTAATATATAACATCTAAACAATCTAATTTTTCTTTTAAAGAATATTTAAAGCTATTTAAGTACTTTTTAAAATTCCTAACACGACCCAAAATAGGCCCTTAACTATCCTTCCTTGGTGAAAACGTGAAATTATGAATTCTAATATTACTAGTTAACCATCATCTCATTATACATAACAAAACAAGAAAGTTGAAGCCATGCACCTTAGTGCATGTTTGAGATTACGTTAAAAAATATAACTTATAGCTTTAACACTTATAGTTTATAACTTAAATAATAAATTATATTATTAAAAAGTTATTTACTATTTAATAACTCTATGTTTAAACAACTTTCAAACCTATTACATTTATTTGGAAACAAATTTAAAAAGTGTTTTCTGATGCAAAAATTATGATTATTTGAATTTTTAAAAATTATGACTATATTCTTCAAAGTTTGAAAGTTGTAATTATTAAAAATTGTATAAGTATTTTTGTCCATTAACAATCTTTTTAAAATTTGAACTACATTCTGCATTATCTGAAAAAGCACATTTGAAAAAAAAATCAAAATGATGTTTTTTCTTCAAACGTATTTTTTAGCTTATTTGAGATTAAAAGTATTTTAATATATAACACTCAAACAACCTAATTTTTTCATTAAAAAGCTTTTAAGACTATTTAAATTATGGGTGTAACGGATCTAGTCCGGTCCATTTTTGAACAAAATTTAAGACCGAACTGGTATGCACCAATTTTGCATTTTATAAAACCGATTACACACCGGTTACCCTCCTAAACTAGTACTTCTGTTTTACCGATTCCGCACCAGTAATATATATTATAATTGTATTATAAACTATAATGATATATTATAATATANATGATGCAGCTTCAATCCATTTCTTACTTTACCCATATAAAAATAAAATTAAATAAGGATAGAAGAAAAAAGAGCCAAACAAAAGCATAAGGTTATCCAATATATGGGTTAAACCCAATCAAGATATACACAATCCCCATTTTCCATTACTTAGAGCATTTTCATCCAGTTCCCTATAATCCCTTTTTCCCTATAATTTGAGGATTAGTTTATGGTTTTGACTAAAATCGCCCCCTACATTTGAATCCCTATATTATAGTATTCTAATCTCATTCTCTATAAAATTTCCTATAATTTAGCTAAAAACCACATTTCCTAAAATTTTTTTCTAAATTTTACTCATCTTTCAAAAAAAATACTACATCTCATTTCTTATTTTTTCTTTATTCTATTAAAATAATATTCTAAAATTTTTTCCTAAATTTTACTCATCTTTCAGAAAAAAGACTACATCTCATTCCCTATTTTTTCTCTATTCTATTAAAATAATATTTTAGATTTTTTTCTTTATTACTTTTTTTCTCTCACTTCCATTTACAAACTTAACTACTCAATATTTTTTCTTATGTTTTGAACTATTACTCTAGTGAATATTTAAAAAAAATTAAATTATTTTTTTGAGGGTATGATAATATTTTTAAAATTAATTTTTAAAAATTTTTGTAATTATATAAATAATTATTTAAAATTATAATAAATATGAGTATGAAAGAAAGTGTAAATGATTAGAAAAAGAATTTATTTTATTTATTAGAATAAAATATTAATAAAAGATGATTTAGGAGATGAATAGTAATTCCTTCTATTTGGAAAACCATTGTTCATCCCCTAAATCTTTTCCCCAAACTAGAAATTTGGATGTAGGGGGAATTTTAACCAAAACCGTAAAACGAGTCTCAAATTATAGGAAAAATAGTGTTATGGGGCATCAGATACAACTGTTCTTAGGGAAAATGTTTAGGGGATGAATAGTAGTTCCTTATATTTAAGGAACTACTATTCATCCCCTAAATCATTTTTATCCATATTTTATTTATTTTAATTAAATCAATTATTCTTCCAATCATCTATACTACTCATACTCATATTTGTTATAATTTTAAATAATAATTTTAAAAATAATTTAAATAACTACAAAAATATAAAAAAAATATTTTAAAAATAATAACATACCCACAAAAAAATATTAAATTTTTGTTTAAAATATTCACTTGAGTGATAGTTCAAAACATAAGAAAAAATATTGAGTAGTTAAGTTTGCAAACGGAAGTAAGAGAAAAAAGTAATCAAAAAATAATAGAGAAATATTATTTTAATAGAATAGAGAAATGATAGGGAATTGGATGTATGATATTTTTAAAATATGAGTAAAATTTAGGAAAAAGTTTTAGAAAATGTAGTTTTTAGTTAAATTATAGGAAATTTTGTAGGGAATGGGATAGGAATGCTCGTACATGTTTGAGATTGCAGTGGGAAATATAGGTTATAACTTTAGGACTTATAACTTATAGTTAAAATAATAAGTTCTATTATTAAAAAGTTATTTACTATTTGGTAATCATATATTTAAAATGAACTATATGTTTAAAACACTTTCAAATATGTTACATTTGTTGGGAAACTAAAAAAGTGTTTTTTGATTTAGAAATGACAACCATTTAATTTTTTAAAAATTATTACCATATCCTTAAAAATTTAAAAATTGTAATTATCTTCAAGTTGTATGGGTATTTTCACTCAATCATAATCTTTTTAAAATTTGAACTACATTCATGATTATATGGAAAAACACTTTTAAGTAAAAGTATCAAAATGATAATTTTCCTCAAACTTACCTTTTGACTTATTTGGGATAAAAAAAATGGTACTTTAATATATAACATCTAAACAATCTAATTTTTCTTTTAAAGAATATTTAAAGCTATTTAAGTACTTTTTAAAATTCCTAACACAACCCAAAATAGGCCCTTAACTATCCTTCCTTGGTGAAAACGTGAAATTATGAATTCTAATATTACAAGTTAACCATCATCTCATTATACATAACAAAACAAGAAAGTTGAAGCCATGCACCTTAGTGCATGTTTGAGATTACGTTAAAAAATATAACTTATAGCTTTAACACTTATAGTTTATAACTTAAATAATAAATTATATTATTAAAAAGTTATTTACTATTTAATAACTCTATGTTTAAACAACTTTCAAACCTATTACATTTATTTGGAAACAAATTTAAAAAGTGTTTTCTGATGCAAAAATTATGATTATTTGAATTTTTAAAAATTATGACTATATTCTTCAAAGTTTGAAAGTTGTAATTATTAAAAATTGTATAAGTATTTTTGTCCATTAACAATCTTTTTAAAATTTGAACTACATTCTGCATTATCTGAAAAAGCACATTTGAAAAAAAAATCAAAATGATGTTTTTTCTTCAAACGTATTTTTTAGCTTATTTGAGATTAAAAGTATTTTAATATATAACACTCAAACAACCTAATTTTTTCATTAAAAAGCTTTTAAGACTATTTAAATTATGGGTGTAACGGATCTAGTCCGGTCCATTTTTGAACAAAATTTAAGACCGAACTGGTATGCACCAATTTTGCATTTTATAAAACCGATTACACACCGGTTACCCTCCTAAACTAGTACTCCTTTTTTACCGATTCCGCATCAGTAATATATATTATAATTGTATTATAAACTATAATGATATATTATAATATATAGTGATATAATATTAGTATAACTATTAATACAATAGACAAAATGATATAAGATTTTAAAATTTAATATTATATTAATTAGTAATTTATAACTATTTTATATATAATTATATATTATATATAAAAATTATATACAATAGAATAAATTTTAAAAATATATATATATGACCGATCTGGTCTGGTCCGGTTTTAGAAAAAGAAAAATTGAAACTAGATTAATTTTGACCGATTTTAAGAAAAATAAAACCAGTACCAGACTGAACTAAACTCGAGACCGGACCAATCTCACCGGTTTGGTCTGGTCCAGTTTGGTCCAATTTACCAATTCACCAAATTTTTTTACACTCTAAATTTAAATACTTTTTAAGAGTCATGCCACAATTATAAACAAGCTCTTAGAGTTTCTAGTGTAAAAAAAGATGACACGTAAAGTTGATTCTAATATATACATTGAGCATTTGATATCGTACGTACAATAAATTTATTAGAACAGTGATAAATGATTCTATTTATGTGCCCATATCTCTCGTACTTTTACTCTAATTCTTGAATTTCAAAAAGTAACTCTAGAAAAGTTAATTACTTAAAAAGAATAATGGTTAAAATTAAAATAGAACACAAAGATAATGATTTAATGTTGATATGATGAAGTCTCAACGTCCATTTAACTTGAAAATGATCGTGAACATTAAATAAGTCTACATGATAAAAACAAAAAATAAAATGCTTTGAAGAATTTTTTAAAAAAATGTTAATGATTAAGACCGAAGCAAAGAAGTCAAGGAGGTAGAGGCGTGATGTTGGTTAGGGTTGCCGCGTCACCGAACCAACCCCATGCCTTACGCAAAGCCACCAAAGGATACTCCAATGGTCTTCGGATTGACCAACTCAAACCAAACTCAATTCAAAGATTTAGCAGCCCTCCTCAACTCAATTACTGTTGTTTTTGTTGTTTATATCTTATAAAAGCCATGCATGAGGCATCGCAGAAGCTCACCCCTTGTGGTACTCTATGCTACTAACCCATGTACAAATCATTTGTACAGTCTTAGATGAACATCATGCGGTCGAAAAATTACATTTATGAATAGGCATGGAGGACATAACAGTATTTGATTCGTAAAATAATTTAAATTCTCTTTCAAATGAAATCATATCACATCAATGATGTGCATAAAGGTGTATCCGCAGCCCGCTTACAAATAAAAAAGCTTTATAAAATTAGATTATTTCTTATTTAAGTGATATACTTTTCTTTACTATCGTTTGAATGAAAAATAATAATAGAGAAGAGATACAGTTCTCTCTCAAATTAAATGATAAGTACTAAGTCACCATTTACATTTAATTCTGTTAGCTAGGTAACATGAGATGTTGGCGGAATAATGATTGAAAAATGAATTGATATTAGGTATGAAAGAGTAGTAGAATACAATATTCATTAATTCTCGAGCTTTTGGCTAGTTATAAACGTCCTTATTGATTATTCTTTTTGCCATAACCATTTTTGAGAAGGAACCTTGCATTTTCTTACTCTAAGCTATTTCAAAAGTGACAACTATGTTGTTAAAGATTAACCCATATATACGCGCGATTATAACTTTTGCCTTTGTGTACTAGTGGAAGAATATACAACTTGACATCAAAAATGTCTTTTTGCTTTAAAAACTTGTTTGAAATTGTGTTTATGTGCCAGCGCCCTGAGTTTATTAATCAATATCTTCCTCATGATGGTTGTAAATTGAATAAGCCATAAGGTATTGATCTTCAAGATTTGATCGATTCCACTCCACTCATTTCTACTTGGATTATTGTTGTAGAAGGTCTTTATTGTATCCATTTTTATGTATCTGTCATCAACTGCATGGTTCCTTGATGCTTCTACTGATCATCTTTTTATACCTTGATTATTGTATCATACTCAAATTAGCTTTTCATGAAGTATACATCGGATGTTCTTGACCATGCTCACATGCGTGCAAGCCAATTCTACTCTATCGCCAAATTAAACACCAGCAAGTCCATCTGATCTATTATCTCGTATTCTGATCTTGCTGATCAACACCTATATATGCAATATTGTGGAAATATAAATGACCCATTTCATGTAGCAAGCTACTGAAGAATCCTTCACCATGTGGATCGCATGATAAGTTAGGCATGCACCTTTTTTCTTCAAGTCGTATGGGCATTTTTGCGTGCAAATTGGGTTGGCTACCCCACAAGAAGGTGTTCTACGAATGGCTCAAGTACTGGGGCCAAGTATACAACTGTACATGGCTTCTACAATTGCTGAATTTACTTGGTCAACATTCTTATTTTGTGATCTTGGTGTTACATACATGTCATCTCCTCCAACCCTTCACTACAATTAATTATGTTCTCTTTGCATGACAATGAACCTTGTCTTTTATGAATACAGAAAACACATTGAAATTGATTACCATTACATTCAGAAGTGTGTAGCCCTTGACATCTTGTAGACTTAGCAAGTGTATGTCCTTCTCATCTCAACTTTCAAACATATTTACCTTAGCCTTGATCTCTTTTAGTTTTGGGACAAACTCAATCTTGTATAGTCGTTAAGGCGTGTTATAACCACCAACTCCGAACTGCTTCGAGTTCCTATAAAAGAGAATAAGGTGGTAGTCAGGTGTGTCCGCAACATCTCTGATACTAAAGTTAGGATATATTTTGTATTGGAGAAAAGAGAGAGAGTAGAGAGTTAGTTCAGAGTGATTAACCTTATTTCGTTATCGGCTTTATGTGATTTATAATCTCCTCGTTGATATCTTATCTGCTCAAACTACCATAATGTAGTCTCTGGTCAGCTATAAGATCTTTAGTGGGGATTCCAAGCTTTTGCTCCATGTTAAATGTATTTAATGTGACATGAATTTTTGCACATCACTTTGGCCAAGGCCTTCTCCTCACTATATCGGGCTGGATTAGATGCACTCGATTCTAGGCCCCAAAGATGCTAAAGGCACAAGCCTGGTGCTATGAGCGGAGAAATACCCTTCCAGTTAACCCTCAATTATTACCGTGTGAATGGTAGGAATTATTCTTTCTGTGCCTTGATGTTTACATGCCCCCATGATCATTTCTCGCAATAGCTTGCACTTCTATGCCTAGGGTAACTTGTGATGATTCATCTCCCACGTCCAATTGTGCGGCGGGAGTTATGAGCATCATTTCTGGCATGCCACCTTCCCTGACACTTGTCACCTTTCCATCGAAAATTGTCCAATCGGTTCCACAGACCTATTTGTATCCTTAGTTTAGGTTTGCAAACTTTCTCTTCCTGCACTGTCATTTCTTTCCTTTCCATTGTTCCTACGCTTTCCCTTTCCTTGTTCTTCTTTCTCGTCCTTCAACAATGCTCCCTAAGAAATGGTCTCCAAAAAGGCTTCCTGCCTCTCTTCCTTAGAATCACATCCACTGCGTCCCGAAGCCCCCCTTTAGGTTTGGGTCGCACGTCACAAGACGCTTCCCAGCATTTCGAGGGGTACCACTGGACTACATCCATCTCTCATTCAGATCTAAACTTTGTTCATGCCTCGTTTAGGATATTAGACTACATTATTCTGGAGGTGCCAGTACCAAGTCAAGGTGTCATGGACTCAGAGGGGTTCGCCGAGAAGGTGGCTTTGTACCCCATTATGTTCTCAAACAAGATGCGACTCTCTTTTTGTCGCCCCATTCGAGACATTTTGGATTTTGTCAGGCTAGTCCCAACGCAACTTCACCTCAATGCCTGGAGGATATCGATGTCTTACTACGTTGTTTGGCACAGAGGTGTTGCTTGATGGGGGTGAAGAATATCCTGACCTAACAACTAGGGAGTTTTTCCATACCCACCAAATATAGGGTCGTGAGGGCAATGTGTATAGTTTTAGGTCTCAGCCTAAGTTTTGGATTTCCCACCTTGAACAATGGTTCTTTGGTGTTAAGGATTGGTTTAGGAAGTTCTTTTTCGTGTCAGGAGGTTGTTGGGAGTTTCCAACTGGGGAAGTGGTCTGCCAGAAGTTCCTGGTCTGGGCCGTGTGGAGGGTTGTCTTTGATGACAAGGAGTTCATGATAAACTTGTCTGCCCATGAGTAAGTTTGCATTAGCAAGGTTTATGCCTAGATAGAAGGGCATCAGGAGCAAGACCCTGTTGACGAGAGTGAATATTGAACAATTTGCAGTGATGCCGAATCGGTTGGGGGTTTCTGGCCCTTACTTCCTAAGAGAGGCCTTCGATTTCTATGGTAAGAAGAGGGGGGGAGGCGTTTGAGCCAACCCTCATGCACTCTGCATGTCGTGTTGGCAGGGACATTGCCCCATCTGACGCTGCAGGTTGAGCGTATGAGGAGGGCAGTGACACAATGTGACCCATCCTTGCCAAATGACATCCATGTTCTTATGGTGCAAGTAGAAGTCGATTTCGTAGTTGTGATTGGGCTCATCCGCCCCTTTTCTAGCCCACAGGCTGCTTCAGCATGACATCAAGCTCTAACTCTTACCCCGCCAGGCGATCCGATCATGCAAAGTGGGAACTCGACATGGCTTTCTTCGCGGTCTTCCTTGATCTCATTCTAATAGGTTTGGTCATATGTGATTCGAGGATATACTTCTTGATAATTGAGATTCGAGGATCCCATATGTGATACCCCCATATTGAGTGATGAATTAGGTGTATTAGATACCACATTGCTTGGGAGGGGGAAGTTATTGCTCTTTATAATGATTCCAATGGGACTCTAATTGTACCATTGACTAGTCTTTTTAGAGTATATGCCCATAAGTGGATTGGGTCTTCTCTAATTTTAGACCACCATTACCCCGACGTAGACCACCCTCTGTTTGCACCCCTTCGAGACGTCCCATGCCGACGTAGACCACCATTGAACTCATTTTAGAGCTAATAATGTGTTTGTATATATTCTTTATTTTATGTCATATATAATAACATTATCAATTTATGTATGCATTACAATTCAACATGTTATAGGCTTTACATGTTAGTTGTTATTATATTTATTTAGTTATATATCATAGTTTATTTATAGTTTACCTTACATAATATGTTTAGCTATGTTATCAAGGCATGTATAGATTATTTCTTATAATTAGTTATATATTTAGTTATTTACTATTAGTTTAAGTTTATTGTAAATTATATTCTATCTAATTGACACATGTACTCATATATCGACTAGTTATAAATCTTTTTAATTCAGTACTATATATATAACAGGTGTTATATATATATTTGTGCATTGTCGTGTGGATTATATACTAATATTATGTGTATATAGGTGTAATACATGTTTGTGAATATTACCAAAACGAATACCATCAATTTCCATCTTCTTTACCTCCATCATTAGATCAATTGAATTTTAAACTAATGCAAAGGCAGAGAGAGAGAGAGAGAGAGAGAGAGAGAATCCTGGTTGGAATATAGAAGGTAAAGATGGAAAAAGAATGAGCCATTTAGTCTGGGGCTTCACACAAAAGCACAAGTTATATGGTGGTAAGTACAATCTTTACATGTGTGTGTGTGTGTAAACATGCAGATATGTTCTCTTCTTCTCAAAGGTAAAAAAAAAAAAAAAAAAACACTCAAACCACTATTAATGTTATCAAGTCGAGCTCAAACATCCACTAATCAGCTCGACTCAGCTTGATCGCAACCCTTTGTGACCGGAATTACAATCAATGAAGGTGAGTAATCCTCTCAAATCCTAATTTTCTACTACAGAATGTAATTGAGAGATTATTACCTGTGCAGCAGCACTCCACAGTTGCTGTGTCTCTTCTGAATACCAAGATAATGTGTACTCAAGAATTGAATGGAGTGAATGTGAGATTATGCACCCAATGAGCTTCTTTATAGCTGCCCCAGTCATGGAACGAACCCTACTATCATGATCATTGGCTAAGCAAACCACCAAATGTACAAATAACGTCTGTGATTGCTCATCCACATTTTTTCTTGGAAATTTGACAATGATTGCATGAAGCATTTCAAGCACAGCTTCTCTTCCAGTTGAATGCTCATATCTGCAGGAGTTATTTAGTCACTTTAGGACATATAAGAGAATTTTTATTTCAATTTTTTTTATCAGTAAATAATAATTTTATTGTTGATGGAAAGTAGGCTTTTTTCATCCAAAATTTGATGTCAAATTCTTGCCTTAGATTTGAAAGCAGAAAATCTAGGTGTTGTTGCAGACGTTTCACAGAAAGCTGATAATCAAGTAAAAATTCCAATAAGATTTGACTGCATTTCTTGCGAATTGAATCCACTTGACTAGTCACCATCAATTCACCAACTTGAGTTACAAGATCATATATCTCAGCAACAAGAAGCTCGCGGCTGACAATAGCCTTTAAAAGTGAAAGGGCAAGATTAGAAGGATTTTTTTCAATATCAACAAAGAGGGGAAGCTGAATTAAATGGTGCAACTGATCTGATGAAAGGGTGATTCTGGTGCTCCGTAGAAGCACAGCCAACAATCTCAGACATGACTGCATTAGAAGACTGCTGGAAGTTACTGAATTCTGTGCAATAGCCAAGACTGCTTCCTTTATTTTATCAGCTTGGGATTCAAGGGATGGTAAAGGCAGCCTTACCAATGGAGTGAGGCAACTATGGGATGCAGATCAAATATCTTCAAACTTAGAATTCAAGCAAAGAAGCATGACAAAAGGATCCAGCATTGATAACCCGTGTTCACATTTTCCCAGTTTCAAGCTTTTGATACGTTTGTGCAATATCCTGAGAGCAAACACAATAATAAGATGACAAGATACATTGAGAATCTGGCCCGAAGTATTCTTTTGCATCATTGGGAGCACTGTTTTACTAAGAGATGCCTGTATCTCAGTTAACATAATAGAAGTACTGCACTCCTGTAAAATAGCTGAAGAACCCCTACTGATGGTCCCTTCACCAGTACCATTCTCCAAAGATTCATTCGCTTTTTGGCTGTTACTAATTTCTGAAAAATGAAAATTTTCCAATATAGAGCAAGTAAGTCTCAAAAAGAGCTTTTGCTTGTCAGGATTCTTCGTCACCCCTTGAAGGCATCAAACTAATAATCCATAGTATGAATTCCATTCAACATGATCAGAAATTGAAGCTAGGGCCTCTATGCATGCAGCTCTAACATTTTCTCCTTTTCCTTCTTGTGCATCAAACAACATACTATAAAAGAGAGGCACGAAGACTTTAATTATAATTCCCTGAAGCAATAACAGCATAATAAATTCAGTAGCTTGGCAGTTGGAAGAAGTGACAATGACAAGCAAAATAATATAAATACCTCTGACATGTTGCCTGTATTGAGAACATTTCTAAAACGAGACAATGCCCTTGCTCTCCTGTGTCTCTGAAAGAACAATGTGGACATATCAGATGACCAAGTACCTAGCCAAATGTGTTCATTGAGCTACAGTTGCTCGGAAAACAACTAATGATGGAAATGGTTCTTAATGGTTATATCAAACTGATATATTTTGTTCCAAATAGAAACAATCGAGACAAGAAAGATGCATCTCTTAATGTTGGAGAAAAGCAATGCAAAAAATTATCATCATTTTGTTGAGTCCTTTCAATTATAAAGAGACGTTTATTATAGAGAATCTAAGACATAAACAGCTCTAATATTTTTTTTCAGGTAAATAAACAGCTCTAATAATATATGTAAAACATGAAATGAGTAGTGTTCAGAAAATGATAACAATAGAAACATGTCAAGCCTTAAAATGATGACTATGGAAACATATCAAGCCTTAAGCAGGATAAAACACAGAAAACTCACTTGTAAATGAACAATATTGTTGAAAAAATCGACTTCAGCATCTTTACCGCACAGAGCCCTCAATGAAGTAAGATTTTCTACTTCTGGAAGTTTCAACACCATTTCTCGTAGTAAATCTATCCATTCCTGAAACCAAATCAGTCTAGAATAAAAACCATGCCAATACAAGAGAGTTCACTTTTTGCAATTTCAGTTAAATCATTTAATTATAAAATCATTTAAAAAAAAATTTTTTCAGACTGCGAGAAAATAAGAGAGTTTACCATATTGAATTTATTACATCATGCACACACGCAGCAACATAAACATATAAATTAGGTAAGCATGTCTCTCTTTCTCTGTCCTTGAGGATATATTAAGTAGAGTCATCAAGTCATGAGATGGCAACGGGAACTGCATACCTTCTAGACAGTAGTTTCTCAGCTCAAAGTAACATCCATATGTTTCAAAAGGAACGTGTTTATTATACGCTGAATAGATGCTCTTGTCCAACAACCATTATCAAGCATAATCAATTTAGAAGTCATTTCTTGCTGACCTTTTCCATCTTGGCAAAGAATCAGGGCAGAAAATTCAACAAACGAGAGCAATGACCTATAAGCATTATGCCTTAAGATCAATTCTTCAGAAGACATGTCATATACACAATGTGATAAAATCACCAATGCATGATCCTCTTGAATACTATAGAAGAGATTGACGCAAATCTACTCATAAGCATTTATTATGGTGTCATAATCAAGGCTACCCAATTCAGGAGAAGAAGTAGCATTCAAGTCACGAACAAGTTTTGCCTGCATTCCAATCACGAATTAAGAAAACAGAGACAATTGGGATTCAGAAATCAATTGGAATCAACAAAAAGCAATGCTCAAATACAATACCATGGACAGGATAGTAGGATCAGCTTCCGCAAGAGAATCAAGAAGATGACAAATAGACAGCCGCATCTCCAATTCCACAGAACCAAGTAGCGGGGAAACTGCCGTCAAAACCTTTTTAGTACTGTCGCTTCCTGACGCTGGAACAATTTCTCGAATGACTTGCACGGCTTCAGAACACAGATCTGCAAGAAATTACAGAATTTCAAAGAACAAGCAAAGATTGATGAGGTTAACTACCAAAATTTAAATTTCCAGAGTTATACTTACGAGAAACTTTAGCTCTCTTTGCTATGAATGGGAGCAAGACATCTACAAATTTTCTTGCTAGCAACGGGTCCTTTATATACTTTGATAATAACTTGAAAATTCTTATGTCCCTCTCCCCAGGACATTTGACCAATTTCCTGGTACAGAAAAACGATGTCATAAAGGGGACTTTCCAATCTCGGCAAGTCTAAAAAAGGACTGCATCAAAAAAGAAGTTTCTCCTTTTTCCCAGAAATACTAATTTAACAAAAAAAAATTAAACTTCTTCGTGTACACATAAGATATATTTGGAGTGGCAGGTGCTGACTTCAACAAGAGCACACAGAATTGTTTTTGAACTAGAATTGTAAAGTTATCGTTTTAACTAGAATCATAAACTGACTTAATTACAAAGAAGACCATACATACCTCTTTGTTGCACTATCACTTTGAAAAAGGCAATGCAAGCTGCAGATAAGTGCCTCAAGGTTTGGAAGTAAAACTCTTTTTGTACTAGCATCTTCATCCCCGAACTCACTATCAAGATTCAACAGGTTCTCAACGAACTTAAGAACACATGAGACAATAGCTTCAGAAGCTGACTTAATACTAAGCATTGAAAATATATCACGAACGAGATTCTTTTCCCTACTCAAGAGTGATACAAGCCTGTGGCTTCTACTCACCGCAACAAAGCAAGAAAACAGCGAACTTGGTTTCTCACTGCTGGAACCCTCCTGTTTGAAACCATCAACTAAAGGTTTCACAGATGTAAAGAATAGGTCCCAGAACTCACAACCAAATTCATAATCTTCATACTTTGTCAAGGAAAAGAGAGATGATTTTCAGGCATAGAGACCTTAAATCTTTGAACTGCTTCACAGTGCTGCTTGTCTGCACGTTGGCTTTTCATCAGTAAATTGCCATATAATTTTATTTATTTTTTGATAAGTAAACATCTACAACTGAACTAAAAGAAGTACAGGATTTCCCTTGAACTCTTATTCCATTAGCTTAAAATGTAAGGAAGAAATAAAATGTATTGGATTTGAGGATGCTATTCTGAAAATTGGTAAGAAGCAAGCAATTAAACGCAAACAAGGAAGATAACTAAATGTAAGAAAGATAAAAAGCTTCTGTAGTACGGGGGAAAATTATAATAACAATATTTGTGGTTGATAAGTAAAAATTAAAAATATTGTAACAGCATTTTCCCTATTTCTTTTCAATTAGGGTAGTCGTTATCAATCAACTATAACAAGGAGTTTAATAACACTTGAGATTCAGCATTAAGCATGATAAACACAGTACCGTGACATGACTTGCTGGTGCACTGTCTTTGTTGAGTAAAGTTAGGTCAGCAACAGAATGATCATCGCGTGAGGATAATCCATCGCACTTTGCAGCATCAATACTTGATGTGCAGCTTCCCAAAACCCGAACAACACATCCCATTAATATATCAAGAAAAGATCTGATGTGGAATTCATCAAAAACTCCTAGGATTTCTTCAATCACATGCATAAAACCATATCACTTCTTCCAAGACAGGGCAGTTATATTATCCACAGTAAAATACTTTAAGAAACTAAATCCTTGAAATTGATCCATAGAATTTTCGGGTGAACTATCAGTATCTTCTGAACTAATTTGCACTGGCCTTATTAACAATGCAAAGAAAAGTGGAAGCTCCATAATATCAAGTCCAGCAATGAAACCAAGAACTGCCTTTCTGTGATGAACACTTGCATTCTGCATAAAAAGTGACATTATACCTACTTAAGGATATGATGATGAAAATTTAGGAAGAAAAGGCGAGGTAGAAAACCCTGAAGATGTAAACAAATTAGTACAAAAGAATAATTATCTTATAATTCAACTTTCATATACCTTTCAAGAGGCAAGTGACTTCAATTTCCTAACTTTTGGCATTAGAAGGTGGATGACTATAGGCACAACATAATGTCTGTGCTGTTCTTCAATTAAATTAGATTCTTTTGACAAACTCCAAGTAGTCAGTTCTTCTCGCAGATATCTAACACTAATCAAGTTCCTCAGATGCTGATCATAGGGAAGCAAGAAATCCTCCTTCCAAATTAACAGGCAATCAAGAACCTTCATCCGTATTTCAGCATCATTTTCATCCAAAAGCCTAACAGAAACATCAAAATATTTAAGTAAATAAGAACTCACTGCACTCGAACTGAGACTAAAAAATGGAAAGAACAACTAATACAACAAGAATAGATGAGCCCCAAGTAAACATACAACTCGTCATACATGTATCTTTTTGCAAGATACAAAAATTTGCTTGTTTCTTCAGGCTGGGATTCTTTACCATGAAGTGATTTGTTATAAGAACTCAAAGCAGCACCAATTACACTTTGCCATGTTTGTTTAGGAAGACCTGCTACGGAGCCTGAAAAAAATAACAAAGATTAATACACTGATGAGTCTCATTAAGTGCATGAACTCTTTATGCAAAAAAACAAGAGAGACATATTATATACCGTCATTACAGAGACATGGGAAAGTTATACCAGGGTTCAAAGTGAGCAACAAATTACATCCAAATGATTGAGGTGTCATACCTGCTTCAATCATCAGTAGCCGATCAAGTGCATCAATCAAATCTATTAAATAGGATGACATCTCTGGGTTATCAATCATATAGGGATAGCAGATAATCATTCCCCACAGCAAAGCTAACTCAGTCTCATGAATATGACTACACGATGAACCCCATGCACAATGTCATTTATTGCCCCAATCCAATAGCAGATAGCTTGCTGCAAAAAACTCTAAATCTTTGAAGAAACTTCTCCAGATGTGCTGTCTGAGAAGTTGGACCCTTGCACTTTTGCTTCCATTATTTGACAGAAGGACAGTAATAGAAATAAAACCTCTTCTTTTGAAGTCTCTATCAAATCACTCAACGCACTGAAATTCCAATCAGAAAGGTCAAGACCGTCCCAGAAAACAAACCAAATCGCATACCAAATACTCATATGAAGCCATTCAGCCTTTGAACACTCCTTTTACTCATTTGGAGCATTACATCAGGAAGAATCCTGCATAAACTTAACGGCTCAGATTTTATACATGCATAAAAACTGAGACTTTTTAGCACTTTAAAACCACTTTCACTCATTTGGAGTATGATATCAAGATGAAATCATACAAACAAACTTGGAAATGAAAAGTCCCAGTAAGTACCTGAATGTTGACGACAAGACTGTGAACTGAGAATGCCTCAATGGACCAAAAGTCTGTGAGCTTGAGAATTCTCCCCTACTCATTTATGGCCTCAACATATGAAGCATCTGTTCTGCAGGGTAAAGGTTTCAGTATCTCCCTATCCCCCCAAGGGCAATAAAATGAGATAGTTCTCCACTTTCAACTAAGCTTCAAAAGTGCAATTTCCTTCTTTGCAGCTTGTAAAAGACTGTATCCAGGATCTTTCTTTAAACCTTTACCTTTTACCAAATTCCACATCTTGGAAGCATTGTCCCATTGGCCGCACGCAGCATATAAGCTAGCTAAAACAACATAGTTAACTGAATTCTTGGGATCCATTTTGAAAAGATTAATGGCTGCTATTTCCCCCATTGATAAATTATAATAGGTGCTAGATGCCCCAAGAATGGCACCCCAAATCGAAGCATTAGGTTTGATTTTCATCTCACATATCAAATTATAGGCTTCTTCTAACTGGCCTCCACGTGCAAAGAGATCTATTATACAAGAGAGATGCTCCGCTTTAGGCAAAATGTTGTACTTTTTTACCATACTATTAAAGCATTCTGATCCTTCACCAGTCAATCCACTATGGCTACAAGCAAAGAGAAGAGTCAAGAATGTAACATCATTCGGCCTTAATCCTTCATGTTCCATCTTCTTATAAAGTGCAAATGCTTTATGTCCAAAACCATGTTTCCCATATCCGGCAATCAATGATGTCCATGAAATCACATTTTTCTCCTCCATCTCATCAAAAGCATGCTTTGCATCTTCAATTCCTCCACATTTTGCATACATATCAACAAGGGCATTGCCCACAGCCACATCATAACAAGATTGAACTTTTGAAACGACAGCATGAACTTGTCTTCCAAAGCTTAGTGATGATATATTTGCACATATATTAAGCATGGAGCAAAATATAACTTCATCCATTTCAATGTGCATTTGAATTACTTCCTTGAAGAGTCTCAGTGCATCTCCACCATGGTTAGCTTCGTGTGCAAATCCAACTATCAGTGAAGTACAAGATATAATATCTTTAGTTGGCAAACTCTTGTATAAATGATAAGCACTTCCTACTCTTCCACATTTTGCATAAGCACCAATCAATGATCCAATCAAAGCATTTTGTGATCTAAAACCCAAATGGATAATTAACCCATGTGTTTGGTTGATCTTCATGAGACTACTGTGAGTAGCACAAGCTCTCAAGACGCTTCCCAAGGTGAAGCCATCAGGAATCAGTCCTATTAAGATTCAATATTGAAACATCGAATAAGGGTATCAAAACCCACAACATAAGATTACAAAAAAGCATACAAAAAAGAAAATTGTTCCTAGTAACTTTAAAAGAAACTGGAAAACAGTTGATCAGGATATTGTCCAAATAATATTTTAGGGTCCATTCAAATACCACGAGACGTGGCACACTGGATGTGTGCCACATAAGTGTGTGGGATTCCTTTGTGTCTATAGTGTTTTACATACAAAAATTATGGGCTTAAGGCATCAATTAAGTTAAATGAGAGAAAGGAAAAAGAAAAAGAAAACAAGTGAATGCCCTCTCTCTACCCAAGTTGTATAGATGCTAAAAAGGGAAAATAAACAAAATTTTACCACTAATGTCTTCCTGTACGCTATATGTCTTCTTGAATGTATTTTTCTTCTTCCTCAAAACAGAAACCAAGGGTATATTGACCATCATCTCAAGTCTATTCAATTAATTTTCTTGTTCTTNTTAAGAGAGTATGGAGTGATTAAACTATAGATGAAGTGCTCTAGACTTGTCTGAATTCCATGCATGCCGATGGCATCATTCAGCAGAGAGGGATTTTGTTTTTTTTAAATAGGTAATAAAGATGCTAACCAATTGATAGACTATTTCACTAAAGGATATTTATGTAGGAACACAATATGGAGCAGAATTTGATTATGAAGAGAATATGCCAGAAGATAAGAGTAGCAA
Source organism: Carya cathayensis (assembly GCA_011037825.1). Lineage (NCBI taxonomy): Eukaryota > Viridiplantae > Streptophyta > Magnoliopsida > Fagales > Juglandaceae > Carya > Carya cathayensis. The sequence continues at coordinate 599,875 of QGSO01000260.1, forward strand.
TTCTTAAAACAATAATGAAGAAAAAGACAACACTCAACAATTTTACACGATTGTTCCTCAAAGTGGTGACACCCCCCCCCCCCCGGCGGGCCCCCCCCAAATAACAAGCTGCTAGAGACACAAATGAATCCTACACACTAATGTGGCGCACTACCAGTGTGCCACGTCTCTCCTTTTTTTTCATCTTTTTTTCCCCCCCTTCTTCCCGTGCCTCTCCCCTCCTCCCATTTCCCTCTCCATTTCCCTCGCCAGCGGTCTGCCTCCCCTGGGGTGGTTCCCCGGCCACTGGACGACTGCCATTGGTTACACAAGCCACGATCGCCCCAGCCACGCCGCGACCACGACACAATGCACAAAACCTCTGCCCATGCCTCTCCCCTCCTCCCCTTTCGCTCGCCAGCGATTTTTGCCCCACTGGGGTGGTTCCCGACCACCCCAACCATACAAGCCACGACCACATGCTCCCATGCCCCCGCCAGTGGCTTCTGTCCACCTTGAGGTGGTCCCCGACCACCATGGCGGGCACAGAGAGGGGGAGAGAGAGGGAAGGGGGAGGAGGGGAGGGGAGATTAGGGGGAGAAAGAACTCAAGTCTATTCAATTAATTTTCTTGTTCTTTTTAATATTTTGATTTACACTCAACAATGTATTTCTTAGAAATTGTATGGTTCATTTGAATTTAATCAAGATATCTCTTCAAAAAATTCATTTAAACTAGTCTCCATCAGACTTTAATTTTTCCAAACAAACTATCTACGTTATAATGTTCTTGATCAGATCCAACGCGACCAAAAATAAAGACAATCACTAGAGTGTAATTATGATATGTGTCTGCTTCAGAAAATATGAATAAATGCATGTAGTCTCAACATCACAAAGATAGAGAAGAATACAAATAGAAGAAAAATGAAATCTAGAAGTTCAATGGAAAATGTTACACCTTCTCTCATCATTGAACGAAACATTTGAAATGACCCATCGGCAAATCCCTGAACAGCATATCCACCAATCATTGCATTCCAAGAAACTATATCCCTCTCTGCCATCATTTCGAAGCACTTGCAAGCGTCTTCCATTTCCCCACATTTCGAGTGCAAGTCAACCAATGCACTTTGCACAAACAAATTGTCTACAAACCTACTCTTGTGTACGCAGCCATGTACTTGCATCCCCACCTCCAAACACCGCATACTAGTACACGCCTTCAACACACTCGCGTAGGTGAACTGGTTGGCCTTGACACCCAACCCACGCATTGCTGAAAACATCATCAAAGCATTTTCATAATACCCATTTTGTGTAAACCCAGAAATCATAGCAGTCCAGGACACTAAATTTCTTTCACGCATTTTATCGAACAAGTTACGAGCTGTGTCCATGTGGCCAAATTTCGAATAGAATATTATCAGTTTTGTATTTAAATGTACATTTGAATCAAACCCATTTGTTATTAGTTGGTTATGAATCAAACGACCGCATCTTTCAGCCTTTGCGTCCATGCAAACCTGCAACATCTTCATGTACATAGAATAGTCTAAACGAGAAAAAGGGATTGACAAGATGGGTTTTAGAGTTTCATGCAATTTTGCCATCGCACAATACAGTGACTGGACTGTAATTTTATTGCTACCAAACGGAGCAAAACAGAAAAGGAAACAACGGAGAAGCGTCAGGTGGAACCCACATAGCCTATGCTACAGTCACCAGAAGGTGCCCAGAAAAGAACCTAAATAGCGCTGATAGGGAATAGCAATGGTAAGATACTGCCAGAAGGGAATACTCGTAGCAAGCTGAAGGGAACTGCAGTTCAGAGTCTACATGTGGGAGTTGTAGACGATAGGTACTCAAGACCTAAACGGTGTCGTCGTCGTCAGTGTTAAACGGTGTTGTGGTTGCTTGTCTTATATGGTGTCGTTTCGTTATGTAATTTGATATAGATGGTTGGTGCCGTGCTGTACGAAAGTTAGTTGTTTGCTTTTGACAAAAATTCTGTAAGCTTTAATTTACATTTTGCAAGAAAAACATAATCCGCAAAAATAGATCAAACTAGTTCTTGTTGTAGTAATTTTATTTGATGGTTGAAGGTTCATATATTTTGGTAAAAGCAATAATTAGTGCAATGCCTTTAATTCTCAAGCATCTCCTCGTTTGTTTTCACAACTCTTTTTAACTCATTTCATCACATTTTATTTAATCGTTACAAATTTTTTAAATTCTCATACAAAATAAAATAAATAATTTAATTTTTTCAATTTTTAAAGCAAAAATAATATTAAAAATATATATTTTAATAATATTTTATTTAATTTTTAACTTTCATCTCAACTCATCTTATAAGAAAATTTTTCCCCCACTTAAAGCCCATAAGGCAAGCTCATATAAGGGAAGCCCAACTCGATTGAATGGCCTATTCTCCTACTAAGGTCACTTGGCCCAAAAGCTTAAGCTAACCCACTACCACAATCATGCGGGAAAACCCATGGGCAAAGAGGGAAGGGACTTGTCATCCCAATACCCCCTATGGCGCTTAGCACTCAAGAACCTGCGCAGGTAGTTGTGCAACAAGAACCTGTGCAGATAGGTGTGCAGTATTAAATGGGATATGAAGGAGGGAACGCCACCGCCAGGGATCATCCTGCATTTAATGCATGTTAGGGAGCCTGCACAAACAATGAAGTGCTGCCTGGGGCGCCGTAGGACGACACGATCTTATCCTAATACTTTGACATGACCAATTTCTGTAATGATCACAAGCAAATTGTCTATAATGATTACTCGAGGTATACCATAACGGCATCCCAAATTAGTTCCACAAGATCCATGTTACACTTGAAGTCCAAAATTCGTTACAAACATGAGTGATATTTCTCAAATTACTCAACTTCGAGGTAATCCTAAAGTTTTAAATTTCGTACTATACTAACCCGTACGGATGAAATATAGCGTACCAAAACAATAACCGATACAAAAAAATTGAAAAATAGGTTTGTTTCGTACCGGTCTTCCTGGTGTGTTTCGGCCGGTATTTCAGATTTGGGTCGATTTTGGCCTCTATGTATAATAGGGATTGAATATGTGTGATCTGGGCATTTTTGTGGCTTCAGTAAAATGGCATGAGCATTTTTGTAGTCACGACAATTGAAAAAGTAGGAAAGTACATGTCCAGATTGTCCAATAGCTACTGCACGTCTGTGACTCTGCATTGCATTTTCTATTTTTTCAATTTCCCTCCCATTTCAATCTCAAAAGTACAAAATAATATGTCACAACATTAAATATTATGTCACAACAGTAGAAAAAGTAAAAAAGGTACTAATAATAAAATACTTTATTATAATATCTTGACCTAAACTGTCACTAAAATTGTATTCAAAACTTTGATAATCTGTTTAGAATCCCAAATTCGTTACAAGCAGAATCATACCTCTTTTCTCCTTTCTGTTGCCTATATATTTCCCTCCCTAACATAACAGAAACTGACAAAAGCTAGGGAGAGTATCGGACGGTCTGGACCGGCCCGACCGAACCGAACCGGACCGAGAATAGGTCCGATCGGTCCCGGTCCAAGCTTTAGTGGACCGATAGGTTTCGGTCCGGTCCCATTCTAGGGGTTTTTTACCCCAGACTGGACCAAATAAAAAAAATATAAAATATATTTTATTATTTATATGATATTTATAATTATGTATAATTAATTATAATTTTTATCTAACCTAATAGGTTAATATTTATAATACTAATATTTATAATTTTATACTAATACTAATATTTATATTAAGACTAAATTACTAATAGTCTAAATTAATACTAATATACTTATATACTATTATATAGTTATACAATATACTAGTCATAAATTCATAATAACTAAATCATTATAAGTCTATAACTATATCTAATAGTATTAGTATTAGTATTAGTATTAGTATTAGTTAACTTAATATCTAATATGCTAGTATTACTATATTAGTAATAAGATTATAAGAGTATTAGTATTAGTTAATTTAATATCTAATATGCTAGTATTAGTAATAAGGTTATAAGAGACTAAGAGTATTAGTATTAGTTAATTTAATATCTAATATGCTAGTATTAGTAATAAGATTATAAGAGACTAAGAGTATTAGTATTAGTTAACTTAATATCTAATATGCTAATATTAGTAATAAGATTATAAGACTATAAGAGTATTACTCTTATTTAATAAATGACTATAGTATTACATAGAGTATTAGTAAATATGTTGGGTTTGAAGACAATAAAGAGATATAGTAAATAAGACAATGAAGAGATATAGTAAATTAGTAATACTAGTTATTAGTTATTATCTATTAGTACTAGTTATTACATAGAGTACTAGTGTTACTACTAGTGTCTTATTAATTATAATAAATAAGTTAATAACTATTACTAATTTACTATATACTAATAGACTAGTAGTATTAGTATTTTTTTTTTTTTGATAGGAAATTATAACTTTTATTCATCAAACTCAAGCATTACAAAGATGAATCAACCCAAATAGCTTGGGAAATACAATCAGGTATTGAGTTCCACCAAATACAAATATCATCTAAATTCCATGCAAACTGAGCCAAGCAATGAGCAACTCCATTAGCTTCCCTTCCCTTATAGTGAATGGACCAATTTGGATACCTTTGAAGCAAAGATTTAACCTCTTTAATCAATCCACCCCATAAGGTAGTAGAATACCCTTCCTTCTCCAACTCTTGAACTGCTAACAAAGAATCTAATTCCACTTGAAGAGATATAATGCCAAGGGACACACATAATTGCAAACCCCTTAACATAGCAAGAAGTTCAATTTCCATAGGATCAGCTATAGCAGGTTCAGATTTGCTGGCTGCAAAAATAACCTTCCCTTCCTTGTCACGCAACACAGCCCCTATACCAGCTTTACATTGATCACTAAAGAGAGCACCATCAATGTTTAACTTCAAGACACCTTCTGTAGGAGGCTGCCATTGACACTTATATTTTTGCTTGATCTTCATGGCCTCTATTGTTGCTTTATGTTCCTGGTATAAGGTAAAATCATGCTCCATAACTTGCTGAATTGTTAGAATATTTCCTTCATATATACTCTGATTCCTTCTATACCAAAGCCCCCATGCAAGTAGGAAAAACTTCTCTAACTCTCCTGTTCTTCTTCTTCTGATTACAGCAGTAGCTAATTGTATAATTTGCTTCCTTTCTGTTACTTGAATTAAAGAAGGGAATACCTGACCAGCAATCAACCACTGCAGGACAATAAATCAGTGCATGAAGTAGATCTTCTTCTTCTGTTTGGCAGCAGTAACAAGTAGAATCTTGTATCACTCTACGAGTTTTCAGGTTTTGAAAGGTTGGAAGAATGTTCTTACACATTCTCCATGCAAAAACCTTAACTCTGTGAGGAACATACACCTTCCATAAGTGCTTCCATAATAATTTTTCATCTTCTGCTCTTGAACTTTCAGCCACATCTCCATTCTGCTCAATGGTCTTGAAAAATTCATATGCACTTTTAACACTAAAAATGCCACTTGTCTCATGCTCCCATATAAGCATATCAGGTATGTTATCCATAGGCAATCGAATACTTAGCACTTCAGTAGCTTCTCTTGGTGGCAAAACACTTCTCACCCTCTCAACATCTGTTCTGGCATCATCAGAGAGGATACTTTCTGTAAACCTGCTTCAGGAGGAATATCAACCACCATGGAAAGCAACTTATGTTTTGGTAACCAAAAATCAGACCAAATATTAATAGATAAACCATTGCCAACCCTCCATCTACACCCTTTTAGCAAACTGTTCTTAGTGTCCCAAATACCTCTCCATACATAAGAAGGATTTACACCCAATCTTGAATAAAAAAAACTAGATGTTGGGAAGTATCTTGCTTTAAAAATCTTATGTAAAAGGGAAGATTCTTCATGCATAATCCTCCACCCTTGCTTTGCTAGTAAGGCCTTATTAAACATTTGAATACTTCTAAACCCCATACCTCCTTCCATCTTTGACTCACACATCCTCTTCCAACTAATCCAGCTCAATTTTCTTTCATCTTGCTTCTGACCCCACCAAAAACTTGCCATTAGGCTCTCAAGTTCAGTACATAGGGACTTAGGCAACTTGAAGCAGCTCATAGTATAAGTAGGTATAGATAGAGCTATAGCTTTCAGCAACACTTCTTTTCCTCCTTGTGATAAAAGTTTTTCCTTCCACCCTTGCAATTTAGACCATACCCGATGCTTCAACACTGAAAAAGCTTGGTACTTTCCTCTTCCAACCATAGGTGGCAATCCAAGATATTTCTCATATTGCTGAAAGTGGTTAACTCCCCAAAAATGCATGATCTCCCTTCTCGGGCCTGAAAGTACATTATGATTGAAAACCATTGAAGTCTTTTCTCTATTGACCTTCTGTCCAGATGCTTTCTCATAGATATCAAGTCTATGTTGCAAAACTAAGCAAGATTGCATATTAGCTCTGCAGAATAGAATGCTATCATTTGCAAACAGTAGGTGATTTAGCTTAGGACCACCTCTACATACTTGAAAGCCTTCAATCTGATGTTGCACATTCGCCTTGTTCAGCAATGTTATGAGTCCCTCAGTACATAGAAGGAATAGATATGGGGAGATGGGGTCCCCTTGTCTTAATCCACGAGTTGGTTGAATTGGCCCCTTAGGTTCACCATTTACAAGGACAGAAAAAGAGACTGTTGTAACACAAAACATCAGCAATTGGATCCATTTTGAGCTGAACCCCATCTGTTTCATCACCTCCTCAAGATACTTCCATTCGATTCGATCATAGGCCTTGCTCATGTCCAGCTTTAGAGACATGAAACCATCTTTACCACTCCTCTTTCTTCTTAAAAAATGCACCATTTCATATGCTACAAGAACATTATCTGTGATTAGTCTTCCTGGTACAAAAGCTGTCTGTGATGGAGAAATTACAGTAGGCAAAACTGACTTTAGTCTATTGGCTAAGACCTTTGAGATTAACTTATAAATGACATTACACAAACTGATGGGCCTATAGTCAGAAACAAATTCTGGTAGTTTCTTCTTAGGTATCAGTGTGATATAAGTATGATTAATCTCTAAAGGGAAAGAACCAGTATTAAGAGCTTTAAGCACTGCATCAGTAACATCAGAACCAACAATAGACCAGAATTTCTGATAAAAGATAGAGGCCATTCCATCGGGTCCAGGAGCTTTTGTAGGATGCATTTCATCTAAAGCTCTCTTGACTTCCTCAGCTGTGAAAGGTACATCAAGTTGTTCTACCATCTGAGCATCAATTCTCCCATTCAGATCTTGCAAGAAATCCATATTACCTAGTTCCTCAGCTGCTGCAAAAAGATTCTAAAAATACTCATTTATAACTCTATCTCTGGCCTCATGAACTTGCCACCTTCCAGTTGAATCTTTTACCCCTTTAATGAAATTCTTCTTTTTCCTTTGGGATGCTTTATGATGGAAAAATTTAGAATTCCTATCTCCCTCAGCCAACCACATAACCTTAGATCTCTGTTTCCACATTATTTCACTCCTTTGTAGCCATTGTTGGACCTCCTTTCTTGCTTGTTGAATATGCTGTCTATTCAGTGATAAAGGATCATTCTGGTGAGCCATTCTGAGTTTTTCCTGAGCCAACCTTAAACTTCTTTGCACATTGCCAAAGCTTGCTCGATTCCAAAGTGATAGTTTTTCACTGCAATATTCAATCTTCTTCATAACTGTACTAAGCTCCTTTCTCCCTTCAACAGCTTTCCAAGCACCATCTACCACTTGCTTACATCCAGAATCTTCTATCCACATTGCCTCAAAACGAAACAATTTCCTTCTTGGTCCCTCTTGCACCTCATCTGACAGCTTTAGAATAATAGGCTTATGGTCAGAATAAGCCACTATTCCATGAATAACCACAGCCATTGGATAAAAAGAATGCCATTTCAAGTTTGAAAAGCATCTATCCAGCCTCTCACTAATTGTCTGTCCTTCTTCCCTCCCATTACACCAAGTAAAAGGACTGCCTCTAAACCCCATATCATGCACATGACACTCCTCAACCACATCTCTAAAAGCCTGCAAATGTCTTTCTGGTTTGGCTCTACCACCACTTTTCTCAGCATTACTCATAATCTCATTGAAATCTCCCAAAATAATCCAACCTATATCAGGATGAACTTTTAGAGACCTCAACAAAGACCATGACTCATGCCTTCTACTCACTTCTGGTTGACCATAAAATCCAGTTAGCCACCAAGAGTCACCCACAGCATCTTCCTCAGTTACCTCAGCATGAATATGGCACTTTGAAAAGCTTTGAATTTTGACACTATATTTCTTCTTCCAAAATAAAGCTATTCCTCCACTTCTCCCTTCACTACTTACAGCTAAACAACCAAAAAAACCCAACTTAAACTTCAACCTTTCCATAGCTTGAGAATGCATTCTAGTTTCTTGTAAAAATAAAATCTCAGGGGCTTCTTTTCTGACCAAGTCAGATAAAACTTGAATTCCCAATGGGTTCCCAAGCCCACGGGAATTCCAACTTATGATACTCATTGATCTCGGCAGGGCTGTTGAACAACCTCTGCCGATCCCAATTGTTTATTTCCTCTTCTAGAAAGAAAATCTTTATCAACATCAGTAGATAAAACTGTGTACTTACCTCTTTTATGTCCACTTCCAAGTACTTCATCATCATGAGTCCCCACCAAAGATCTCTTCCTCTTGGCATCTTCCTCAGCTTGGATTGGCAACTGCTCAGTAGAGGCATGATAAGCTGCCCTGGCTCTTTTCTTCCATATGCTTCTGGTACATCTTCTTTGCAGTAATTGAGCTTGATCACAATGTGACACAATCAGGTGGTCTCAGGATAATTGGACAGGCTTTGCACACTCCCCTCCATTTGCATCAGACAGCCCATATTCAGCCCCAAAAGGCCCATTGGAAAGCCCATTATCACATACTTTATGTATATGATCTTCAGTTACTAATTCAGATTCAAAAATCACAGCAGGCGTTATAACATCAGAAACATCCTGCTGACTGTTACATTCAGTAACTGATGTCTTCATACCTTCCTTTATTCCTGAATGAATGCTCCCCTCATTATGGTGCAATGAATAAGAACTTCCGTTACCTTTTGTAGCCTCAGCCACCACTGCACCACTGCACCACCACCTTATTCTGCTCCTGCATCACTCCATTTTTCATGGCTCCACCTTTGATTTTCTGCTCCTGCAAAGGTTCCCATTTCCTCTTGAAACTAGACTCTGCCCGCAGCCAAGCACCAAATTGAGGAGTTGCTTGAGGTTCCAGTTGACAAGTAGAATTTTCATGTATGACTTGACCACAATTGAAACAAAATCTAGGGAGCTTCTCATACTGAATAGGACACCACACTTTAGTACCTTGCACTGTGCAGGTTCTTCCTCGAGCCAATGGTTTTTTCAAATCAATCATAATCTTGACTCTGAGGCAACTACCCCATCCTACCTCATCATGATCAACATCCACATCTAAAACACTGCCAATAGATATTAGTTATATGTATTAGTAATATATAATATATAATAATAGATATATATTACTAATACATATAACTAATAACTATATGTAATAGTAGTATTAGTATATCTCTTCAAACCCCATATATTTATTAATACTCTATGTCATACTATATTAAATAATAGTAAAATACTCTTATATTAATACTCTATGTAGTGATATTAAATATTATATTACTAATACTCTATTTAGTTATAGTGATTTAATACTAACTTATTACATATTAAGTTAACTATACTAATACTATTATAAATTTATACATATATGATATATTATAATTTATACTATAACTCTTATAATATGTTAATATATTGATATATACTAGTGCTATATATTATAGTTAATAACTTAATAGTTATACATTAAAGGGTATAATAATACATTGATACTAAATATATATAGTTATAGACTTATAATGATTTAGTTATTATAAATTTATAATTGGTATAACTATATAATAATATTAGTACTTGTGACGCCCCCAAATCCCCACGCAAGGACAAGGGGAAATCGAGACGTCCGGATGGTGACAACATTAGTCCCCATCCTAACGATGAGTGCCAAGTGTGTGTAAGCAACAAAAGTGCACGAAGAGACACACAGCGGATAGCAAAAACATATAACTAAGTACCAGAATTTTTCATAGTTTAATACAAAGCTGTTCAAATCATACATAATAAAATATTACAAATACAAATATTGTTTCAAAGCCAACTCCAACGCATAGACTCCAACTCAAAACTCCGGCGGAGCCGCATCCTCGGGCTCAGCCTCCTCCTCCTCCTCGATCCCTGCACCAAAATCTACGGTACCAAAAATGGTGCCGCAGGTAAGTAAAATCCAAACACCACTAGATAAAAACATATTAAAACTCAAACAATATGCATGAGAGAATGCCAATGCACAAACCTATAAAACCGTATTTTTCCACGCATGCCAAAAATCTCATTTGGCCCAAAAACATGATCTTTACAAATGTTACGCCAAAAGTCCATTTGGCCCATATACAACTTAATCCAAATAACCCATTAATTCGTATGCACCATGACCTCCCCTAGGGGTCATCTGCACACCCTGGCTCCCGTGCCACACCGCGGGTATCCACCACGCGTATGACACCTAAACGAGCGATGTCTAGTTTTGCGCCCCGCGCGTTCGTAGCCAAGCATCATCTAGCCCTTGCCAGCGAAGGGCCATGGAGTCGGTGCGTAGAGTGATGCCCAGTTCCGCGCCCGGCGCGTTCGTAGCCAAGCATCCCCTAGCCCCCGCTCCCGTTGTCGCTCAGTTCCGTGCCCGGCGCGTTCGTAGCTGAGCTTCGACTCAGGGGACGTCACTTAGTATATTACGCTCCCGAGTGACCAGAGGAGCTTCACCGAGATAATACCCCATCCCGGCTTGGGGTCGTGGTACACACGCACCCGAAAATCCATTTACGCCAATAAAACATGATTTTCTCAATTCAAATAAAATGCACATGCATGCACCAGGTAAATGCAATCTCAATGCACGACACAACCAAGTAACCATAAATCAACAAATCAAGCAACTCCGTCCTTCATCCATCCAACCCCCGAACTCCTCGGACTCAGTCCGGAATCAACAAACCAACCAGATAATTTATTGTAAGAGCAAAAGACAATTAAATCTAAAAGTAGAGTTTGGAAAATACTTACAGCGCTATACGGTATTTTTTGAAAGCTCGTGGCGTTGCAAACGGCGGAGGAAAAGCAACGTAACAGTGTATTTTACACTGTGGCCGTGGGTAATAAATTACCCACTTTCGAACGGGGACAAACCAAGGCACGAAATTGATAGGGAATGTCCTTGAGATATTTATGAAGCTAAAGGAAGTGAGCTTTGGCCGTGGGTGGCAGTGGAAACGGCGGTGGAAGTGCAAAAAGGGGCTGAACGGAGTTGAGCTCGTGGGAGCTGCTCCGACAACGGATCGGGGCCGAAATTAGGTGGGTTAGGTTGGAAAGAGGTAGAGGAAGAAGCTGTGAAGGGATGGTGGCCGGAGGTGGTGCGACGGCGCCGGAATCAGTGAAAAACCGTGTGGCTTGGAGGAGCTCGTGGCGGCTAACGGTGGCTCGGATGGAGGTGAAACTTGGTGGGGATGTTCACCGGTGAGAGGGGAAGAAAAATGGGTGGGTGGTGTAGGCCACGCCGCCGGCGAGCGGCGGTTCTGGGCTGTGAAAGCAACCGGCGACAGGGGTGGAAAACAGGGCTAGGGCAGCGACTTTAAGCCGTACGTGGCGGCTAACGGCTGGTCCGATGGCTCTGAAAATTGGTGGGGATGATCTCTGGTGGGAGGGGAAGAGAATGGTGGGGGTGGTGTACAACACAACTGCCGGACGGCGGTGCACTGGCCGGCCGAAGTAGGGGCGACGGTGTAACAGCCCGCTAAAATTATCAGTTTTGGATTATTTCCCGACAGCAATCACATCTCTCTCATCTTTACCCTCATCTGGAATCACGCGTATAGATTATCTTTTCCGTAAATCACGTAATTTGTTCTTCATCGACAGCTGTAAAATCATGAGTCTTCCAAGACCACGCCTAGCCTTTCTCAAGCCCAAACTACCACTTTATGTGGTGGACAGCCACCGTACGCCGCCACGTACGTTCCTCCGACGCATGTTCGTGACGAACAACGAGCGACGCGCGGGTTATCCCGTCGATGGTATAACCTTCTATCTCTAGTTATTTTACGTTTAAAATAGTTAGTTGGTTGGTTTGTGAATTGTGTAGTTGTATTTGTGGAGTTCGTTGCGTAGTTGTGAAGGAAGTGTGGTTGTGAAGTGTTGAGTTTGATTGTGTATTTTGTGGACTGTGCTGTGAAGTATAGGCGTGAGATGGATGCCGTAGATGTGATACGGCGAGGTTGTGTGAAGAGAATACGCGTGTAGCGTATTCTGTGTAATGCAGCGACGCGCCGCGCGACGTGCGCTGTAATGATGTGTGTCGTAGAAGGAAGGGAGTACGCATGTAGTGTACTCCGTGTTGTATGGCGATGCATCGTGTGATGTCATCGTGTTGATGAGTGTTGTAGCGAAGGAAGTACGCGTAGTGCGTACTCCGTGTCGCGTAGCGATGCACTGTGAGACGTGTATCGCAGTGATGGGTTTTGTAGTGTGGATGGAAGAGAGTTCACGTGAGTGTACTCTGTATTAAGTCGTGAAACACCGGATGGCGTGTCACGAAGGGTTGGATGGCGTAACAGAGAAGTGTAGAGCATGGTGTAGTGTTGGGAAACTGTATGACAGTGTCCCGAAGCAGTGGTGTTATGGATTATAGTCTGGGGTGACTGGTGTCATCTTGTGGTTGACTATGGCTAGAGAAGAGAGGAATTTGGAATGAATTATGAACTTGTTAGTCTGGTACGGTGTATGTGGTGCATTAGAGTATATTAGAGAATTGTTTGTTGGTTATTATTGATAATTTTAATGAACTTGTTTTAGTGCAAAGGCTTTATGAAGTCAAATTATCTCTTCTGAGTATAGTGAAACCTCAAGTTGCCGTGGAGTTGCAAGTGCTCATAATATGACAATTGAGTTCAGAAGTGAAAATCTTAAGGACTTGAGTGTTCCTCTTCCAGCTGTTGTGCAGTTCCTCGTGTTTCGCACCCTTTTCTCATAGAACGCGACGATCGAGGTAAGTTAGCCTCTAACTTACTATCAGTTTATTGTGTATGTGTGATGTGTAAGAGAACTACAATTTATGTATGTATGTTATCGTATATGCCATGTCATGCTATGTCATTACATGTTTATCTGCTACGAATGATTTAATCTCTCATGAATAATTATCTGTTACATAATCTTTTCTGTCATACAATGATGTATGTTATAAGTATGCCTATGTTAAGTATGCCATGAAATGTTATGATTAAATCATATTGTGCCATTTACAAGTATACGCCATGTTAGAAAAGTATATGATATTAATTAATATCTCATGCATTAAGAAAGATAAGACATGTTATGTTACTTATAATACGTGGGGCCACAACAACTGTGGAGTACGTATTATATCTTATGTTATGTTATGATAATAGCGTGGGGCCACAACAACTGTGGAGTACGTATTATATTTATGTTACTTATAATGCGTGGGGCCACAACAACTGTGGAGTACGTATTATATTTATGTTATGTTACTTATAATGCGTGGGGCCACAACAACTGTGGAGTACGTATTATATTTATGTTACTTATAATGCGTGGGGCCACAACAACTGTGGAGTACGTATTATATTTATGTTATGTTACTTATAATGCGTGGGGCCACAACAACTGTGGAGTACGTATTATATTTATGTTACTTATAATGCGTGGGGCCACAACAACTGTGGAGTACGTATTATTTTTATGTTATGTGATATTCATGGGGCCACAACAACTGTGGAGCATGAAGTATGGGGCCACAACAACTGTGGAGCATACACTACATGAGACACAGCAATTGTGACATGTAGAATACGTGGGGCCACAACAACTGTGGAGTACGTATTAATGCACGTTATTAATCAAGACAATTAAATAAGATTCCAAGTTTATGTTAAGTCAAGTTTCAGATCAAGTTCATGTTATGTTATGCTCACGTACATGTTATGTTCATGTTCATGTTATGTTCCAAGTTCATGTTCACATCATGTTATGTTCACGTTTATGATACGTTCAAGCTCACGTTCATGTTATGTTATATTCATGTCCATGTTATGTTTCACGTTCATGTTATGTTGATTGTTCATGTTATGTTTTAAGCTTAAGTTCATGCCATGTTAAGTCAAGTTCAGTTCACGCTTAAGTTCTGGTTAAGTCATGCTATATGTCAAGTTATACTATGTTTATGTATGACTATAATTATGCATTTATGCTTTTACTGCCATGCATGCATTTTTAACCTGTGTATAAGTTTTATGTTAACTTACTGAGATTTGTAATCAAATCTCACTGTGGTAGTCCCAACTACCATTCCCCCCGAATGGTAGATCTTGTTACAGGACCCAATGGAGAATTGGAATCTGACCAACTGAATACGGTCGACTAGGCCACGGTGCGATGTTGATGATGGTATAGTATTTAACTTAGGTTAATACTTGTACTTTTGGAGTTGTATCTCAAGTATTCTTTTGATCACAACCATTTTGGACTAGTGTGGTGATCACGGCTTTTTAGTATGCCTTTATGTATGAATTATGTTTCAAGTATTTGGGATATATTTAGTTTGGTGCATAGTATTGCTAAAGAAAAAAATTATCCGCTGCGAATATTGCATAATGCTAGATGCATGTTAGGAACATTGCATCTTATATGTCATGAACGGGGGCAGGTAACCTTGTGTTGCATGTCTCGACGCTTCAAATGTCCGTTCAATCCCAAGCGGAATTTGGGGGCGTCACAGGTGGTATCAGAGCAATACGTCTCTGGGTTGTAAATCCACATGTCCTTAGGAAATGCACCAAATACTAGGCTTGAGATTTTAGTCTTCATTAGGCTTGAATTTCTTCGAGATATTGCGAAAACATAATATAAGTTCACATGTCAGTACAATATTGACTTCCAGATAGATTATATAGATGAAAATATGAGACATGTGCTGAAAGCATTGTTAGACACAACACATTGATCAGTTAGCAGATATTTTCGCAAAACCTTTACCAGAAGATAGATTATATATGATTAGAAGAGAAATAGGTATGAAGCATGTTACGAATATCTCTTAAAGGATAAAACCAGAGTTCATAAATATAAAGAGATATTTTTTTTAATAAAATGCTTCTACATAAACTTGAGGTTTTTAGCCTCATGTTGGAGACGCTCACTCTCTTCATACAATATCATATCATCCCTATTCATGGGAGCTGGCAAGCGGAATGAAGAATCCAGTAGAGTTTTCAGCTGTTTATTCTGCTGCCGAAGGATTCCTTCCCTGGTGTGAGACTCTTGAACAATTCGTTGAAGTACAACAATTTGTTCTTTAAGCCTTTCAACCTCTTGGTTTTTGGCTTGTACCCGCTGGGAAAAAGCAATTATAGAAGATGAGTAGCGAGTCCCAAGACTCACCAAGTCGTAGACAGCATCGGAGTCTGACTTATTAGCCATACTAGTATTTTCTTGCTGCAGCATGGCACCTATGGCAGCTGCAGAAAGGACAGGAGATTGAGGTGCTGAATACCTCATGGATGGATCTAGGGAAATGTTAGAAGATTGAGCCATTGAGAAAAGAACTGAAAACTTAAGGCGAGAATGTTGAAGGAATGCAGAGGAGTTATAGAGATGAGAATAAGTTTTGATGCATATTGGATTGAGTTGAAGACTGGCTTTATAGAGATAACATAAAGAAGAAGACAAACTAGTTTCTCTTCAAATCTTATTTAGTCAAAAGAAATACAAGATATGCTGGACACGCTTTGTCAAAAGTTTCTTACTAAGCCAGCTAGATTAACAGTAGTTTGTCCCTATTTCTCTAGAAAACGATGAACCTCTGCTGTTATCTGCCGATGTTGACCCTGTATCTGAATCCTTTCTCGTTCCAGCTCTTCTATTCGTGGTTGCAGATCATGAGCATACCAATCTGCAAATTTCTTCAACTCTTGGTTTTCTTGCTGTAGCCTTTTATTTTCTCTATCCTTATTAGCAAGCTTCTGTTGTAACTCAGATATTTGGATGTTAAGATGATCAATCTCACTTACCCTCGCCAGTAACCTCCGAGACATGATCGTAACAGAGGCAGCATATTGACTACTGAGCTTCCATGATTCTGTAATAATCTCAGAATCAGTCCTACTAGAAGAACAGTTCGCTGCTCCTATCGTAGTATTGACGACCTCAGGAGAAAAGATTGATGGTTGATGCGTCAAGGGTTCCTGATTCAAGTCTGGAACATTAGTGGAAGAGTTTTGCCCAGCCATTATTTTGTTATGGAAAAACAAAACACAGGTCAAGAAGCGATGTTTTTCTTTCCGATGGATGAAGATGATCCTGTTTCTTTATAGAAACTCAAAGCCTTCAATCACGGTTGTTATCAACATCAGGCGTTTGTTCAAATCGCCAGCTGTATTAAATTCATAGAGTAGGCCCCTAGACTTTGCAGCACTTGTCGGGTGACGAACGGTTCTTTTTTTTCAAACTATCTACAGTGTTTTAAGCGTGTTTTACGTTTGTACTTGCGTCGATTTCGAGGACGAAATCTTCTTTTTAGGAGGGGAGGATGTAACAGCCCGCTAAAATTATCAGTTTTGGATTATTTCCCGACAGCAATCACATCTCTCTCATCTTTACCCTCATCTGGAATCACGCGTATAGATTATCTTTTCCGTAAATCACGTAATTTGTTCTTCATCGACAGCTGTAAAATCATGAGTCTTCCAAGACCACGCCTAGCCTTTCTCAAGCCCAAACTACCACTTTATGTGGTGGACAGCCACCGTACGCCGCCACGTACGTTCCTCCGACGCATGTTCGTGACGAACAACGAGCGACGCGCGGGTTATCCCGTCGATGGTATAACCTTCTATCTCTAGTTATTTTACGTTTAAAATAGTTAGTTGTTGGTTTGTGAATTGTGTAGTTGTATTTGTGGAGTTCGTTGCGTAGTTGTGAAGGGAAGTGTGGTTGTGAAGTGTTGAGTTTGATTGTGTATTTTGTGGACTGTGCTGTGAAGTATAGGCGTGAGATGGATGCCGTAGATGTGATACGGCGGGTTGTGTGAAGAGAATACGCGTGTAGCGTACTCTGTGTAATGCAGCGACGCGCCGCGCGACGTGCGCTGTAATGATGTGTGTCGTAGAAGGAAGGGAGTACGCATGTAGTGTACTCCGTGTTGTATGGCGATGCATCGTGTGATGTGCATCGTGTTGATGAGTGTTGTAGCGAAGGAAGTACGCGTAGTGCGTACTCCGTGTCGCGTAGCGATGCACTGTGAGACGTGTATCGCAGTGATGGGTTTTGTAGTGTGGATGGAAGAGAGTTCACGTGAGTGTACTCTGTATTAAGTCGTGAAACACCGGATGGCGTGTCACGAAGGGTTGGATGGCGTAACAGAGAAGTGTAGAGCATGGTGTAGTGTTGGGAAACTGTATGACAGTGTCCCGAAGCAGTGGTGTTATGGATTATAGTCTGGGGTGACTGGTGTCATCTTGTGGTTGACTATGGCTAAGAGTATATGGATTGAGAAAGGAATTGTTTGTTGGTTATTATTGATAATTTTAATGAACTTGTTTTAGTGCAAAGGCTTTATGAAGTCAAATTATCTCTTCTGAGTATAGTGAAACCTCAAGTTGCCGTGGAGTTGCAAGTGCTCATAATATGACAATTGAGTTCAGAAGTGAAAATCTTAAGGACTTGAGTGTTCCTCTTCCAGCTGTTGTGCAGTTCCTCGTGTTTCGCACCCTTTTCTCATAGAACGCGACGATCGAGGTAAGTTAGCCTCTAACTTACTATCAGTTTATTGTGTATGTGTGATGTGTAAGAGAACTACAATTTATGTATGTATGTTATCGTATATGCCATGTCATGCTATGTCATTACATGTTTATCTGCTACGTATGATTTAATCTCTCATGAATAATTATCTGTTACATAATCTTTTCTGTCATACAATGAATGTATGTTATTAAGTATGCCATGTTAAGATATGAACTCATGAAATGTTATGATTAAATCTATATGCGTGGGCCACACAACTGTGTACATATTAGATATAATCGGCACCATGTTAGTATTATAAGTAATAGTGTATATATAATTAATATCTACATGCATTATAGATAAGAGTAAGTACATGTATGCGTGGGACAACTGTGGTACTTTAGTATATATCGTGGGGCCACAACAACTGTGGAGTACGTACTTATTATGTTATGATAATCGTGGGGCCACAACAACTGTGGAGTACGTTATATTTATGTTACTTATAATGCGTGGGGCCACAACAACTGTGGAGTACGTATTATTATTTATGTTACTTATAATGCGTGGGGCCACAACAACTGTGGAGTACGTATTATATTTTATGTTACTTATAATGCGTGGGGCCACAACAACTGTGGAGTACTGTATTATAGCGTGGGCCCAACACTGTGATAGTTATGTTACTTATAATGCGTGGGGCCACAACAACTGTGGAGTACTTTTGTTATATATGGGCACAACAACTGACATAACTCATGCAGAATTTGACATTGATATGGCACAACAACTTGGCGTATTTGTAGATTCATGGGGCCACAACAACTGTGGCGAGTATGGCCAACGAGATACTCATAGAACCAATTGTACTTAAATACGTGCACATGTGATGAATGTTAGGATTCATGGGGCCACAACAACTGTGGAGCATGAAGTATGGGGCCACAACAACTGTGGAGCATACACTACATGAGACACAGCAATTGTGACATGTAGAATACGTGGGGCCACAACAACTGTGGAGTACGTATTATGTTTTATGTTACTTGAATACGTGGGGCCACAACAACTGTGGAGTACGTATTAACGCACGTTATTAATCAAGACAATTAAATAAGATTCCAAGTTTATGTTAAATCAAGTTTCAGATCAAGTGCATGATAAGTCAAGTTTCAGATCAAGTTCATGTTATATTATGCTCACGTACATGTTATGTTCATGTTCATGTTATGTTCCAAGTTCACGTTCATATTATGTTATGTTCACGTTTATGATACGTTCAAGCTCACGTTCATGTTATGTTATGTTCATGTCCATGTTATGTTTCACGTTCATGTTATGTTGATTGTTCATGTTATGTTTTAAGCTTAAGTTCATGCCATGATAAGTCAAGTTCAGTTTACGTTTAAGTTCTGGTTAAATCATGCTATATGTCAAGTTATACTATGTTTATGTATGACTATAATTATGCATTTATGCTTTTACTGCCATGCATGCATTTTTAACCTGTGTTGAGTTTTATGTTAACTTACTGAGATTTGTAATCAAATCTCACTGTGGTAGTCCCAACTACCATTCCCCCCGAATGGTAGATCTTGTTACAGGACCCAAAGGAGAATTGGAATCTGACCAACTGAATACGGTCGACTAGGCCACGGTGCGATGTTGATGATGGTATAGTATTTAACTTAGGTTAATACTTGTACTTTTGGAGTTGTATCTCAAGTATTCTTTTGATCACAACCATTTTGGACTAGTGTGGTGATCACGGCTTTTTAGTATGCCTTTATGTATGAAATATGTTTCAAGTATTTGGGATATTTTTAGTTTGGTGCATAGTATTGCTAAAGAAAAAAATTATCCGCTGCGAATATTGCATAATGCTAGATGCATGTTAGGAACATTGCATCTTATATGTCATGAACGGGGGCAGGTAACCTTGTGTTGCATGTCTCGACGCTTCAAATGTCCGTTCAATCCCAAGCGGAATTTGGGGGCGTCACAGGGTGGTATCAGAGCAATACGTCTCTGGGTTGNGTACTCAAGACCTAAACGGTGTCGTCGTCGTCAGTGTTAAACGGTGTTGTGGTTGCTTGTCTTATATGGTGTCGTTTCGTTATGTAATTTGATATAGATGGTTGGTGCCGTGCTGTACGAAAGTTAGTTGTTTGCTTTTGACAAAAATTCTGTAAGCTTTAATTTACATTTTGCAAGAAAAACATAATCCGCAAAAATAGATCAAACTAGTTCTTGTTGTAGTAATTTTATTTGATGGTTGAAGGTTCATATATTTTGGTAAAAGCAATAATTAGTGCAATGCCTTTAATTCTCAAGCATCTCCTCGTTTGTTTTCACAACTCTTTTTAACTCATTTCATCACATTTTATTTAATCGTTACAAATTTTTTAAATTCTCATACAAAATAAAATAAATAATTTAATTTTTTCAATTTTTAAAGTAAAAATAATATTAAAAATATATATTTTAATAATATTTTATTTAATTTTTAACTTTCATCTCAACTCATCTTATAAGAAAATTTTTCCCCCACTTAAAGCCCATAAGGCAAGCTCATATAAGGGAAGCCCAACTCGATTGAATGGCCTATTCTCCTACTAAGGTCACTTGGCCCAAAAGCTTAAGCTAACCCACTACCACAATCATGCGGGAAAACCCATGGGCAAAGAGGGAAGGGACTTGTCATCCCAATACCCCCTATGGCGCTTAGCACTCAAGAACCTGCACAGGTAGTTGTGCAACAAGAACCTGTGCAGGTAGGTGTGCAGTATTAAATGGGATATGAAGGAGGGAACGCCACCGCCAGGGATCATCCTGCATTTAATGCATGTTAGGGAGCCTGCACAAACAATGAAGTGCTGCCTGGGGCGCCGTAGGACGACACGATCTTATCCTAATACTTTGACATGACCAATTTCTGTAATGATCACAAGCAAATTGTCTATAATGATTACTCGAGGTATACCATAACGGCATCCCAAATTAGTTCCACAAGATCCATGTTACACTTGAAGTCCAAAATTCGTTACAAACATGAGTGATATTTCTCAAATTACTCAACTTCGAGGTAATCCTAAAGTTTTAAATTTCGTACTATACTAACCCGTACGGATGAAATATAGCGTACCAAAACAATAACCGATACAAAAAAATTGAAAAATAGGTTTGTTTCGTACCGGTCTTCCTGGTGTGTTTCGGCCGGTATTTCAGATTTGGGTCGATTTTGGCCTCTATGTATAATAGGGATTGAATATGTGTGATCTGGGCATTTTTGTGGCTTCAGTAAAATGGCATGAGCATTTTTGTAGTCACGACAATTGAAAAAGTAGGAAAGTACATGTCCAGATTGTCCAATAGCTACTGCACGTCTATGACTCTGCATTGCATTTTCTATTTTTTCAATTTCCCTCCCATTTCAATCTCAAAAGTAGAAAATAATATGTCACAACATTAAATATTATGTCACAACAGTAGAAAAAGTAAAAAAGGTACTAATAATAAAATACTTTATTATAATATCTTGACCTAAACTGTCACTAAAATTGTATTCAAAACTTTGATAATCTGTTTAGAATCCCAAATTCGTTACAAGCAGAATCATACCTCTTTTCTCCTTTCTGTTGCCTATATATTTCCCTCCCTAACATAACAGAAACTGACAAAAGCTAGGGAGAGTATCGGACGGTCTGGACCGGCCCGACCGAACCGAACCGGACCGAGAATAGGTCCGATCGGTCCCGGTCCAAGCTTTAGTGGACCGATAGGTTTCGGTCCGGTCCCATTCTAGGGGTTTTTTACCCCAGACTGGACCAAATAAAAAAAATATAAAATATATTTTATTATTTATATGATATTTATAATTATATATAATTAATTATAATTTTTATCTAACCTAATAGGTTAATATTTATAATACTAATATTTATAATTTTATACTAATACTAATATTTATATTAAGACTAAATTACTAATAGTCTAAATTAATACTAATATACTTATATACTATTATATAGTTATACAATATACTAATCATAAATTCATAATAACTAAATCATTATAAGTCTATAACTATATCTAATAGTATTAGTATTAGTATTAGTTAACTTAATATCTAATATGCTAATATTAGTAATAAGATTATAAGACTATAAGAGTATTACTCTTATTTAATAAATGAATATAGTATTACATAGAGTATTAGTAAATATGTTGGGTTTGAAGACAATGAAGAGATATAGTAAATTAATAATATTAGTTATTAGTTATTATCTATTAGTACTAGTGTTATTACATATTATTAGTTATTAGTTATAATATTAGTACTAGTGTATTATTAATTATAATAAATAAGTTAATAACTATTACTAATTTACTATATACTAATAGACTAATAGTATTAGTATTAGTTTATTACTAATATATATAATATATATATTAGTAACTTAGTTATATGTATTAGTAATATATAATATATAATAATAGATATATATTACTAATACATATAACTAATAACTATATATAATAATAGTATTACTATATCTCTTCAAACCCCACATATTTATTAATACTCTATGTCATACTATATTAAATAATAGTAAAATACTCTTATTATTAATACTCTATGTAGTTATATTAAATATTATATTACTAATACTCTATGTAGTTATAATGATTTAATACTAGCATATTACATATTAAGTTAACTATACTAATACTATTATAAATTTATACATATATGATATATTATAATTTATACCATAACTCTTATAATATGTTAATATATTGATATATACTAGTGCTATATATTATAGTTAATAACTAATAGTTATACATTAAAGAGTATAATAATACATTGATACTAAATATATATAGTTATAAACTTATAATGATTTAGTTATTATAAATTTATAATTGGTATAACTATATAATAGAATTAGTACTAGTGTATTATTAGTTATAGAAAATAAGTTAATAACTATTACTAATTTACTATATACTAATAGACTAATAGTATTAGCGTACTACTAATATATATATAATAGTATACCATATGTATATATATTAAATATATCACAATATAATTACATAAGTATTAAACAAAATGTCATTGGATTTAAAAAACAAAAAAAATTCAAGGGTGGACCGAACGGACCGACCGGACCGGACCGTCTCGAATGGGACCGAACCGTCCTGGTCCATATGGAATTCGGTCCGGTTCAGGGTGGGAAAACCCTGGACAGAATAGGTCCGGTCCGATCCGAAAAATCTCCCCGGACTGGACCGAACTCACCCCTAACTGGAAGATATTTCTCCTCGGCATAGCTACTTTCTTAACTTTTTTCTAAGACTTGTTTAAATTAGTCCAAATATGTTCATTGAACTCGAGTAGAATGTCGAAATATTCAATTATAACTCAATTCATTCAGAATTCTATAAAGTTTACATAATGCATGTCTTTTTATTATAAAGTATATATGACATATTATATTAAATCACGTCAACATATAAATTTCTTTGTATAAGATGAATTGTAAACCTAACACATATTGTTTTTAAGTTTTTATGGCGTGAGTTTTAACTTTGGAATGAAAACATTTTGTCCTGTTTGGAACTTGAACTGAACTGAGTTCAATCTAATTTTAAGCTGAGTTTAATATCCAAACAGCCAACTTTTAAATCATTAAACTTATATCAACTCAAAACCTCTTTACACGTAGAATTCACAACGATTTCCAATTCAACACCTCTTTACATGGAGGACTCACAACCTTTTTTAACTTTCCTTAAATACATATAAATTCATCTTAACATCCAAACACATATAAATTCATTTTAAGTGGGTCTCACAAAACTCACTCTACCATCTCAACTCATTACTATTCATAAAAAATTCAACTCACATCAATTCAATTCCACATTCAAAAGGGACCAAATTTAGAGAGTTAAACATTTGGGAGCCCAAAGCTGTGGTAAAGCTGAATATGTAGTCCGTAGGTTGGACTGAGGAGCTTTGGGCTGCTTGCCCATTCAACTTCTCCTTGTTTAAGTTTTAGCACAAGGTCACTACAGGTTTTAATATGGGCCTTACCCAGTTACCAATTATCTCCTTTCAGTTTGAAATAAAATGAAATTAAAAAATAGGTTTATTTTGGAAATAGTACTTGAGATTTTGATTGTTTAAAAAAATTCCATAGGTTTTATTTTTTGCAAAATTTAGATCTTAAGAACTCATGAATAGTTCACTCCACGAAAAACATGTTAATTTTTTAGTGATAAATATGGCGCATGCTACTGTTCATTTGATTTTGCATCAACTAATCTATTAAAAAAATATAATAAGACCATACTTTAAAATCTAAAATTATTAAGCAAATTGAAAAAAAAAAAAACTTCAAATAACAATAACATAACAAAGTCCATAAGTGGAGGAGTTCCCCTCTCTATGAGGAGGAGAAGCTTTTTGAGGCAATTTTTCTTGTCGGAAATAATATTTCCGATGAGTTGTGTTCACCGAAAACTTTTGGGATTACACATTTGAAACTCCAAATTTTTGGTGGGCAGCCACCTACATCCTGCTAGATCGTCTGATCCCTCCCTAGGTGGGCAGGGGCATCCTCCCATTGTTTGCGAGCGTGCAAGCATCTGCATGCACATTAGGAAAGGTCGGGTGACGGGGCCTAGGTTGGGCCCAAGCCCATCTAGGATTTTTCCTATCCTCCCGGCCCACGAATATATATATATATATAATTAAATTTATAATGAAACAACGTAGTTTTGAGTATCCCCAGACCATGTCGTTTCATTATAGAGTTAATGAAATCTTTTCCAAGGAAAGTCCATGCCCAGTCTATCTTAGAACCTAGCTCACCCTGTTTCTAAAAAAGACAAAAACATTGAGTTGAAACTCACCGTCTAACCCCATGCCCTAAAAACTTTTTTGTTTTCCCCCCACCTCCTTTTTTGTACCCCTGATCTCCCTCTTCTCTCTACAACAAAACTACAGCAACCCCACACCCCAGGCCACTTTCTATGTTTCCCCATCCATTTGTGCTCACATCGCAATATGTAAACCTCTCTTTGCCCAGTCCTCTTTGCCCCGTTCTCCTCTCTCTGTGTGTATGTCCATCTCCATCTTATTCAACTGCAAATGCAAATAGCTATTAATAGCCAGCCATCTCTGTGACGCCCCCAAATTCCGCTTGGGATTGAACGGACATTTGAAGCGTCGGACATGCAACACAAGGTTACCTGCCCCCGTTCATGACATATAAGATGCAATGTTCCTAACATGCATCTAGCATTATGCAATATTCGCAGCGGATAATTTTTTTCTTTAGCAATACTATGCACCAAACTAAAAATATCCCAAATACTTGAAACATATTTCATACATAAAGGCATACTAAAAAGCCGTGATCACCACACTAGTCAAAATGGTTGTGATCAAAAGAATACTTGAGATACAACTCCAAAAGTACAAGTATTAACCTAAGTTAAATACTATACCATCATCAACATCGCACCGTGGCCTAGTCGACCGTATTCAGTTGGTCAGATTCCAATTCTCCTTTGGGTCCTGTAACAAGATCTACCATTCGGGGGGAATGGTAGTTGGGACTACCACAGTGAGATTTGATTACAAATCTCAGTAAGTTAACATAAAACTCACACACAGGTTAAAAATGCATGCATGGCAGTAAAAGCATAAATGCATAATTATAGTCATACATAAACATAGTATAACTTGACATATAGCATGATTTAACCAGAACTTAAACGTAAACTGAACTTGACTTATCATGGCATGAACTTAAGCTTAAAACATAACATGAACAATCAACATAACATGAACGTGAAACATAACATGGACATGAACATAACATAACATGAACGTGAGCTTGAACGTATCATAAACGTGAACATAACATAATATGAACGTGAACTTGGAACATAACATGAACATGAACATAACATGTACGTGAGCATAATATAACATGAACTTGATCTGAAACTTGACTTATCATGCACTTGATCTGAAACTTGATTTAACATAAACTTGGAATCTTATTTAATTGTCTTGATTAATAACGTGCGTTAATACGTACTCCACAGTTGTTGTGGCCCCACGTATTCAAGTAACATAAAACATAATACGTACTCCACAGTTGTTGTGGCCCCACGTATTCTACATGTCACAATTGCTGTGTCTCATGTAGTGTATGCTCCACAGTTGTTGTGGCCCCATACTTCATGCTCCACAGTTGTTGTGGCCCCATGAATACACATAACATAAAATATAATACGTACTCCACAGTTGTTGTGGCCCCACGTATTCTACATGTCACAATTGCTGTGTCTCATGTAGTGTATGCTCCACAGTTGTTGTGGCCCCATACTTCATGCTCCACAGTTGTTGTGGCCCCATGAATACACATAACATAAAATATAATACGTACTCCACAGTTGTTGTGGCCCCACGTATTCTACATGTCACAATTGCTGTGTCTCATGTAGTGTATGCTCCACAGTTGTTGTGGCCCCATACTTCATGTAACATAAAATATAATACGTACTCCACAGTTGTTGTGGCCCCACGCATTATAAGTAACATAAATATAATACGTACTCCACAGTTGTTGTGGCCCCACGCATTATAAGTAACATAAATATAATACGTACTCCACAGTTGTTGTGGCCCCACGCATTATAAGTAACATAAAATATAATACGTACTCCACAGTTGTTGTGGCCCCACGCATTATAAGTAACATAAATATAATACGTACTCCACAGTTGTTGTGGCCCCACGCATTATAATAACATAAATATAATACGTACTCCACAGTTGTTGTGGCCCCACGCATTATAAGTAACATAAATATAATACGTACTCCACAGTTGTTGTGGCCCCACGCATTATAAGTAACATAAATATAATACGTACTCCACAGTTGTTGTGGCCCCACGCATTATAAGTAACATAAATATAATACGTACTCCACAGTTGTTGTGGCCCCACGCATTATAGTAACATAATAAGATATAATACGTACTCCACAGTTGTTGTGGCCCCACGCATTATAAGTAACATAAATATAATACGTACTCCACAGTTGTTGTGGCCCCACGCATTATAAGTAACATAAATATAATACGTACTCCACAGTTGTTGTGGCCCCACGCATTATAAGTAACATAAATATAATACGTACTCCACAGTTGTTGTGGCCCCACGCATTATAAGTAACATAAATATAATACGTACTCCACAGTTGTTGTGGCCCCACGCATTATAAGTAACATAAATATAATACGTACTCCACAGTTGTTGTGGCCCCACGCATTATAAGTAACATAAAATATAATACGTACTCCACAGTTGTTGTGGCCCCACGTATTATACGTAACATAACATATCTTATCTTTCTTAATGCATGAGATGTTAATTAATATCATATATTTTCTAACATGGCGTATACTTGTAAATGGCACATATGATTTAATCATAACATTTCATGGCATACTTAACATGGCATACTTATAACATACATCATTGTATGACAGAAAAGATTATGTAACAGATAATTATTCATGAGAGATTAAATCATACGTAGCAGATAAACATGTAATGACATAGCATGACATGGCATATACGATAACATACATACATAAATTGTAGTTCTCTTACCCATCACACATACACAATAAACTGATAGTAAGTTAGAGGCTAACTTACCTCGATCGTCGCGTTCTATGAGAATAGAGCGCGAAACACGAGGAACTGCACAACAGCTGGAAGAGGAACACTCAAGTCCTTAAGATTTTCACTTCTGAACTCAATTGTCATATTATGAGCACTTGCAACACCAGGCAACTTGAGGTTTCACTATACCCAGAAGAGAT